>JAUMJL010000044.1:5102500-5225000 GCA_033558185.1 Dromococcyx pavoninus | reverse complement strand
ATGCTGTTACCTTTAAGCTTTGTCAAAATTTACATTAAAATACTTGTATGAGGACTGTGACGTTATGTTTTAAAAAGAAAAAAAAAAGGTGTTAAGTCACAAAATGCGGTAATAAATATTTCATTTTTGATTTTTTGCTAGGCTTTTGTGTTTTTAATCATGCTTAGGAGAGACAGAAGTTATTGGGAGAGATGTTCTTATCAGCATTGAGAAAAAATGTTGGAAAAATCAGAAATAAGCTTGTCATCATCATTAACAGAATGATTGGATGAAAGAAAATCTGAGGTTATATATTTCTGCTGTTTATCTATATTATATTTATGCCAGACTAAACAAAAATTGAAATAATTCTCTCACCAGTTTGCATTTCAGAGAGCTGTGTCTTGTACCTGTACTGTCTGCTAATGACATAGAAGCTGAGCTTGAGTTGTGAAGGCCCAGATATCAGACCAGTAAGCCCATGTGTGTTAAGCGTATGTGTGTGTGTGCACCCATGACTACCATGGACCTTAACTCCAGCCACGTAGCTCAGAGGTGAAGAATGGCTGTAAAGCAGGAGTAGGTTTAAAAGTTTTAGGAGGAGAAAAGGAGCTTTGAGTTTAATTAGAGTTTTACCTCTGTGAGGGTTGTGTATTCTAGCTTTTGAGATGGTTTTGCTGCTTTTCATGTCTTAATTTGTTTTCAGAAGGAAAAAGAAAAAAAAAGGCCATCAGCTAGTGAGAGAAAATGTTAATTTGACATTTTGTATATAAATATCTTGTGCAGAATCACGGGCTTTACTTAAACCAACCTTGTGTCATATTGAAGCAGCCGAAGGAGAGTTTGAGCTAGGAAGACGTCAGCATTGTTAGAAACAGTCTCCTTCCACTGCCCTTAGTGGCGGTTAGGACAGTGAGAGCAGGATGGGGCCCAAGGAGCAGGAGAAAAATCTGGCTTTATTTCTGCAAGGACGTGAATGAGAAAGGGCTTATAATTACCTTAACTTTCTAGGAAACAAATGTTACCGACTTCAACATCTGTAAATTTGTAACCTTTCTCCTCCTTCCTCCTCCTTCTCATTCTAACTGGCCAGGGTGTTATTAAAAATTTTGACTGACAACTTTTACCGTTGGAATGTGGAAAGAGGATCAGCCTCATAGTTAGTGTTTAATTTGTGCACTGAGTAAATGGACCCACACTGCTGGTGACAGAAGGGAGGATGCCAGTAGAATGGATGTGAGGTTTTATTTAGCAATTAGCAATGGGTCCTGCTTTGTGGGCATTTTTTTAAGGCATTTGCATGAAATTTAAAGGATGATAATTCCCTGCTTGGCTTTGATGCTCTCTGTCCTGGTTAAAGTCACATCGACCCTTCAGTCGTGTAAGAAGAGCATGTCCCAGGTTGCCATTTCCAAATTCTCTTATTATTGCAGATGCAGAAAATAAGAAGGCAAGATTGCTTATGTCAGCACTTTAAAAGGGAGGCTTCTTCCTTTCTTTTTTTTTGTTATTCAGTACTTTATTTCCTTGCAGATCTTTTATTTACAATTTGAGTAGAAATGTCAGAAAACATCCTCACGCTGATTGAGGAGAGGATAAAAAAAAAATCCGTAGTAGATTATTGTTTTTATAATGAACTAAATGTTTGCATTGCTGTGTTGTCTTTTGTTTTCTTTTTTTTCCCGCTCTTTTGGGCTGTGCTTTCGTGAGATGTGTCCTTGAAATCCAAGGTACAATAACGTGCAAAATTTCTCCATCTGAGATTTACTGTTTAGCATGGAAGGTTCCGATTTTGGTATTTTTTAAGAACTGCTCAGCTGTCAAAAGCAACCAAAACAGGAAAAATGTTTTGACAGCGGTTTAGCGTTAAAGAAAATACTCTAGTCTGAATAAAAATTGCTTATGCTGTGGGAAACGAAGGGTAACAGAAGAAACACCTTTTGTTTACACACACACATGTTTATAATCCCAAATTTCCATTTCTCCGAGCGGGTCTGGGCTGGGAGTTGCAGTCACCACAAACGAGGGATTTTTCTTCCAGACTTTGCTGCCATTAAGGCGAAGAGAGGAGGGGAAGGCCACCTCCGCCGGCGCGGCACCCGAGCCCTGCCCGCCGCGGCGAGCGGGCACCGCCGGCCCGAAGAGGAGATGCTGGGGGGAGCCTGGCGCTCCCCGCTTTCACTCATAGCGGCAGAGAGAGCGAGGGAGAGAAAATTGCCCCAGACCAGGTTTGCCAGGGCCGGGGGGTGGTGGGGGGAGGGGAGGGGCCGGGCCGGGCCGGGCAGCGGAAAGGGTACGGTGAGGACACCAACCGGACCCTCTCTTCCAGCCAGCACCGCCGGCGAGTTTTGCCCATCACTCCGGCAGCTCCCGTGGCTTCCCGACGGGAATGAGGATCTCCCAGCGGCGCCTTTGCGGGGACCGATGCGGAACTCCTAGCCCACAGCTCCATCCCTGGTGCCTGGTACTGGGAAGAAACCCGTGGAACTCGGGAAATGCCCCCAATCCTTTCGCTGCGCCGCGCGGAGGGGCAGGAGGCGGGTCCACCGGGAGGGAGGGGGCTGTGTCTGCGCCCGGCACCCTGCCCTGCTGTGTCCTTGGGTGCGGCCGAGGGGAAACGAGGCCGGGGTTTTAACTGTTCTGACAGCACTTTCGGAAAAATAAAGCCCAGTGGAGCGGAAGAAGAGAGAGCCCGCTCACAGACTGGGGAAGCCCAGCAACTTGGAGCTGAGAAGGACGGTGTGAGATGAGAGGCGGTTGAGGGGAAAGGTTTGCAGGCAGATTTTAATATTAATAGTTTTGATGGTGAGAAAGAGACAGGCAGAAAGAAGGTTGCTGCTCTGGGCAGAGTCTCTGCGACAGTGATGATGGATGACCTCGCACAGCAAAACAACTCCTCCCCTGCATCCCCACACAGTGTCAGAGCTACTTTACTTGCAGCTTTACGAATAAAATAAATAAACACCCTCGGCCCCTTCCTCTCATCGATTTATGGATCATTATGAATCAATTACTGCTCTCAATATTTTAGATTTTGCTTACATAAAAACAAGATGTGAGGCCGGAAAAAAACCATTAATCTTTGCCTTAGTAAGAAATACAGAATCTTCTGGTATAGTCCTGTGACTAAAAAATCGTTGCTAATAATTCGGGTTTAACAATTTTCTAAGCAACGCGTTATTGCAGAAGGTGTTGGATATTGTAGCTGCGCGTCTTTTAGAGTGACTTTAAAACCACAGGGTTCCACAATGCGCGTAGAGAAAGAGCAGTGCATCCATATGGTGCGTGCAATCTCGTTGCTTAACTCTTCCAGAGAAAGAATAAAAAAAAAAAAAGAGAGACAGAGAGAACAAAAAGAAGCAAGCCCCATAATATCCTGGCCCCCAATAACTTCACGAGGTGCGGTGAGATGGAGCGAGGCCGGGGCGGCAGAGCGGAGCCCGGCTTGGTGGCTCCGTTCGAGGGGAAGGAGGCATCAGCAGGGACGGAAAGTGTGTGAAGTTGGATTTCTCTCTCTTTCTCTATATTTTCCCATTTGCAGCAGTGTTTGAGGATCTCAAGGTGTTTCTATGGCTACCTTGTGTATGTGGGAGGGTCATATGTGGGGGTGCCCAAGAGAAAAGGCAACTCTTGGGTGATCATTTATCAATGTCACCCACATAATGATTCTCTCTGCAGCCTTCTATTGATGAGGATAATTACATTAGCTCAGAGTGACTGATCAATGAAAAACCACCAAACAAAAACTTCTTTGGTCTCCTATAATACCAAAAACCGATACAGAAATAAGATAGAAAGCAAGGGTGGGATTTCTCTTTCCTTTCCCTTTAGCAATTTTATAAAAAAAAAACCACGAAAAAAAAAGGAAAGTGAGGAAATTTTATCCTATTAGTTTTCTCTTGAAAGAGGCTACCATTATGTGAAAATGTTTCCTTAAACCTCTTGGCATCACTCCTTCCTTGCCTGGTAAAGGCAAATCGTTATTTAAATTTTGAACTACTATTTCTCTCCTGGATCCCAAATTCTTTGCTTTTTACACTTGAGATTTGCTGTCGCGGGGAGGGGAGGAGAGGGCAGGGGGTAAAGACGGAGGGAAGTGTACGATAGTTTGGAACTGCGAATAAGGAAAGGGAAGGCAAGTAACTCTTCTTTCCCAAATGCAATTGTCTCTGTTTGTCGGGTTTTCTTTTTTTTTTATCACTTTATAAAGTGGTTCTATTAAAGATGGAGTGTGGCCTCCTCTAGATGCTACTCTGTCGGTGAAAGTTTGCAATTAAATTACGGGTTCGTTCTTTCCAGAGTTAAAAATCAATGTTTTCTCAATTAAAGGGAGTTTTAATGCTTTTACTTGGGAGTTGTTAAGAACGCCGTAAATTTTGTTGCAATGCCTCTAAGCTCCGAAGCCCTGCCAGTGGACAGGTTGATATTCATGTTGTATTTAGGGGAAGAGGTTGTTACTGGTTTTGTTCTCTCTCTAAAGGGCCTTCTTCAGAAAACTCAATCATTTTGAATAACTGCAAGACAAACTGATGCAAAGGGGGCGGGGGAGTCAAGACTTTACTCCTACCCTCCCCTCTACGTTTCGTACTGGCGATCAGCTCCTCTCGCTTTGACAGACAAAGTCTGCCTTGCTGTGTTTCCACAGCTGGGTTTATGGAGGAAAGGAGAAACCTTTGAATTTAGGAGCCCCTTCTCCCCCGGTTCCCGCAGCTCCCGCGGCCGAGCTCTCCCGCACAGCGTGTGGAGCTGCTCCCAGGTTCTTGCTGCAAGCAGACGTGGCACTAAGAAGGGGAGCATGTCCGGTCCTGGTGAAGACTTTGCATTTCTGCAAGCATTGATATACAGAGATGACTACAAGTTAACAATGAGAAGCTGGAGTAGAGCTGGCAGAGGCTTTTATTTTTTGCCAGGATATTTTGTCTTTACAGGCTACTGCCAAGTAAAATCCCCGTCAGGAGGCTGATCCTGAACCCATTTACACGGGGTTAATTCCTCGAGCCGCAGGAGAGTTCGTCCCCGGGCCGTGAGTTCAGAAATAGGCCCCTATCGCCTGGTTTTGTCCGAAGCGTGTTTAAAATTCCTTAAATTAGCTCCATGAAGAACCAGGGCAAACTCCTTTGATTAAAACAACTGTCAGATTCTTCGAGATTAGGAGAGAGAAAGCACAGAGTAGGATGTATTTATTATTTATGCTATAGCCCACCGTGAACAGTTGGAAGGGGAGGATTAGAGAGCGCGTTTGAAAGAGAGACAGAGAAAGCAAGAGAGAGATATTAACACTCTCTACGGTTTGGACCAAGCTACTTGATTTCTCCTCTCCCCGAGCCCCCCGTTCCCTTCTCCCCCAGCTGCGTTCCAGACACCGGGCCCGCTCGCTCCTCCTCCCGCACCACTTCGTTAGCGGTCCGGCAGCAGAAATCCGGTCTCTCGGATCTTCGCTGAAGTTTTGTGGTATTGTGCTTGAGTCTGGTGCGTGGCACGAAATACAACCAGTCCTTGCGAATGGGAAAGAAAAAAAAAAAAAACAAACCGAAGTGTCTATGCGTGCTTTCCACTCTCAGGCTTGTGTCTGTGTTTAGGAATGCAGAACAAGGGAGCAAAACCAAAACCATAACCTGGTTCTCACCGAGCAGGTTTACTTTAGAACCTCGCTTTAGTGGGGGCCAGGGATCGGGCAGTGCAGCCCTTGGGTGGAGATTAGGAGTCCACGAACCATATACGTATATATATGTGTTATGTGTGTATGTATTTTTTTTTCCTCCTGCGGCTCCCCAGTTCGGAAACATTTTCAAATCTATGAGCCTTGATTTTATTATTAGCTATTAATAAGGGGTATGGACGAGTGGCAAAAAAACCTGAATGGAAACTGTGCGGTAGCTTTGGGAGAAACTAACGATGTGCTTCAGCTCTTGCCATTACAAGGAAGAAGAGGGGGGGAACCCCCTTCTGATTAATAACTAGCAGGGTAATGTTGAGGGCTTTTTCTGCCCGATTGCCTTTTTGAATTAGAGCCGATTTCTTCACACTTCAATAGGGCCTGTCTCTTTTAAAATGACTGACAGATTTGTTTCTCCTTTTTTCTCTCCCTGAGACTTAATGATGTAAATTTTCTAATTAGTTAAATCACGTTGCTTAAAGGCCTTAATATTTACCGGGCAAGGAATGAGAGTCGCCTTCGGATTTCTCGGAATAACCAGCGAAATAACATTAGGCTTTTTGAAGGCGGGGAAGAGCGGAGGGAGGGGTGGGTTGGGGAAAAATCTCGTAAAATTAGAGCTAAAGTTCAGCCCGGAGCTTCTTCCCTCCTCCCCCAAGCCCCCAAACCCGCTTTTATTTTTCAATCAGCTAAGATTTAATTAGGAGCCCCCAGGCCGGACGATCTGATATTTTCTCATTAGTTTCCCATCAGTAATCTTGAGTGTTAGATTGGCTTAAAGGTTGTCAACATTTGACCAATTTTATTTAAGGCAAAGAAATCACGCGTTATAGCTCCGGGACCCGAGATCGGAAAATAAATCCTGCTCGGATCAGCGGAACTAACAGGCGAAAAAAATGTTGACAATTCATTGCTGTATTTAATAAGTTGCATAATGCATAGTACACACGCGCACACGCACCGGGGCGGGGGGGTATAACCGTGATTGCACGGAGCATCCAGCCCCCCGGTCCCCCGGTGAGGCGCACACCTGGGCGTCGGGGCGTGAGGCTGTGCTCCGGAGGATGTCAGTGTTCGTGTACACGAGTGTGCGCGCGTGTCTGTGTACGCGCATCCCGTGGGCGGGCGGTGCGGGCTCCCAGACGCAACGTCGGAGCGCCCCCTGCTGGCCTTTTCGGGAGCCGCCGCGGAGGAGCTTGCGCGCTGCCCTGCGCGCCGGCGGGATGAAACGCGCGGTGCAGGGAAGCGCGCAAGGGCAAGACGGACTGCCACCATGTGGGGTGCGCACGTCGCAGGGAAGCGTGGCTTCTTCCCCCCGCCTCTCCCCTTTGGCCTGAGAGGATCGTAATATAAACTGTTTACGAAAGTGTCCTTTTCCTTTCTTTAAGAGCAGAGAGCTGCTGATAGCGGAGAGAGGATAAGGGGCACGAATGAGCTTTTGTAGCCCCCGCTGTTTCCTTTGCGTCTTGCTTGGCAGCGCGGGATGGGGGGAGAAGTGGGGGAGCAGTTGCCCAAACTTGTCTCCCTGCGCCCCGGCCCCCCCTGCGCCCTTGACCCCGGGCGCGGAGCAAAGCGAACGCACGGGGAGATAAAACCCTGCCAAGCGAGTGCCACGTGACCGTGGTCATTTATAGGTAAGGCCACGGTTTCAATATTTACTGAAAACACAACAGAAGGGTAAAAAACCAACCGATCTGCCGCGATAACACCCCAGACATTCCTCCTCAGAGGGAGCAAGGCTGTTCCGCGCCTTCCGCCGCCGCCCTGCGCGCACCCCCGCGTGTCGCCCCTCCTCTCCAGCGCCGACCCTACTCCCCGCGGGGCTCTGCTCCCCGGCAGCCCCGGGAAGGACACGGAGGAGCGGCCCGGCAGGATGCCCTGCTCCGGCCGTGGTGCCGGAGGTGGGCAGCGAAGGCAGAACTCTGCTCGGGTGTCGCCAATAGAACCATAAACAGCCCTCTTTTGAAGAGGCACCTCAGCCTCTTTGCACACCGGGGTGCCACGGTTATATGTTTATGGTTTAAAGGGTTATTTTGCCTATTAAAAAAAAATCAAAATCACACAAACCCGAAGTTCAAAAACTGCTTCTCGTCCCATTGATTCGGGTCTGTGCCTAGACAGAGTCCAACCAAAACAACGCTTTGCAGAAGATCTGGCTTGCTGGACTACGACAGTAGTTGCTCAAATTTATTTTCTTTAAAAAAATGTTCTTGTAAGGGAATGGGGGAGGGTGACAGAGAATATTTATCAGAATACCAGAAGATATCTTTCTGGAAACAAAGGCAAGGGGAATCATCTCAATTGCAAATCCCTCAGTCAGAGACAAAATAACAATATTTGTAGGAAGGCATTAAAAATATAATGTGCTTAAATAACAACAACAAATGCTTACTATAGTTCCTATAGAGCAGCTTAATAAAAAATTAGCCTTACTGACAACACCTTAAGTAAATTACCGGAGCTATGGTCTTTGGAGAAGAGAACCCACGCTCCTTGCTAAAACACCTCCTATCATTAATCTTAAACCACTTGAAGATTATGATGGAAAGAATGGGATCAGTAACCATTATCATCTCAAATTGCTGTTAAAAAGTCCGCTGTTTATTTTTGCAACCAAAGAGAATGTATCTGGGAAATGCAGAAAACGGAAGAAAGGAAAACACAAGAAAGGCAGAACAATTGAGGCGAATCCTGTTGCAAGCTCGATGACAAACACATGGAAAAAGCTGTTACTGCTCTGTGAATTGTTGGAATTTTGGTAGACATTAGAAAAATAAACAAAGCGATGGCTCCGTACCAGTTTGTAAATGCACCGGTACACTCAAAGAAAGGTAACTTAAATTGTATTTTCTTCACTATTCAGTATTTGCCTTTATCTACATCGATCTATAAAGATCAAAACTATTAAGAGCATACTTGCATCTTTCACTGCTCATATCTGAAAATAAATTAATTTTGACCCTTTCTTGCTAAGATATTTCTTTGCATTGCATGTTTTCCAATAATCGTCAGTATAAAACCTACCGTATAATTTCATGTGGATCCGACATACTCGGAATATTTGCCCAGAGTGAAACCTTTTCAGAAGCGACTTGTGATTTTTATTGTAGTTTCTCTGTTACAATATAATCCCTCTTTGAAATATGTTTTACAGCTGAAAAGAAAATACCTTTTTTTTTTTTCTTATCTCCCCCTTGTTAAACTACGTCCAAAATTTGGTAGAGAAAGGAGAATCTGCTGGTTTAGGGACACTCGACCTGAAATGTTACCAATGTTACCAACGGATCTTTACACCTTCAATAAATCCACAAATCGATGTGAGTTGGGTACACGTTTGAGTATAATCAAAGGCAGGTTTTTTAAGTTATTATTTCAAAACGTATAAGTTTACCCCTCCCCTGCCCTTCTCCTCCCCTCCTCTCTCTCGAAGTCTAAGGAAAGGGTGCCACTGAAACCAGTGCGATGCAGATTAAAATAAACCAAACGACCATTTTCCCCAGTAGAGCTGCATCTTCCTGTTGTTTCTGCGGCGATTCCCTTCAGCAGAGGTGTAACCGAGGCGGGGAGGGGGCTGCTCTTCCCTCTCCAGAGCTAGGGAGAGGGGATTCGCTCTCGCAGCCGGCGCAGAGCGTGCAGGTGGGCACGGTGGGAGCGGTGGGAGCCGGAGCCGTGCTGCCCGCTCCCCCACAGCGGCCCCGCAGTGACCCCAACCCGGGTCTGCGGAGAGGTGAGAGGTGACTCTGCGAGCCAGTGCAGACCTGGCCCTTTTAAAGCCACAGCTAATCAGTCCTTTACTAAATTAAAATATAGGAACCAGAGGGAAATCAATTTCGTTGTAAAGAATTACTATGCGCGCTCCTAGAACGAAATAGTATTGAAATGAGGACGGTGCTCCCTGCAACGGAGAGATTTGTCACCCAGGAGCAGTTCGGCTGAGATAAACTAAAAAATTATATTTGCACTATATAGATCCGATAGATCTGCGCGCGTGGGAGATTATGTATTACACACAGCAAATAACATAAGATTACAGAGTTACTACAAAACTTCAGCCTCATAAACTATACAGAGGGGTGATGTTTATGGGACACCGGGTACCGGGTGGTTAATTGTCCACCTAACTAAAGGCTCAGAATTTCATTCCAATATGGGAAGAAATTAAAGCGGAAAAAAGTGATACATTTTCCTGTCAATTCATTTGTCTTCGATTTCCAGTTATCCTCTAATCTCTGTAAGAAATAGGGAACTAACTGCTACACGTGTGTGTGAACGGGTGTGCGTACGCACCGCACACATACGTTGTGTACGCAGGTGTGTGTGATGAAAAAGCGTGTGTAACCTGAGCGCATAAGCCGGCCCGCAAACCGTGGAAAATGGTGACAGTTTCATTTTTCCTCTTTAATTAGGAAATAGTCCTTG
Source organism: Dromococcyx pavoninus (assembly GCA_033558185.1). NCBI lineage: Eukaryota > Metazoa > Chordata > Aves > Cuculiformes > Neomorphidae > Dromococcyx > Dromococcyx pavoninus. Next base: position 5,214,946 of record JAUMJL010000044.1, on the reverse strand, counting down.
ATTATCTTGGCACCCATTACTTTTTAATAATTCCGTAGACTTGGGAGGAGAATAAATGTCTACTGGAAGTAATCTGCTATAAAGCAATTCTTTCATTAGGTTAACACGCTATTGCTACATAGTGATGGCTATGAACGAGACGCAAAGGGAAAAAAAAAAGAAATAAAGACTACTAGAGAGACGTAATATTTGACAGTACACATACTTTATTGGGTCTAAGTAAGAAATATCTAGGTTTGATGACACATCTCTGTTACAGCTACATTACAAAGAAACTTTCCCCTTTCATGTTTTTCAGTCAGCAAAATGCTGGGTTTAGAACACTGCGAGCCAGATTCCTCTTGCTTATATTCTTAGGTGCGGAGATCACGGATCCAAGGGAGAGGGAAATGACTGAGTTCGCCAGAAAACGCGTCCCTGACGCAGCCCACGGACAGCCACCGCCCAAGGCAGGTAAGCCGCTGCGTGAAACTATTTTTAACTGAACAAAAGACTGAACAAACATCTGACGTCAAGGAGCAGCATCCCCGGAGCGGGGCCTCGGGGACAGAGGTGGCTGTCGTCCTCCAGGATGGGGCTGAGGCTGTGGGGATGCCGGAGAGGTGACAAAGAGCGGGTTACGGCGCCCAGTGGGGAAGGGCAGCGGCACTGTTTTTTTGCCGAAGCTGATCTCTGCAACTTCTGCTTGTGCTCCGTTAAAAAAAAATGGAGGTTGCTTTTATCCTAGGGGACTGTGCTGTGTTTACCCGCACGGCACCCAAAGACTCTCGGTAAGCGGGCGTTGCTCCTCGCAGCACACCCAGAGGCTCAGGGTGATACCGTGGAGCAAACTGCTGCTCTAACGCGAAGAAACACGAGCAATGCTATGGAGCTCAGCGGTCGGGAGAAGAGCCGGGCTGGCTTCGCCCCCCGCCCGACCCAAAGGGTCGCGCAGACGGCGGCCGCGATTCTCGACTAAGCCGCCCCTTGGCACAGAGCCGGGGTCCGAGCTCCGGGAGTGCTCGCCCCACTGGTCCCGAAGGGGAGAGCTCTGACTTTCGCCTCTTTCCAGTGACCGTCAGCTAAGAAGACCCTAGAGGGCCACCAAACATTTATTCTGCTCCCTGTGTTCCCCCTCCCCCCAGCCCCCGCTCTCCCCTGCAAGCGGCGGCGGTGCTGCCGGTGCCTGCGCTCGGCTGTGCCTTACAAGGGCGCCTGCAACCAAGGGAGGAGGAAGGGGAGGGGGCGATTACTGGTGGGGACACCTTTCCCGCAGTTGCAGAGAGTGGCTACAAGCACTAAGGCCGCAATCCCCGGGCGCCCTGTCAGCTCCTCCGCCCCCCTGCTCCCCGCCTCGCCTCTCTCCAAAGTCAACACGGAGCGGCGATCCATTTGGGCGATTTAGTTAAAATAAATAAACCCGCGAAGATTCACTAGCGAGCGATGCATCATCGACCCGGAGGTTTATTAAGAGGCTCGTTACGGCCGCGACTGCAACCCTTGCTCCGGCGGGGGTTGGCGGGGGGAGATGCTGCGGCAGCTCAGCTCCCCCTTGTCCCTTCACCCCTGTCCCCTCACAACGGCCCCCAGTCAGGGATTCGGCCTCTCAGCCCGACAGCGTCCTCCCCTCCCGCCGCCCCCCAATCCCGATCTCCGCCAGTGTGTGGGGGGAATAGGAAGGGAATCAGCCCACCCGAAGGCTGCTACAGAGCGCTGTTACACATTTCCCTCCGTATTTTAGGGAAGGGAGAGGAGGATCGGGAGACATTGTTGTCAGTGGCGATTGTTAACCCAAATAATAATAATAAAGAAAAATCGTTACAGCTGGGTGCTGGCTGAATACGGCAATTACTATTATTGCCAATCACGATTAGAAATAATTATCCTGAAAGCACAGAGGGTTCAGCTGCCAAGGTGTTTTGAATAATCGCTTCAAAATGAACAGCAAAATATTAGGTTCACACACAGGGACGACCGCGAACTTTCAGTTGTAGCAGTCTGTAAAAGAGATTTTACCATGGATGTACTCTAATTTACTTGTGAAGCTTCAGTTTTTCATCTGTTATAGGTCCAGTGCTGTGTTGTTCCTGTCCCATCCTGCACGGTGTCCATCCTAGGGTGTCTGTTCTACTCTCCTCCATCAAGATCACAGGATGGTCAAGCACCTTCTCAAGGCAGTGGTGCAGTGCACTTGGGTCACTCCATCTTAAATAGAAATGAAGCAAACACATCAGGAGGGATAACGTGGTCCCAGGATGAAACTCCAGTTGCTCTATTTATGTTGCACAACTCTGCAAAAGCCCTATCATTTTAGCTATTTGAAATGATGTGTAACTAGAAGGGGGTCACAGGTGACTGGCAAGTTCAACCTACTTAGCTCAATTATCCAAATTTCATTTCCAAATTATGTTCAATTTGATCTTCCTGCCTCCCTCCAAATTATCTTAGAGGAAAAAAATATCAAATGAAAGCAGACAATTTAAGCCAAACCCTGTATACCATTATTCATATGCAAAATCATTTTTGTGATTTATACTCCCCTTAATGGTTATGGGATGCCAGATCTTTCCAAGTGGATTTACAAAACTAGCCATCAAATTATTTCAAAGGCAGGCCTATTAGGGAGAAAAATAATCACGAACTTTCAGAAGCTTCGTATAAAAAAATAAGTTTTTGAATATTGTCTCTTTACATTTTCTTAAGTTTTGGTTGTAATTTAGGCCTGGAGGCATAGTACAGAGATATGCGAATCTGATAAGGAGTTTGGAAAATAATGTGCTGTAATCCAGTGCCAAACTATTTCTCCATAAAATATGGATAAGAAATCAATTCATAAGTGCAAATATCTACTAAGACTGAGTTTTAACATAACTTTTCACATGAGCATTCTTACATGCATTATTAAGGAGATAACAAAAGTGCTTCAAATCAAGCCCTATACAGTCACATCTGGAAATGCTCTTTTCTGTCTAGTTTTCATTTTTTTCTCTCAAAAAAATAATGTTAGAGGAAAAGCCAGTCTATCCCCTTGTATATTAACAGTTACCATGAGCTTTTAATCAGTAACATGTATAGTTAGATTTACAGAATCCATTCCATCTTGCTCCTTTTAGAGAACAGTAAAGTGAAGATAGTATCTTCACTCATTTATGGAATCTGATGCTAAAACCAAACCCACACACAAACAGCACAAACATTGCTTTATTCATATAGACAGGCATGTAGCTACATAGACACAACACACTTATACATGGAAACAAGTCATGACCATGTGGTGGAAAACATAATAAAAAGTATCTGTGCGTTTCACCAGATGCTAAGTCAGACCTCATCAGATAAGACTTGGTCTAGGGAAAATTATTTTAAAATCAGACAGAGCTAATTTCTGAAGGTATTGGAACTTTAGCAAGCTTTACTGTATTATGCTTAATCACTGTCAGTTTTCAAGGAAGCTCTTGAGGCTTTTCGGTCAAATAAACCATTATCACTAAGCAATAAAGGGTTAAAAAACTCCCCACAAGTTGCAAAGAGTTGATACAGTTTTGGCTTTTCTTGCTAATGTATAATTTAATAGAATTACATTCTGAGGACAAAGATAAAAGAAGTCTCTAAGATCTAGTACTACTCTTTTTTTTTTTGAAAGAATGAAAATTATATTTCTCCTTTGAACGAAAAGGCAAGGAAAGTATTTTCCAAACAGAAACAGCAAAGATTATTTAGAAGAAAAACCATAAGCGTTGTTTTTTTTTTTTTTTAATACTCTGGAGTTTTCTGAACAACTCTGATGTACTCACATCCTTATCACAACTATTTTCTTTTTACTATTGTAAGTGGATATTCAAGCTAAATTGATGCTTTATGTATATCCTGTCTCACTTTGCAATACACTATTCTCTGTAAGGAGATAATTTGAAAAAAAATACAAAAAAGAAGAAACGATACCACTGACAACAATTTACTTAAATTCACAAACCTTGAAATTGATGCATCTCCTATCAATCATAGTCAGGAGGCACAGTAAAACACATCCAACATTTGTATATCAAAACTGGCACTGAAAAACCCACCCTGTTTTGTTCAATTTAAATGTCCTTCAACATGTTGTCATTTTATCTGCTGGTATTACTGAGGGATTTTTACTATGGGTTAGCTTTCTTCTGTCAAATATTTGCAAGACAGTAACCTTACAAAATTAAAGTCATGCCATTATATTTCACAGTTGTTTGTTCTCACTCAGCTACTGACAATGAAATACTTATTAAATAATAATAAGGAGATATTGACTTCTCTATTGTGTCGGTATGAAGATCTGTTGATCTGTGAGTTTAATATTGATGAGGTAGAGTGAGGTAAACATTTCTTCAGGAGGGCAAAAAAAATAAGAATCCACAACTTTGTATGTACACAGAAATTAATCTTTTTTGGTGTTTATTTGGTGTATGAGCACCAGTTCAATCTATCAGCATATGCAAGCTAATGCCGAAGTAAATCCTTGACACTACTTCCAGGAAACATATTAAAAAATTATCTTTTATAGGTATTCCAAACTAAGCTCAAATGATGCCAAGCACTTAGGATCTTTAGTCATGTTGCACGTTCTGTTGTGAATGGCACATTTCCTCAAAGTATTACTGGAAGGCTCTGCGTACAACCTCAATATTCTTCACATTAAGGAGATTTCTCTGCCGTTTGAGGTAGAAAAATGCCTTTTATTTACGTAGGATGAGCTCTCTTTCAAAATATTAATTTTTATTTGTTGTCTCATCAAAATGTCACTGAAAGTTCTCTCTCTCTCCCCTCTGTCACAGAGCACAATAGTGTACATGCTTTGAACAGTACAAGGAGCCATTTAACTTGATGGGTCTGGCAGAAGGAGCTACTTTCTTGTTCATTACTATCTTTAGATTTTTCCTTCATTGTGTTTAAGAGAAGCTCAAAGCTGCATTTTTTTTAGAAAAACATTCCACCAGTCAGGGAGGTCTTGTACTTTGACTGCCTTATTTCAGCATGTTGTTTTTAACATATAGTACTTACAGTTGTTAGCAATCTATGTAACTTGATTCTGGGTTTTTGAATAGAAATTAAAAAGGTGTGACCTAACGTGTAATGCAATAAGAGGCTGTACATTTTTAGACACAAGTGCCAAAAGATGCACTTGTCAATTTTCCCCTTTTGATCATTAATTAAGGCCTCAATCCTGCAATTAGATTTGCAGGGGCAAAACACACATGCAAAACAGCTCTCCCCAGAGTAGGACTGTTGACAAGGGAAGAGCTCAGTCACACAGAGATTACTGCAAGGCAGTGACCTAAAATCAAAATATTACTTCGGCTGGCCTTGCCAGATATTGCAGCCTGGTTTCTAGGGCAGAAGAACCCTTTTCAGAACCTCCCCCCTCTTGCCTGTCTGTAGTGGAACTGTCGCACCTCAGCAGGGAAAGCCAGGCAAGCACATGGCTCATTACTGCGACATTTTCTTGGTAGGACAGTGCAGGAAAAAAATCACATTATCGCTATTCGTGCTGCTCCTCTTCTGAAGATGCAAAGCTGACCATCTGCTGCTTCTTCCAGGGATCACATAGGGGTCTAACATCATTTATTTTGTTGTTTGTAATATCTGATGACTTTTGTTTGAGAAAGGTAACACAAGTGTTGCCTTTTTTTTGACCTCACACTTTTGTGTCCTTCTTCCCAGTGCATGTTTAAAAGAACACTCTTGCTGGTTTTGGGTTTTTTTTGCAGGTCAAACCCTGATGCTGCTTGAAGACTCCTGTCTCTGCAAATTCTTATGTTCAGCCAAATCTCTGTTAAAAGCAGTGGGGTTTTGTGTGCTTGTGCTCTACCATGCTGACTGGCTTTGACTGGGTTTTAGATAATTTTATCCTCATGCATCTTGAAAACCTTTCTCCTGCAATAATCTGAAGCATTTCCTGATTTCTGCATAATGGTCAGAATCTCTGGGAGCAAGGTTTTGCTTCATGGGTACTTTCTTTTCTACCATTTGGTTGGATGGTTTTTAATACAGATCCTTCTAATGCACATCAGGTAATACTTTTAATAAAATCACAAGAAAAAGATAATTTTCAAATTTTTAAATTCATGCTGAGATTTTCCTGAGCTTGCAAACATTTTCAAAATGCTTTTAGGCCATTTAAAGGCACAGATTTTGGTAATTTCTAGACTCAGAGGCAGGGCTGCCCATGTACAGATACAACAACTAGATTGAGATCTTGTTCTCCAGAACCTCCTTGTTGGTATTCATCTGAATGTATTTATCTGAAACATTAGATTCTCAAATCTTGAATACGCGAAAGGATCTGGCAGATAGATGACTACTAAAAGTAACAATTATACTTGAGAAATATTATTGTATGACACTACATCAGTGCATAACCTTGCAAGTGCAAGGTATATTCTCTATAAAGTTCTACTTAATATATTGAGCTCATTCTTCACTATAGTTTCAAGACTGGAGACTCTGTACCCGTGTTTCTTATGTGGCAATAAAGATACTGGTGGAACAATTGTTCTGCTTGTAAGTTAAGCCAAATAGGAGAAAAAAACATCAGTAATAACTAGGGGGCTCCCATGTCTAGTTGTATGGTTGGTAAAACAGATTGCAAGAAGACAAACAGGCAGCTAACTGTATAAATTGAGCACAGATAATTCCCATGCTGCAAAAACCCTTCTGCCTTAAGAACTCTAGCAATGAAAAGGTTAGAAGAAAGAGAGTAATAAAAATATCAAAAGAAACCAAATAGAAATAGGTTTCTTTGCAAGTAGAGAAGCTGCTTTCTAATATGGTAGCTTTATATACAAGTACATTTGTCTTCCAGACCTTCTGCTGTTGATCAGAATTCTGATGCCACTGGAGGGGTTACAATTTCGTTGAGTTTCTGGATCTCAATTGCGCTGTCAAGGGGTCATTCTCTCTGGTAATAAGGTAGCTAGTGGCCCCTGGGAGAGAAGGAAAACAATTGACTCTTGAAAGCAGAAACATATACTGAAGTCTAGAGTAGATTTCTGGCAGTGGACCAGGTCTTTTCTCATAGCATTTGTCATTGTAGCAATGAAAAAATTGTGGGAGTTATACAGGCGGCCAAAAAAAGGAAAACAGAGCAGAACAGCAACAACAAAAAAGAGCTAGATGTAATTTATTTTAGAGTTATATTTAAGAGCAGGTTGGTTTTTTGTTTGTCACACTGTTGGTTCACTTGCTAAAGATGTGGATCCCATTAGATAGAAATATGTTGCTTATTTTAAAGCAAATGATTATCAAATGACTACACTTCAAAACATTTTTTTGCTTTAATTTGAAGCGAAGTCATTTGAGTTTGAAACATATGCCTTTGCTAAATGTAGAATATTTTGTTGCCAAAACCAGAAAACTTCATTTTGAGTCCACTGCTTGCAAGCATTGTTGATCCTGGATGTCAGTGACAAAATGAGTCTTAGCAATAAGTCTTTACAGAGGTCAGTAGACAAGTTTCTCTTGTTACCACTAGGCTATCTTATTACCTTTATATTGGGTCAAAATGGTCTCACTGTATAATCATACTCAACCAGAACAAATGCAACATTGCATTTGATTTGCTTTGGAACTATTATTCTACTTTGTACAAGTGGATAAATGTCACTTCCTAAAAATAATTTTCCATGTTTCTGAAATTGGCTTCATTATTTCACAGGCTGTATTATCACGCTGGTTTTCTTTGTGGCAGTATAATCATACATAAACTGTGTGTGCATACATGTATATGCATACTGTCATGCCAACGCATCACTGGCACTGTGTGTAATCTGACATACGATTTATATTATACTTGCAGGATTTTAAAGTGCATTTCAAGTTTATTACAAGCCCCAGCATTGCAGCTAATACACATAGGTCTGTCCCATTGTTTAATTGAAGCACCCCAGATGGGACTGCAGAAGTTTGAGGCTTCCTCTGTTGTCCATGGAGAAAGGTAGGGACACCCAGAGACACTTTTTCAAATGTACTTGCCTTTCTCCACTGGCTATGGAGCAAGCCCAGAGCAAATCTCCTCCTAATTTAGAATAAATGACTGAAGTGGACTTCAAGGAACACTTGCTGAAACGTGTAGACAAAGCACCGTATCTGTTGCTCTCACCTATATATTCTGAGCTGAAAAAGACCTTTCAATTTAGGATCTAAAATATCTCATGCAGATAATAATGTGTGAAGCCTTGCACAGAAGAACACTAAATGTAGCATGGGCTTCATAATTTTTAATTTTTCTTATATAAAAGACGTCTAGTCTGTACTGTTTGTCTTCTTTTACTCCATAGTCCATTCACTTAACTCATTTGCCTTACAATTATAATAGATGAAATATGCTGAGGAGGAGGTTCCTGAGAAAAATGTATGGTAGGTGAGATATGACAAGTGGGGGCACATTCATTACAGAACAAATTTAGATGCCTAAATTAGAGAGCTGACCTTTGGATTAGGATTTTAGATGCTTAGGATACCCTTCAGACAGCTAATCCAAAGCAAAATGAAATAAAATTTTTGCTAAGGGATTTGTGCAACAACATGCAGAGAAGGAGGCTTTTGCAGATTTAGGGTGAAAAAATAGTTCTACTGTTGCCTGGTAAAATCCTGACAACCCCCTGCCTTGTTGCATTAAGTAAAAATGGGAAGAACAAAGAACACCTTGAAGAAGCCCTAATCTCAAACCACATCCAGTACAGTGCAACAGGCTGTGGAAGAGAGAAAGGTGTTACTCCTTAAGTAGTATGAGAAAAGCTGGCTATAAAAATGACTTTTCCTCATGCCCCTATTTGGGCAAAGGGAAATGAGTAATAAACTTTTTCACTGTAACTTCTCTCTCTACCCCTTTCTGTGCCCCCTCCCTTAGGAAACAGCAGTAGTTTTGTGCATACAGTTCAATATTCAAGAGCATGTCAGGCTTATCTTGTTTATCTCTTTCTCAGCATAGCTCATGGAAACACAATTTCATACAACTATGTTGCCTTGTGGTTTATTCCATCATAAAAGCAAATTTACAAAAGCTCTAGTGTGAATAAAATAACTATTCTTCATTATTCTGAAGAACTTCTCTCTGCTATTTTCTTAGCTAAGAGTAATTGCTATGTCTGATGTGATAATTCTTGTAAGGGCGAACTTTGGTCCCAAGAAGATTCTTTTAACTGGACTTTGTATTTATAATTCCATCTATAATTTAGGATACTAGAATGCACCATTTGCTTATAGAATATGAATGTCACTTTCAGATCTTTTAATTTAGAACAGCTGTTGTTGAAGGAGCTGAAAGTTTATTTACTCATTAAAAAAACTCTCAACAGGTAATATTAAAACCAGTATCCTATTGTCCAGAATAACACAGTAAGAGAAAACAAATATCATATGCTAATGTTAGCCGTAAGATAACTAACTGGTGGCATGCTCTATTGTAAGCCAAAGCTCTGTCAGATTGTCAAGAGGAATTAGCTCTTAAGCAAGGTATTTATAGGAACATAAGACTGGAAGGCACCACCAGGGTCATAGAATCACTGTAATAGAAGAGTATTTGTTAAATGACATTCTCACATGATCCTATGAAAATCTCCTCCCTATCTTTCTGAAACTCCCTAATGGTTCGTTTTTACTGTAAAGCTGCACTGAGCTTTTTCTGACCACAAGATCAAGATTTACAGACCAGACGCTGAAGCAATTTAATACCTCTAGGTGCATTGTTCACCCTGACTTACATCCTGCTTCTAGTTGTGGACTGACTGAGCAAAGAAAGATGAACACTCATTCCACATTTCTGAAAAATCCAGAAATGTATCACAAAGAATAAAAATCCTTCCTGGATATTGCAGCTGATCAAGAAATGCTGTGCAGTAGGATAGATACAATATAAATACAGTACAAATACAAATTCAACAGACATAGTTCAAGAAATGAGAGCAAGAGCTGCTCTGCAGTCTTCATCTCCTATAATGGGGCTTTCAAGCAGCTGGTGTCCAGATAATTTAGAGTTTTGCAGGCAGAATTGCATACAGAAATGGAGAGGAATCTATTGCAAAGGCCTGAGCAATAGAGGTCTGTGGTGATTCATTCTACTCACAAGGCAGCCAGCTGTTTTCAGCAGAATCTGCAGCTTTTGGGCAGAATTACTGGGCCAATATCCTTTCTTCTGCAAAGCTATTAAAGTGAGTGGAATTTCATGTGGGATGAACTTGGCTCTTTAGGTGTGGGAGAAACTATTTCCAGTACTGACATATGGATATTAGCACTTCTTTATGCAGGGCTTACAGACAGGCTTTAGGAATGTTTACAAGGTGGGAAGGACAATGAAAGAACATGTAAAATCATTTCACCCTGATTCATCTTTGATAGGGATGCTGCATGTGGATCTCTCTCTTTCCAGTTGGCTGTGTCTGCCAGACCCTTTCTTCCATTTCTGAACCTCAGAGCCCACCTACACTAAGGCATTTGGGCTCTGTTTAGTAGAGGGTTGGGAAGAACATATACTTTTCCTCCACACTCTGTATGCTTCTTGTCTTGGGGACTAAGGATAACACTGCTGAAAAGTGCATGGGAACCAAGAAAAATGTTCTGAAGAACTGGTATGAAATAGGGCTCTGGCAAATCCTTTCATTATCCATACATACTGCAGGCATTGCCCCAAGTCTAGGAACCAAGCCCCTCATTTCTTTCCTGGCAAACAAAGGATGGCAACTGTACCCCACCTGCAGAAGAACTTCAAGGAAACCAAATCGTTTGCTCTTGTCTGCCACTGTGCCTCTATCCAAGGAAATAACACATCTCCTGAGTCCATTTAAATTAGAACAATAAGCTGAGCTGAGCACTGTATTTTTATAGCCAGTGGACCCAGACTTTCAAGGCTGTAGAATTTGAAAATTAAGAGGGGAATTACACAGCTAGTTGAATCAGCAATTCTCTTTCATGGATGCAACAGCTCAAACCATCCATCCATTGGACAATGGCCATTAGAAGAACCAACCATAACATAACACTGCTACCTAGGTACACCTCGTTCAACACTTATTTGTTCCTTCTGTCATGGGTTCTCTGCATTCCAGAGTGGTGAGGAGGTGTTATCTAAACTTATTTCACACTGTCCCTCTCTATGAATGTGGGTCATTAGCTTTTCTATAATGTGATATCATAAATACAAGAATGGGGTGTGGGAAGCTCCCAGTGGTTGATGATACAAAGTTACAGCGTCAGTCTTGAATCAAAAGTGAGTTTAGCTTTGAAATAAACACGCAAACCATTGCACTTCACATTACAGCAGAATTTGGCCAAACACTCTTAGAATTTTGTCACAATTAGTCTCAGTGCAGGAGGCATAGAAACCATCTGAATATATGGGAACAATTGCAAAGCTGTATTCTCTTGTAGCATTTATATATTTCTGCTGCTACTTGAGTTAATGATTTTCTGCTAATGCATCTTCAGATACGGATGTCAATATATATGTTCAGAAAAGATGGGTAACTGCTTGGTTTGAATCTTGGAAATGAAATATCAAGATTGGAAATAGCATGAAAGTGCTTAATCTAGTTGTATATATGCTGAAACATATTATAGAAAATGGGTAACAACAACTGATATTTCTGAAACTGCACCGAGGACCTTGTGATTTGAGTGATCATCTCTGAGTTAGAGCTCAGAAGTTTTATGTCTTGTTTTGCCACTGACACCTGAATAATCTTGGCTACATCATTAGCCTCTTTTTATATAAATCTTAAATGACACTAATTATGACAGTCTTTACACTATAACACTTTCTGAAACTTCATTCATTAATGTTCATGAAGTACAATGAGACAGCCAGGCAAAATATATTAGTTATACAGAACACTGTATACTGGCTGTTGTACCATAGCAATTCTTCAGGGAACTTTTAAAAAAGACAAACCCCTTGCATTTAACACACTATTTTTATTCCAAAAACACTCCCAAGCCCAAGTCAGGTGAGAAAAGACCTCGGGTTTATTTACATTTATATACAGGTACCTATCAATATGATAAGTGCATAAGAAGTGACAGCTGCAAATATGATCATGCTAACCATCCCCATTAAGTGATGAAGATGAGAAAGGACAGAAGAGTGTTCAACAGTGCAAAAATGCTCACTAATTTTTTTCATTTCCTTCCAAATCAGTTCATTAGTGTAAAAACTTTACCTTTGCAACTCAATGATGGTTGTTGAGACCCTCTGTGATATGCTGAGCAAGACCAACTCATACAAGCCAAGATGATCGTAGCAGCTTTACTTCATGTGTAAAATATGTAAAAAATGATTGTAAGCTATAGCTTTGGAAAGGGATTGTGGACCACAGGAATAACTGACACATTCTTCATTGCTTTTAAGCTGGTAGAACTTGGACCCTATTTAGATAACTCCCTTTTTATTCTTTCTCCATTTTTTCCCACTTCTGTCCTGGTTTAGGCCTCTGTCTGAAAAAAAGAAATTTTTTGAAAACACTAAAAATTCTGAGGAGTAACTTCATTAATTTAATTTTAACTAAGATTAAGCAAACCTTTGAGATGCATACGGTATAAGTAGCAACAAAAACGTAATATTCACTTTATATTAAAAGCAGCAGAAGTTGGAACCCAGAAGATAAACACATCTTGCAGGTGGCAGAAATGGAACCCTAGAATTCCGTGAATATAATTTTACATTTTCATAACCCCTTGTTCTATCTTCATATTCTCAATTTCTGTGGCTCCTTTCTTGGTGATACTTTATATCCACTTTCAGTCAGCAAGTAGGTACTGTGGAATTTTGTCCAGCTTGATAAGAAGAACCTGTATGGCATCTATTCTATTGTTTCTTTTTTACCTCCAGCTGTTCAATTGCCTATGAGAGTATTCAAGGCAACATAGTCATGCTGTATTCCAATACTGAATCAGTTTAATTGAAAAAATAACGTGATGTGTACAGTAAGGGAATTTTAAATTAACTTCCTAGCATATTAATGGTTAAATAGAATGGGTTTGCTTTCTAATAGGATGTTGCAGAATGCTCCTGAATGATTCATACTAAAAAGATAGCGAACTCAATACTTATGTTAGTATATGGCAGGGAGCCAAACACACATCACAGGGCATATACAGTACCAGAGAGGACAGCAGGCTGCACTGTCACCCACCACAGCCCAGTCCCAGTCATTTTGTTCTTTCAGCAACGGTTAAGTTCTTATTGTCATGGAAATGCGCACTGGCGAGAACAACCTGATCTTATGCAGTAACTTGTCATTCCTGATTGATGCTTGGGACTTGCTGGAGTTACATGGCAGTAAAATCTCTTCTGTGCTAAGCACAGCTATGCATATATAGGCACAGTGGAAGCTTATCGCAAAGCTCCTGGAGCTACTACTGCTGACTTTGTGTTCTGCTTATGTAGCCCAGAACTATGCTGATAAATATTCAGATGGGACAGATGTAAATTTGGCGGATGAAGTACTGTTTTCTCTAACAATCTAGATGAAAATGTTAAGTTTTCCTCTGTGTTTATCACACATGCTTCTAGTGTGTATTGGCAATAGGCTCACTCATCCTTCTAAATCAGGGCTGTCAAACTCACTGCCCACGGGCTGGATCCAGCCCTCCACGTTGTTTTATCCGGTTGTCCACCTTGTTTCTACCTGGTGGCAGCATCGACCTCCTTTCCCCTGTGCTCCTGCCAGCTCTGGTCACGTGTGCTGCCTGTGACGCGTGTTATGCTGCAGGAGCAGGAGAACGGAGGGGGCCATGAGTTTGACACCCCTGTTCTAAATGGTTGTAAATAGCTGTCAGGTACACAGCATCTTGTGGATATAAACCTTTGTGCATTGGTGTTACTGAAAGCAGACTCTGTTAACCGCTGCTTTTTAACCTTAAAGGCTCAAGCATGGAGAAAAGTCTATTCCTTCTAGTTCAGGAGTTTCCAAAGCTGCAGAAAGCCTTAAGGATTGTACTGGAAGCTTCAAGTTTTATTAAGTGTTTCTCCTGTTCTTATGCTTCCCCCCTAGATATACTCTATTAGCTACTCAAAGAGAATTGGGGCTAAATAGGTCTTTGCTCTGACTGAAGGCAGCTTTTCTTGCAGACTCCCTTTATTCTTAATTATTACAGGAGCCTTTGGGCCTGATTCTACAAAATGCTGACCAGGGTAAACCTCCCTCAAGTAAAATCAGGGTGAACAATTAAGCAATTAACACATACTGCATGCAGCTCTCAGTACACGGTTGATACTCACAAAGGTCCTAGTTCTTATGGAGAAGGACTTTTACAAGAAAATCTAATTTCTCCCTGCAACAGCAGTAAATAGCTTGGAAGTGCAACAGGCAATTGGCTTTAAAGGTCTAGAGGAAATCTCACCCAGGCTTCTAAGGTGGGTATAGCCTGCAGTGTGGTAAACACTTCTCAGCTGTGTTCTGGGATTTGGCTGGAGCATGAATGTGCTTTGGTGTGAGGTCCCTGATTTGCTCTTGCTTTTATGAAGACATCTCTAGTGGTGTCCCTGGTTGGGACTTGGGTGACCCATGTAGATATGCTACTCTAATAGTAAGCTAGAGAGTTGTCTGTGCCACTCTGGAGAAAGTCTCTTGATTACTCCAGTACTCATGGAAATAGAAACTCACTGCATGATACTGCACTTGGAGTATTCTCCAGATCAGGAAAGGTGAAGAAACATATGCGTAGGACGAATTAAAAGGGCTTCTCTAGTTCTTACGTGGCTTTAAGAGTACATTTACGTGTTAGAAATTATCTTGTTTTGTTTGCTACTGTGTTCCTTGTGTCTTTGAATTGGGATACCCCGTTGAAAGGGCTTGACTCAGAGCATTTTGCTGTATTTCAATGATGCCTTAGCTCTTTGTTTTTCCTAAAGTATGTAGAAACAATAAATTTGGAATCAGATTGTGGCTTGAGATTTGCAGCTCTAATAAAGCCTGATGGGTACTGCACACAATTTTCTTCTGTGGCCATGGTTATTTGGTGACTGCTTCCAGTTTATGGTTGGTAACGGACATTTTCAAGTACACCAATGGCATTTTGCTTTCTAAAGAATCATTTGTATTCTCAGAAACAAATCCTTTGGTTTAAATAAATCTGCCACAAATTTCTTGCAAGGTATAAAATCTTATGTCATATTTGTGCTACTAAGGTACTGAATCTAGCATTGTTTCTCATTTAGTTAAAAGAATATCAGGTTAATCATTATTTTCTGCCATGCCTGCAGCACAGTAATAGTCTCACCGTAACAATTATAATGTTATTTGATATGAAACTATGGGTATAGCATTTGGAGAAATGGTAAAAGCATTTTTCCTTTTGTTTTCTTTCCAAGAAGACTATTGGAATATTGGAGAAGTGGAATTAAAGTGTAAGCATTAAATGAAACTATGCTTAATTTACTTCAGCAGTGCAATATGTATTCAATATAATTCTTTAGAGAGCACTGGACTTTGTATTTATGAAATTAGTAAATATTTATATTATGTATTTCTAGGTCTTGGAGTTACATGGAAGGTACCTACTCACCCACTTTGAAAATAGGAGGGAAATAAAATGGAAAAAGAATGATTGGAGATAAGGGAAGTCTTCCAGTAACTCAGCTTTGGAATGGACTTAGTATTCTGGCTGGAGATGAAATACGTTCTCACTTCCAGCCCTGGAAGACTTTTTTTTTCTTTCGTGGCTTTCTATAATGCCAGTACATAAATTAGAAATTATTCTTTGAGATCTAGTGAAAGCAAGCTTACCGGTTTTGGCTATCAGCATTTGTAGTATGGTCTCTCTTTCCCATTAACACTGACTTGTCCTTCTTCACTTTAAATCCTACATGGTGTTCTTACTTTGATGTTGTATTCCATTTTTGTGGAATGCTTTTTGAACAGAAGTTTTTCAGTAGATAAGTTTACAGTCCCAAAGTGTACTCAGATACTCTGTTTTATTATTGCATGCACTTAGTTTTCAGTTTCCAGTTGCATCCAAGTAAAACGCCAATACATTTCTCTGGAAAAAAACATTTTGCAGTTCCTGAGTAGTAACTGGGTGTATCTGTTACCCTAGTTTATTTGGATTTTTCATAAACATAGCAAAACTGTGTTTTCTTATAAAGTCCCACTGTTTGCTTGACTCTTCTTTTTTTTCTTTTTTCCTTTATTTTTTTTGCTTCTTTCTTTCTCCACTCTATGCAAAATAACCATTGCAGGTTCAATTTCTTCTAAATCATACATTTGGGTAGTTGTCCAGATTGCCTGAGTATGGAAGTTTATTAGTTCCTATGGGTGGAAAATTTGTTTGGGATTCTACAGTGTGAAGGAACAGGTCCTACCTGAATGTTATATGGTTTTATTTGGTTTGGGTAACTTCAATCTTGGACTGCTCTTCATTTCAACAGCACGTGACTGCGGTTCGTCTGCCATGTTCATATGCTTGTCACAAAGCAACGGAACAAACTTGCCATCCCTGGGTGAACTGATCAAAAGTAAGCAGGAACTTGTTTTGCTTCAATGCATCTTTTTGGTTGTTAAAGCACTCGGATAATGCCTGATGTTTTTTCAAAGTACTTGCTAAGCACTTACGAAAATGTGCCCCTCTTACTATCTCAAGCTAAGCAACCAAAACCTGAAGTACATCCTGCTATGTTACTGTTGAAAACCTGGCCATTGGTTTTAAATTGCCACAGTGCTTCATTTTTAGGGCTAGTTACAGATGCACTAAATATAGGGCAGTGCAAAATATTCTGGAAAGTCTCTGACAGTGACTTAATGGGAGATTTGAACACTTACACCTAAAAATTAGGCTGCTAAGTTAAACTTCTCAGATAGGTGGATAGATAGATTGCTTCAGGCAGACAAGATTGAAAAGCTTGCCCTACTTGTCTACTTTTGGAAAGACCAGCATAAAAATGACCTGTATAGTGTAGTTGAATGTGTCACTGCTTCAGAGTTGTGTACTGCTCAGTGTGCAAACCAGTAGTGTCCTTGTTACAGGGATTTCTTTTAAATACCTGATGCAACTGAACTAGTGGTATGAAAGGGATAGATTTTTTCTTATAACAGTGGTCTTGTGCCGTCCTTGGTTATTATTGCTGATGGGAATAGTTATGTTCAGAAGAGCAAAGGTGATCCTGCCTGCCACACCAACCAGCTGTGTATGGGGAAGCACCTGCGATAGCCTCTCATTCCTCTCTCACTTGTATTTAACTTGGAGGTCATTGAAGGTTTGGACTTGTAAACCAGATGTTCTGGAGACTGTTAATGCTACCTGACTCTCTTTCAATTGGCGGCATAAAAGTCTTTACCTGGCCACTTGCATTACTGTACCAGAATCTTGTGTTGATGTTTGTATAACTCATACTCCTACAGAGTAGGTACAGATACCTACTTGAACACACAGCAGCACCCTCAAGTAATAAAATACTAAAATGGTGTTATGTGGAAAGGAAAGCCGTGAACTCTTCTACAAGAAAGCAAGTAGGATTAATGACCAGAGAGCTTTGTGATTGTCATAACTATAATTTTAATGATAATGAAGTTATTGAAATTTCAGTAAAATATACTAAATTCACTTTGCTATTTTTTTTCCTTTTCCCCTGCCTCCTCTCAGTTACAACAGTTACTTGTTGTCTCCTGTGGGCTACATGTTTGTTTTCAAAAAACTTTTTTTCAAGATGCATGCAAGAGATTTGGACATAAAATTGACAGCCAGAGTTCTAATTGCCTAAAAAAAAATGTATTTGCATAAAATGAGGATGTTGCTGTATCTGCATGCCTTTATTTGTTCCTTGGAAGCTTTTGGTGGGCTTGTTTTTATAATTAACTTTAGTTTGAAAGTCTGAGTTTTTTTCTGTAGTTATATTTTGGGGGAGAGTCAGGAGAACAGATAAAATCTTCGTTTTATTTGGTAACTTTATCTTAGTCAATTGATATTTATAAAGTGAGATGAAAATCAAAGCAGCGAGAACAAAACCTTATATTGGGCAGGGCAACTTGGTAAAGTCCGGTCCCAACCAAATTCTGTGGAGGATTGCTCCGCACTAAGGCAAGATTACAAAAATTGCCCAGAAGTTTCAGAAAAGCAACTTTTGTGGAAACCAAGAGTAACATCCTGAAGAATTTAGTGCCAGGTAACCTGGCAGCCAACTAAACAGACACAATTTCTGTGATTTGCATTTTGAACACCTTTTCTGCCCAATCTTTTATGATCTGAGGCACAAAAAAGGAATAGGGAATGAATACTGATACATATTTTCTTCTGATGGCCTAGTTGCCTTGTTTACCCCACAACACAGAAATAATTTGTAGGGAAGTTGGTGGTGTCTTCATGTAGGAAGACCCTTAGGAGAAGGGGAACTAAGAGAGCTACTGTTCACCACATAGGGGATGCTTGTGAACCATGCAACCAGATATTTCTTGAATCTGTAGGGACAAAGAGGAGTTATACTGCTGAACTACTGAACTCCTTAGGGGACAAATTGTCTGCAGAGATAAATTTCTCTTTCAAACAGTAGTAAGAATTAAATCATTAGACTTCATTTTCATTGGTATAATGGGAACTTAGAGGGAGTTTCTCTCTCTATCTGTCTCTCTCTCTCTCTTTTTTTTTTTATAGCCACAAAGTGGCTAGAAGAAATGAAAAAATAAACCAAGCCACAAAATAGGACACTGCACAAACACAGAAAATGAGCACATATATACTTTACCCCTTCCTCCCCCCGGGTTGTTCCCCCAGTGGCATATGTCAAGGAATTTCCTAAGCTAGGCTTTAAAGTCTTTCTGAACTCTATTGTACATTAGTCTCTGCACCCATAAATTGACTCTAGGGTCACCCAGGGGATAATTTAACTTTAAATACAAGGTTGCACTAATATGTCTTTTGGCCCTCGCTCATCCATTTGAATTGGCAGAAGTCCAGCTGGAATAGAAAAGAGGAGCTGTTTAAGGGACTTGTTCTTCACAACATTACATTATTATATCTCATGTCTTGTACTTCCCAAAGAAAAGGCTAGACTTGGGATTGGTGTAACGGAGCAGACCTCCTCCAGTGGTGGGGAAGTGGATACTGGCTTTGTATTAAGATACAGTGTGTAGAGCTGAGTACTGCTCACACTCTGGCCCAGGGAGAACATAGATGCAAAGAAAACAGTAATTCTTATGAAAGCTACTCAGTCGCACAAAACATATAGTCAAATTGTTGTGCCAGTTTATTTTTATGAGTCATTTAGAGGAAATACATACTTATCTCCAGTTTAAAGATACGAAGGAGAAAGTAATTTGCTAACAACCGTTTCAGGTTATTTGTAGGGACAAGATAAGAAATAAGAGTAATATTATTTTAACCCATAAATAACTCCAACTTTGAGATGTCTCTTTTACCCTCTGAATCTGTAAAGGAGTTATATTATGAGGAGAAGAATATTTTTTGTGATCTGTCTACAAGATGAATAGGACACCTTCTTTTATCAGTTTTCACAGTGAGTGAAAATAAATTCAGAATATTTGCTAGTTAAGTTTTCTTGTGTGGCAGAACATAACTCTAAAAAGACTTGCATGAGTGGTTTAGGGTTTTAAAATACACAGGTTTTTGTCTGTATGTATAATTGCTCATGCTATTATTTAATTGAAGGGAAAAACTCTGTTCATGAGGCTTGACCTTTTTTTTAGATTCTAGATTCCAGTGGTTCAGGCATCTGTATAACAGGCTTGTCTGTGCTATACTGCAGAGAAACCTTCCTCTTTGACCTAGTGGGTGTTTCTCTTCTGAGGGTCGAAAGGAATTATTTCAATGTTAAAAGATGGTCTCCTCCTGTCACTGATTGCCTCTTGCTTAGTTGAGCCTAATTACATGCAATGGCTTTTCAGGGGTTCAGCTGTGAAGAAGGCATATGTGCAAATGATATCAGTAAAATAACAGGATTTGCATACAGAGGAGCAGCACACACGCTACTGCTTTGAAGATTTACCATGTAAGGTACACTTATTGTTCCGTAGGACATCTGTTGACACTGCCACTTTTATACTTCTCCTGCTTAGTTTTCCAGGCTGCCATAGGCATAGGCAAAAGAAAATAGCAGTGCTAACCATTCATGCAGGAGTAATAATAGCCCTTAACAGAGGAAGAGTAATTACCTTTCTCTGTTTTCTCCCTGCTCTAAAATCTAATAAAAATAGAGAGTAGTGCCTATGTTGCTAATGCATATAGAAGTCCTGTTGCTTTTACCAAATCTGAGGTTAGTTATATAAAACGGCCTTTGCTCACAAGCTGAACTCGCATCTTAATTCTGAAAAAAATCCATTACTGATGGGTAGTTTTCCTGAGCACATTTGACAGCTTTCAAGCTAGCGATATTTGGCAAGGCCTTTTAAAGTTACAAGAGATTTATAGCTAAAGAGATTACATAGCAGTGGGTTCAGATCCCATCTCTTTCCCCCAGCTCTTGCACTGGTTAACAATGATAGGAGCTGTCTGTATACCAGAAGGAACAGTTTAAGAGGGATGGCTGCATTTGGCAATAGAAGTCCCAGTTAGCAGCCGGAAGCATTGGTGCTGAAAAGCAATCGCTGGTGTCAAGAACTTTCCTAGCTAAGCACTGCAGCTGGTGGCAATAAATAGCATTCTAATAAAGGAGGATGTTCAACCCATGACATAAGCGAATACTGTTTCAACCACAAAAAGTAATTTATGGTGCTGCATAAGTTGAAATGGATTTTCTCTGATACGTTTTAAAATAAAAATGCTAAGATTTCAATGGAGGAAAAGATCTGCATTTTAAATCAAAATGAAATGGAAAGATCAATGAAAAGTGTACTGCTTTTTTAAGTACGCAATGATACATAACGTTTTAAGGATGTGCACTGTCACAAAGCACAATTATATACATTCCTGAAAATGAAAGATGCTATTTTCTGACTGTGAATGTTCTTTATATTGCATTAAACCTAATAACTTCCCATGTCAGTGATAATCCCCCAACATTTAGACAGAACCATCATCATCTTCTCTCATAAGAATGCCAAAATGATAATGCAGAAAGTAGCAAATAACAATATGCTCAGCTTGCATAAACATAATAATTCCTGAAAAAAACCAGCTCCAGCATCAATGAAGGGCAAAAAAAGAGTGTGTAACAGTCATTAGGCTCATTGGACCTGCTAACTTCTTGAGTCCACTATAGTAAACAAGTTATTAGTTTTGACGTAACCAGTGGTTTATTTGAACATACATTGCTGTTTTTTGTTATACATTCTGTTTATGCCACATGTGATTTCTCTTACATAATTATTGTGAAATGTAGCAATGTTACATACTGTATCATCTCCTACAGGGATGAGCAGCGTGGATGGGAATGGAGGAGAAACTGTCCTTAGAGTTTATATCTACTGGCTGTTTTAGGGGTTTTTTTGTGTGCACGGAAAAGAAGGTAGTTTTTAGCTGAGCATAGGCTGTCAAGTTAACTGAATGGATGGGCTGTTCTGAAAGGCATTTCATACAGCAGTTTGTTTTGAATCATGAGGGCTGTATGTGCAAGCATGTAAAATGAATAACTGGTTAAGTGCTACTGAAGATAAAAATCCTTTGTACTGGAACGCAAACCTTAGTATACACATTTGAAATTCCTTAAGGAAATACATCCTTTGTATTGCTATTTTGAATGTTTTTATTAATTATTTTTGCCTTTGGAAAAAATGCACCTGCATGTTTAAGAGATGCTGATACCCATTTATCAGCGGTTCAGCTCTGTACTCAAGCTGATTTCCACCCCTGCCCCTTCTTCATCCCCCTGTAGATGATTTCTGCTGTCATCTAGCAGTCAGAGCCAGATTCTCAGCTGGTGCACATCAGCACTGCTATTCTGAAATAAATAGGCATAACTTCACTGGAGTCACTGAAACTTAAGCTCAGGCTTGTGGGTTTTTGCTGTCCTTGAGTGCAGTGTCTTAAGGTTTATGATACACGCTTCTGTGATACTTTGTTATGATATAAACAAACACCATGCTTCTGATTTGAATTATAATCTCATTCACCCAGAAACCAATAGAACTCTGATTATTTATCCCAGCTGAAAGGATAGCACAAAGGCTTTTCATGTTCTATGATGGAGTCATGGGCTGTGATCCCAACTGCCTCCCCCGTCCCCATAAACAAGGAGGTGACCCCACTACTGCTGGTGCAATTACTTAGATGTGAAACAGTTGTTCAGAAAGTTTTGGATTTAAATCGGTGCCATGATGTTTATTCTGTAGTGAAGTGATGTATCTGCTAAGGTTTTGGTCAGCTTAGGGAGAAAGAATCTCAATTTAGCGTCACTATGAAGAGTTGGGCAGAATTTTGGGAGTAATCGAAAGATGGAACACCTACCAAAAATGTTGAATTGAATGCTTCCTGTAAACTGTGTGTGCAGTCACAATACTCTTTGATTCTGAGCAACATTTAAACTTGGGATGGAATACAGCTGCAAAGCCTGGATCTAGACCGGAATTTCCACAAGTTCAAGGTTGTTGTAATCAGCAGAGTTTATTTGGTTCCGTATCTAATTTAAATGCAGAACTTTTAAGGTAATTTCAATCAGATGTTATGGGATGCACTGAAATAATAGCACAATAAAAGCTGAAATTAAACATACCTGGTATTGTGTAGGGATTTTATTAATATTCTATCTTAAGGTTAAAATAGTGCTCTCATGCAGTCAGCCTATGTTAATAAATTAAAGCAGGGAGTTTGCAAATGACTTAAAATCATAGCTTATATACTTTTCCAAAGCAAAAGAGAAGCACAGAAAGTTCATCTGAATTCTCAAGGCAGCGCATGTGGTGAACATTAGCTTTCCTTTCTTAATTTTTTTTTTTTTGTTAAGGCTGGCTAATGTTGTCTTTTTCTTCACAAATACCATACTGGTAACTGAAGATATCTTCCACATGTGTACAACATAAAGAATAGTAACATCCATGATACAGGACTTTCTTTAGGTGCAATGTGTAGTAACAAGGAAACATAACTGTGTGTATTCAGATCTCCTTATTAGTACGTTCTTCTAAAACTGCAAATCATTTCAAATGAAGGAACACAGCCTGTCAAGAACTGTAAACTGGAAGAAGAAAAGAATGCAGTATCGACTTAAAATCAAAACAAATCCCAAAACAAAGAACCCAGTTCTTGCTTCTAAGTTTAACCTTTAATATTTCATTCAATATGCTGACTTGATCAAAATCAGCTATAGGAATGGCACAGCTATCAGTCGTCTCAATTTTTGCCAATAAGATAAAAAAACCCCAATGATTCCCTTATTCTTCTTTGTTACCTGTTTCCTTCAGTTCAGCCAGATTGGTAGTTATCTAGGGAATTTCAGCAATGATAATTCTGATAGCAACTCTGTCTCGTATTGTTGGCTGATGAGAGAAACTACCAGGTGAAGGACAGAAAGCTGAGAGATAAAAAAAAAAATACCCAAAGGATGCCTACGGGACTGAGGTTTGCGAGTGCTATGTTCCTCCTGGCAGAGCTGGAACACGCTGCCCAATGCTGTGCGCTAGCCTAGCACTGCCTGGCTGCACAGCTTGCAGGTTATGGAAGGGAAGTTATCATCTCCTGCGTGGAGAAGATCTTCAGTGCCCTGGGAAAGTATCTCGACTCAGGATAGAGAAGTGGGGAGATGGAATGGTTCCTAGAGCGATGAGAGCCTGCCTGCAAAAGCACTCCAAGACCCTGTACTTTCAAACCGAGCAGAGTGGCTACAGCTTCTGTGTGCTCTGTTTCTCTGGCAGCACATCAACTGGAAACAGGTGGTTGCTGAAGGAGGCTTACAAGTTCAACTGTTCATAACAGCCAATTGCAGTTTACCTTGTATTATATTCTCTTTGGGCTGTGTTGCTCTGGCTTTTGTTGAAAGAAATTCCTACATTTGGTTACTTTCAGAACTTTGAAATACAGAAGTCATAGTAGATGGGATCTCTGACCAAGTGATGACTGTCTCCAGTCAGTTTAAGAAATAGTTTTGGGGAGCTGATTTACCTAAACCAGCTCTAATCCCACTAAAGCTGGAGCACCTGGTGCACAGGATTGCACAATTCAAAACTGATATTCACCTGTGATCTATTGCCTCTTTGATCATCAAGTTGTAAGTCTGGAAGACCATTATTTTTTCTTCTTCGCTCCCTTCTTCTGACTTAAAAATTTGCAGGAGATGACTTAGTGCTTTACAACATAAAAACCTGCCACTTGTAGCACTCGGCTCTTCTGGTTTCCTCCATACAGGTGATTTGCTACTGTAGTTGCATTGGTTTCTGTGGTGTTAGACCTGCTTACAGTTGTGTAACAAAATAAATGGTATCCACAGATTTTTAGAGCTTTTAAATGATCACATGACACAGACACAGCAATGACTTCAGTGGTCTCCTCTCCACCTTCCCCACTCAACTTCAAAAATGCCAGCATTAAGAGCCCAAAAATCAAGAAAGAAAGAAGCCACATGTAGCACTCTTCTCTTGGTTTAGTTTTGTGGTCTTTCTTCAAGTTATCACAAAGAAAAGGCACTGAGGTCTCCTGAATGTGTATATCGGTTGCTAGTAGTACTGAATCTTTCTTTGTGTATCCTGCTTAAGAGAAGAATGACAGCTGATGGATAAATCTTTCTAAAACTTAGTGATATTTTGAACACTTAGATAGTGTTTTGCTTACTGCTTTCGTATGAAATTAAACTAAAACCTACTTCTGTTATGTCCTTGGTTTTGTCTTCCTCCCAGTAATTTTCTATTTGTTGTTTGCATTTTAGTAGCATGGAATAGGGATCTCAAACTTTTCGGATAGAAGGCTGTATCTTTAAGAACCAAATCTCAGAGGACTTGCCAAATCTTGCATCAAATATGGAACTTGCAGAAAGAGCATTAAAATATATTTAAACTAAGCGGTTAATTTTTCTACCATCTGGAAAACCACAAACAGTGACAAAAGCAACTAAAAAATTCATATGCCACTAATAGGCTGACTGCTTCAACACAGAATATTATGCTGCTTGTAGCAACAGATTAATGTATAACCAGTCATGACTGGTCTTTCAAACATATCAGAATAGACAATCCTGATAATGGGGAATCTCTGTATTATGATTGATGTCCAAGATTTATGATGTTATAAACTATTGGTTATGTTGTTTTGACGAGGGACAAATTAATGAATGAGACAGATTTGCCTGCAGTGATGATCTATATCATAAAGAAACATTAATAACGATAAAACATTTGGAAACTCTTCATGAGAAATAACATTTTTGCTCTTTTCACAAGGAACAAAAGAAGCCAGAAACATGACAGGTTTCATCAAGAGAGCTGTTCACAGATTAAAAGCAGGTCTGATTTTTGTTTTACTGTGCTAGACTTCAGGTCTCAAACCACAGAAGAGTGAGGTGAGTGTTTTCAAGCTTGTAGTTTGTTCCTACTAAGCCTGTTACATCATGCAAGAATTGTGTCTGGATGAGTTTGTCTGTTCCGCCTCTAGTGTACTCAGCAAAAGCCACATAGGATCCACTGTGATCTCAATGTTTGCCTGTGAAAGCCGCAGTGTAATGAACTCAGGGCGATAAATCAGGGAACTGGGGCTGTTCAACACTACGTAGAATTTGCAGCTGACTGTGTCTCAGTGTATGGCACCCAGAAAGGCTGAAAGACTGCACACAAATGCACAGAACAGTAGGAGCTGAGACACAAGATCCTCTGAATACTAAATGAAATGGGCTGATCTATAAAAAGGCTCTTCTGGATCCAGTGGCTGTCACGGTGAGCTACTCAATGCAAAACTTGGAATCACTCATTTATGAATACTCAAATGCCTTCACCAGCCTAATTTTTGGAGTGCTTGGCATTTTCTAGACGAACTTTCCTTATAAACTCAGGCTACTCCAAATCATTAGGTTATTTACCTCACAGTTTGAACACAAAAATACTTGGCAAGGAATGATAGAGAAAGTGGTTTAAAAGTTAACATCCCAGAAGGAAGGGAACTTGGAAGGGTATAATTATATATATTGGGCATCAATTAAAAAGACATAGGCAGAAGATTCAAGTAAACATGACCATGAAATTCATGATTAGCTGGTGAAAATGCAATCCTGGTGTCAAGGACATTTTTTATCTCTCTTTTTCTTACCCTTTTTTGATGCTACTTTTGTGCTAAACTTCTCCAGATTGAGGTTTATAAACTCGTTTAGCTGGGCTGTGCTATTGAAGAAGCCGAGAGAAAATGGATGTCCTGTTGAGAGTCAGGGGAAAAATAGATAATTAGACCCCTTAGAGTCTTTCCACTTAATTTTTATAATGTAAAAAAATACACACTGGTTACAGAAACATGTTTCTCAGAAACATTTGGTAGCTGAGCATGTGAAGAAACATTTCTCTACATTGCTAGTGAGATGAAAAGTCCATCTATTTGTCTTCTGTGATTTTTCTTTTAGGTCTCTGCAATTCTAATTCTAATCTTAAAGGAATTAATTTCGATGTCTAAACTCGGAACACCATTCCTGCAGATTCCGGTTCCAGCAGCTGATTTGCCAGGTGTCCAGGGCAAACAAGACATCAGCTTTTGACCCCAGAATTCCCCACATACCTGAAGTTCTGCTGCTTCTTGTGCCCTGGAGCACCTTGGTACCTCCATCGCTTTGCCACTTTATTCAGGCTTTTTTCCTGGCTAGGATCCAGAAGTTAGGGAAAATTCTCTGTGGGGTTTCAACTATATGTTAATCTAAAAGCAAATCTACATATGGTGAGTCAATCAATCTCTACTTGATGTGCAGTGATAGCAACTTTTTTCTTTATTAAACACATATGGGAGGAGAGTGAGTGGTTGCCCCCTCCCCTTATACAATTGCATTTTGGTAAGTGTATTAATACATATTTGGGTTTCTCCTTTGTATGAAGGGCAGATTTAGACTGACTGAAGATAAATCTGAAATAGCACTTTGATGCTCATTCTTGTTCCCACTTTGTGGCCCATGAAGCTGGAGTTCTTTCTGCATCAGAATGATTGTGACAGATGACAGTAGAGACTTTTAATTGTGCCCACAGGCTTGGACTCCCACTTATGTCTTTCTGATCTCAAGAAGATGCTGTAACCACCTGACTTTCCACACAAGCGTATTCAGAGAGGGCTCTGTGTCTTCTGTACTTTGGAAGAATTCTCTACATCTACTTATTGGGAAAGCATTTGTAGGCACTTTCATTTAAGGCTTTGGATTTTAAGTAGATAGAGACACTCCTATGTCCTTAACGAAAGCTCCTGTTTCAGGGGGAAAACCCAATTGCACATAGTTATCTCCAGTTTGTTCTTGCTGCAGCAGGTGTGTTGGCCTTCATGTGGCTGTTCAGTCTGGAGGTGGTTTCAAATGCACCTTCTGAGATGGACAGATCTTTCAGTGAATGATGTGGGGAGCAGAGGTCCCTAATTAAGGATTTCAAATTTCTTTCCTTGCAATGGTTAAGCTGCATGACACACGGTTGCAACATCTGATTGGTGCTTGTGTGAACTCAACAGTATTTCGTGCTATGGACTTAGCTTCGCAGACTTGGTAAAAACCTTTATGTTCCAGTATGTATCACTAACTAAAGCTCTTTCTGTTGGGGACCACTCCAGCTACTCTGCTAACAGTAAACATCACACTGGTATTTTGCCTTACTATCTGCTACATCTCCTGCTAAATAGTATTAGGAAAAAGAACAAATATCTGCTTTATACCCGAATAAATCAGATATACAATCGACTTGCTTCTCCTTGATTGAGACCATCCGTGTAACTGTCTATATCTATGCTCTTAGATAAAAATAGATTAAAAAATACAGCTGCATTTCACTTCAAATTAAAGTATTTTATAAAGCCGGATAGGGATTTTCAAAAGCATTTTGCAATTAGCTTAACTTAGGTTCCTATAAAATAATTCGTAAGTGATGTCTACAGGCAATGAGTTAAGCTCTTGCTGACTGCACTAGAAAAATCCCAGTCATGATTTCTCAATTAATTTCTTGGAAGGTATGACAATAAGGTATCTTTTGTAGGTTGTAGTATATGGATTGTCATGCAGTGCTTTGAAACTGTAGTCCCTGTCTTTATAAATTGAGTAGTTAATATCCTCCCCTGAACATCAGTGGTAGGACTAAACTACCTCTAAAGCTATGTATAAGGCTTTTTAGAGCTGAGGTGAGTCTAAAACATTTATGTTGCTGGTTTCAGCTTCTATTAGTACTGACTTTCACAGCACAATTGAAAACACAAATGTGTTTGCAAAGTCCTTCTCAGATTCAGTCTATAGCAATCTCACCTTGCCTTGCTTTGGACAAAAATTTAGTTTGTGTATAGAAGAAAAAAGTACACTGCAAATATTTTGGTTTGCACAGCATAAGACTGCCTTTGAATGTTATGTGGGAAAAAAACTGCAACCAGACCAAAAAAGCCAACCCCAACAACAAACCCAAACAGATGTTAAATCCAAAAAGAAAAACACAGGAGTATAAAAGCACAGCTATAAGTGTGACTTAAAACTTTGGCACCATTTGCTGTTTTACTCTAGTGCAGTATTTGGCAATAAACTTAGTTTTAATGCCTCACTGCACCTCTGAGGTGCAGTAGGAAAACTAACATCTTACAAGTATTTTACGTTAACGGTTTCAAAAGAATAGTTCAATAACCCTTACACAGTACTAGCAGAACAAATGTTGGTGTTCTCTGGGACTTCTCAGCACAAGATTTGTATATCTGGAAGAATCCAAGTCTGTTTTGAAGTTATAGGCAGGTATCTCATCTGAGTTTTTAGTTACTGCTATAACAGGACTATTTTTAGAACAGTACTGGGCTGTTTTTGTTTGCTGTGATCTCTTCCTGCCTCATTACCATAGTCCGTCTGCTCCAGTTAAGTTTCAAAGGCAAACACCTTCCCAAGTCTATAACTTACTAAGACACACACCCAGAGCACCCCACTATTACTAATTCTGCTGCTTATAATTCTAGCAGGCAAGCTGTCCAAGGCAGGCATCTTTATGAAGTTTCTAGCTTGGTACACATCTGGACTACTCTGCACAACTGAACTGTCCCCAAGTCTCAGATGAGGTAATCAGATACTTCTTTTCATATGGAATATTTTTTTACTTCAAGCTATACTTTTTGATGAAAATTTTTAGAAAATTGTCCCAAATGTAACTGCTGTAGGGCCAAAGCCTGTCTCCCGGCACTGACAACAGAAGCAGCTGAAGTAGGGCATCATACAGGAGCTGTGGAATATGCCAGTGATATGTTCCTGACGGTACAGCCAGGAAAGTTTTCTGCATCCACAGAGCTTCAGTTGTATACCTCAAGATTTAAGCTTTACTTCTCCAAGTAAAAGAGTTTAGCAAAAATTTACCATATAAATCCGCTATCTCTCTCCCTGAATAATCTGAAATCTGAGGAGGAAAGCATTATCTGTGGAGGGTTTTTTTTTTCCCTTAGTAGTATGCTTGCTGGGCTTTTTGTCTTGCCACCTGATTAGCCAGAGATACTCCAAATCCTGCAAAGAGAAATATCATCTCGCAGTTCAGAGGTTTCTAATTTCATTCTGCCTGAATTATTTCTGTGACAAATCTGCTAATTTGACAAGTAGAAAAATCATATCTAATAGACAATTCACTACAGCTTCTGATAGTCCAATTCTTGTCTTCCCATTTTACAAGTTACAGAAGAAGTAGAAGTCCTCCTGGCCACCTCTGGTATTAACTCTATCTTTGTAAATCCATTATATTCAGATTCTGGAATCAGTGACAGTTTCTTGAATCTGGAAGTATCATGTGAACAGACTTTGTGATGAAGTTGCCAGGCCTCTGACTGTGTCTCTCTTGGCCCCCTAGTGTTCCTGGCAATTTTTTTTTTCCTTCTTCAGGTACTTTAATTTTTTTCCTTCTTTCTTGCCTTTGCTATAATCAGGAACTTAACAGCATTCCCCACCAAAAAAAAATAACAGTCAAGCAAAAAAAAATCCAAAGCCCAAACCAAGCATATTTAAAATCCCTCAGTGACACAGCTGACTTTTTAAGGCACAATGGAAGTTAAGCATCTTTGCATTGATAATTCATTATAGCTGAATACCATTGGTGAGCTCAAACATTTGTTTTGACCTCCATCCTATAAACTCTAAGTGATTGGTTCGTCGTAAAGAAGAGTGAAATACAGAGACAAGTTGATAAAGTGCATTATAAGACAGTTGCATTTCCCCTCACTCCTTGGTTCAGGTCAGTCATACTTTAGCTCACAGAGATACATCTTGCTTAGCTTTCATATGTTTAGAAGTATAGAAGAATGGATGGTCTATGTCTTACACACAGCTCAGCATCAGCATTCATTCACTTACTTGAAAATCGTTCCTCATTTTTGTGATCTGATGAGATTTATGTTTTGAGCTGGTTCAGTGACTCAAGACACATCTTTTAAAACATGAACAAAATAATGTTACAATATGCTGTATATCAGCCAGTGAACAGTTCTGGAACAAATCAATTGCATCTCTGAAAGTTGTGGTTGTGGTTTTTTTTTACTTTTCTTTTTTTTTACTGAATTAAAATAATACTTTACGATCCCTTTTCACTAAATCAGCAATCGTACACAGAGGTAATTTCATCAGCTCAAAGATACCTCTTATTTCACGATAGACCTGTGTATCTTCAGTATGCTCATCTGCCATACAGCATACTCTGTGCCGCTCAGATACATCTAAAACTTGCCAATATTCTTGTAGTATCTATATCATGGTATTTTGGGCAGAAACTATATACAAAGAACAGAAATCTATCAATCAATCAGCTCTGTTTTCCTTCTCCAAGCATTGACTTTTCTATTGCAGTACCAGAGTTTTAATAATTGTAAATCAGCAAATACATAAATGTTTTTAAGTTGCTAAAGGAGTGTTGATCTACAGCACAGGAGAAGACCTGGCTCCACAGCTTGAACAGATGAACTGAATCAAGGGTGTTTCTGATGAAGGTATTATTCCAGTCATGTGGGTGACTGTAACTTTCCAAAGTGAGAACAATGCAGAAAGATTTAAACAAACTAGACAATGAAACAATTATTTAAAAAAAATCTTAATTTTTAGCACATTGTCAAGTGGAATGCATCTAGCTAAGCATACGTGTCTCACAAGCTGCCTCTCAATCTGGACCCATGGAGCTGAGAGAAAGCACCACAGTGAGGAGGAGAGAGACAGTGAGAGGATAGGAACATCTTGTAAAACTGCTTTCAGACCCTAAGCCAGTGTGGCGAACTCCTTGATCTGCAAAGGTCAGTACTAATCACATTGCTGATTCAATGCTGCAAAGCCAGATGCTAAAACCAACAAAAATCTGTCAAAACAGAGAGTTATCGTTTGCTTCTTCTATCACTGGACTGTCAAGGCTTGGATCCAAACCTGGGATTTCATCCTTAGGATGGGCCCTTTCTTTTGTTTTCCTCTGCTCCCGATTCACATGAAATACGCCTTGCCAAAGAATTCAGGAAAATACTTTTTGATATCTTTGAAGGAAATATGAGGGCAAGAAATCAGAAAATGCTTTTCTGTTTAGCTGTTAGTATTTATAAAACCAGGAAGCCATCACTTATGGGCTTGCCATGCAAGGGCTAAATAGACAGAGGAAGTCGTGTTTTAACATTGTTAGTGGATCAGTGGGAAGCACAGTAATGCCTTTGGTTAATGTATTTAAAAGCAAAACTTGTGTGCATTAGAGTTTTAAGGTGTCATTGTTGCAAACATGCTGGCTACTATGCCTCTCAGAACACTTCTGTTTTTATCCTAGACTAAAAACACAGGGAAAAGTAATAGGGAAGCTTTAACAGACTGAATCAGATGAGAGAGAACAGTGAAAACTGCTTAAAAAGAATAATGGAAAACTTCATCAGTGAAACTGGAAGCGAACGAAAAAAAGCAAATATCCTAGATAAAACCAGCAGAGTATACTGGGAGAATGGAGTTGGTTTTAGATTAAAAGACAACACCTTTTTACTGAATGTGATGTAGAAGAAGAAACCTTGTTCCCCTCTCTGGCTAACCTGTGTACTGACTCAGCAAGGTGGGGGCTTCTTGAGAGGGTCTTGCAAGCCAGGACTGGGCAAAGCACAGCTGCAACCTTTGACTCCAGTGACAGTGAGGGTTCCATCTGTTGTCCTTCAGAAGTGTGCAGGTTGCCTCTCTTCAGCAGGCTGCCACTACGCTACAAAGAACAACTTTGGCACAGAAGTGAGGTTTTTGTTTCTCTTCATGAAGCATGCAGAGCTTTGAATTAGGTACAAGATTCTGAAAGAAGAAACAGATGGAAATAAACAGTGTACTAGGGAAAAATGTAGAAGATGTAACAAGAAGCATAGTAAAGCACATTTTTTTAGGAAAATAGAATTAGAACTGAAGTGTGTTGTTAATAGATGAAAAAGATTTGAGAAAAAAAGCCTATAGATCAAGTGCAAAGCAGTTTCATTAGTGAAACAGCCCTGAGAAATGCAAAGCAATTCTATGCTTCTTGTTTAAGCACAAGAACGTATTGTTTTACCCGGTCCTCACTGTATTGGCTTGTGCCACAGCATGTACAGCTGCAAAATGGACACTGTGTCATTACTTGCAAAAGTCACTTTTAAAGACTTTTCTTCTTTAAAAATCATCATTTAAAGATGATGTTCCATAAAGTAGGGATGAGATCTCACCACCTCCCCTACTTTGGAAAACCCAGCCTGTTAACGCAACAAGACCTCATCAGAAGACCAGTAAAAGCTGAATAAATTACAGTTCCTGTGCAATAATAGGGTAAATCCTCAGCCATCAGCATGATACTGCCGAACACAGATGCCAGTAGATCAGTCTCTGATCTAACCTAGTGATGTAGAGTAGGATAAAAAAGAAATTAGAAGTAGACTCATAACCTCTAGCGGAGATAAGGAAGTATGAGAAAAATCCAACTGAGTTTGCTTTCTGAGCCTTCAAGACAAACCTCTTACCACTTAGCTTGGGCCTGAGTAATGAAGAATGAAGGAAAAAGGTGTGCAGCTTGTAAAATGGAAATGAGAAGACTGCAAATTACACATTACATTAAATACCAGCTGTAACAGATGAAAACATACCTTCACTCTAAACATACTCTTTGGTGTTACTTTCCTAGCTAAAAGATAGCTCATCTCGGATGTAATTAAAAGTCCCCACTGTTGCTCAAATGTTAGGAATTTAATTTTCTTCTTTGTCTGTAGTAAGTGTTAACTTTGAATAAGTTATTGATCAAGTTAAGTAAATGGGAGATAAAGATGAATCTGTGACTACTTGGCATTCCTATGACACATCTGCTCGTTATGCCAGAAAACACTGCAGAGTTTCCAGGGCCTGTGGCTTGCTGGAACATGAACAACTCATACAACTCTTACCCTCCTTGGTTGCCTACAGGAAACCCTACAGAAAGATTGAGGTGAAATGAAAAAACAGGAAAACTTGTGTCGACTGGAGCCCCCAACTTTTTGGCAAGTCAGTGTGGGTTCATCAGTACAGCTGAGTGACTGGGCTAATGATGGCAGAATTGTGTCATGCCAACTGTGTGAGCTGAAAAGTTTGGGTCTTCAGGACAAATGTACACCTAAGCAAAAGAACATGCTGCTGCAGCCATGCTCCATTTAGCACTCTTTTCTATATGGATTTTGTGTAGTAAATATTTATTGCACAAACTGAGCTGCAAGCCACATGTCTCTGACTATGAAGGCTGGTATTAGAAGTTTTATGAGCATAACATGTGATGGATATATCCTGTTAGTGTAGCAGTTTACTGACGATAGTTACCCATCAAACTCATTCATGTAATAGATTTGAAATACTGGATGTTTGAACTTACTGACTTCAGACTCATTATTTACTTTCAGACTACTTATGTACAAAACTTTGTGAATCACACCAAGTATTCAAGGATTTCCAAAGGGTGAGATTAGAATTCAAACCTAACCAAACAGATCACAGAAGTAGTTTGAAGTCAGCAAGTTAAAACTCTAAATATGCATTAGCAAGTAGTATTTGCAAGAAGGAAAATAATAATACAAAGAAAAATTTAGATGAATCTGGATGTGGGCGTTATTAAAAGCCCCAGACTAACTAGAAGCCACTAACTTGTCATTGAGGGAATATATTTGCAATGATCTTGTATATAAGATCCTGTGTTTATAAACCTAGAACGGAATAACATACACAAACTGGAAGGGACAAGCGTAAAATAACAAATATGATCATAAAGTTAAAAACTTTCTACAAAAAACGTTGGAAGAGTTTGTGGTGTTTAGTTGAGAAGGCAATATTCAAACATGGCAAAGGTCAGAAAAAGAAGGCAGCAACCAGATTTATTCTCCATATTAATTTATAATTGGATAAAATGTAACAGGCTTATTATAGCAGAAAAAGATTTTGGCAAGACATTGGAAAATCCTTCTAATAAGTACAGACAGGTAATGGAACACATTCCCATAGTCTTTCTAAGCATCTCCATCACTAGAGTTTTTTAAGAATAGATTAGACATGTAAGGTGATCTGTACAGACAGTCTTGCCTCAGAGAAACGATGAAACTGTAGGACTTGAGACCCAGCTGCACCTACATTTTTTTTTTCAGAATATTTAGCCAGACTATGTTTTCTAAATGTATTTCGTCATTTGTATGTAACACAGTGCCAAATACAATAAAATGAGGCTGCTTAAAGTGTGCTTGGAAGCAAACTGATTAAACTAATTTTTGGTTTTTCACTCATTATGGAGCTATCAGAATAAAAAATAGAGCATGGCATGAATGCTCATCATGGAAAAGCAAAAAAAAAGAGAAAAAAGAAAAATCCAATATATCTATTTGTAATGGAAAATGTTTATCTGGTAATAAAGTTTGTATTTCCACAGTTCTTAGGACCCCTAAGGCCCTTTGTGAGGTGAGACCACATATCTGCAGCTTCACGTTGGGGACAAGCCCCGAAATGTCTGGTTCAAGTTCTAAAACCTGCTGGCTCTCAGCAGGGCCAGGCTCCAGGTGCAACTCACACCCTCTTGTGTCGTGCTCTCTCAGCGTCACTGTCACTTGTCAACTCCAAGAAATGTCTCTGTGCTTTCATCAACACTTTAACATGGGATACTATCCTATATGACAGGGATAAGTGCTGAGTTACTGCCCTTTCCTGAAGATCTCTACCAACACACCTATAAACAGCAAACAAGTAACACAGACTTCTTAAAGAGAAAGGATAGCTGCTATGTACTAACAGAAAAAATAA
This sequence comes from Dromococcyx pavoninus, assembly GCA_033558185.1. Classification (NCBI taxonomy): domain Eukaryota; kingdom Metazoa; phylum Chordata; class Aves; order Cuculiformes; family Neomorphidae; genus Dromococcyx; species Dromococcyx pavoninus. The sequence continues at coordinate 5,179,701 of JAUMJL010000044.1, read as the reverse complement.
ATATATGGGTATATTATACATATTTACATATAAATGTGCAGTATTTGTATGAATAAACACATAAGAAGAAAACAATTGTATTAATTTGATCTAGTCTCCTATGTTACCTCTCCTTAGGACAGAAACCCAGGAAGACTTTGTACAGGTTTGCAAAGCACGTTGCACCAGAAAGGCATCAATCTTGGCAAGAATCTCTCATTGGCAGTATTAAATGAATAATATATTGCATGTTTGTGTCTTAATGCTACAGTCATACACTCTGGAAGCCTGAATTTGCATAAAGTTTGTAACCTTGACTTGGTGCGTTTAGGTATTTAAAAAAAAATTACTTAATATTGTTATTATTTTACCACTTTATGTCTGTTTTGTGTTAACGATGATTACTTGGTCCATGCAAACAGTAGTTCCTGTGTGAATGAATTCTTCTCCATGTTCATATGACTTTCATTCAGCAAGTTCTCAAAGGTAAACACATTATAGTAAGTCTGCTAAACGTTGATATAATAAAAATGTTTGCCTGGTGGATTCACTTTCTCTGAAAGCTTAACTTAGCACTATTATACCCTGTAGTGCCCTTCAACACTGCACTTTGTGGCATCACTGTTAGAGGCAACAGCAAAAAGTATTTACACAATACAGGGGAAAAAACCTTCAAATTCTCAAATAATGAGAATAACCTTAGCCAAGGATGTTTCTCTGAGAATTAATAACTAGCTGAGTTTAATGGTCACTGGATTCACCTTAGGCCATCAATTAATCCCTGAACTTCAATTGTTATTACCTAATTGACTTAGTTTCATTTCATTTTAACATTTCAAAGTGATGTTCCTAAAATCACATTGACAGAGTCACATGGTCTCTGCAGATGCGCACCGACATGGTTGCAATATTGTTACTTTGTCTCCATACACTTCCATTGACATTTCATTTTGTTTTGACATCGCACTGCCACATCTATGGATCTGCGCAGATGACATGCGACTTTTCAGATTAGGGGAAAGCCACTCCAGGAGCAAGGGCAGACTCACACCTCACAGGGGACACAATGCCAGCTAAAAGCTTCTAAGCAGAATTATTGTTATTGTGATGAATGATTGTTACTATTGCAAATATGATTTGTATATTTGTAAAGGGAAGAAAGTCAGGTAAAATTCTGCTTGAAATCTTGCTGGTTTTCTTAAAAACCAAGCAACAAAAATCTTTTCACTCAGATCAGCTCAAAATACTAGCCTGAAAAATGCAGCAGGTAATGTATTTAGAAAGAAAGTTTTTTATATTACCATTTCATGCTTATTTGAGGCTGCAAATAAATTATGTAAATCTTACGTGTTCCAATAAGATCAACACAAGTAGGTGAATACTGTACGATGCAACTCTAAAACAAGAAATCCTTATAAAAATAGGTCATGAAAATGAAGTTGTCTTATTATGTGGAAAAGTTTTTGAAAAGTCTTTTGAAGTTCTTTGATCCAACTTTGAAATAATTTTGGTGGATTGCACGAAAACCATAATTTATAGTAGCTGACCTAAGCTGCTCTTTGTATAACAGCCATATTTGAAACAATAGCAGGAAAGTAAAAAACACAAGGGGAACTAAAATGGCTCTGTTTATTATTTAGTTCATAATTACATCTTCCTTATTTAATCTTTTGAATCCTGGCATGTTCTTAATAATACAGGTTCAAATAATATTTACTATACACAGGAGAGTTGGTTTTGACTAACGCATTGAGACTATCCAAACTTTGCGTAACTTGTGACCTTTCCCTAACCTAAGTGAGGTCTATTTTATACAGATCGTACTGGATAGATAGACGGTTTCTCTATAAATGGTGAAGTCGCTGCCAAGCTCCCATTGTCAGCCAGTTCATTTTTCAACAGGCACACTTTGGGTTCCTATCACACCACTGTAAAGAGCAAGCCCTTGAGGTTTCTTCTTTTGTCAATGTAATAAAACGGTTATTTCCAAATAACCTGCAAATCTGCAACAAATGGCTCTTTGTGACTTAGAATAGCACGATAGTGGTCATTTTTTTTAGGCAGCCTCCTATTTTATTTCATAATATTAAATTAATACTTGAGTTTCTAACAACTGTTATCACTCAGTATTCACCATCTAACTGCAGAGTATCCTTTCAGAAGCTCTCATTTGAATACTGAGGCTTTAGTCAGCTGAAGTATAAGGAAGAATCGAGTTTATTTCTGTGTACTTTTTGTTGACTTTTGTTATTTCGGTGTACTATTTGTAATCAACTCTAGTAAATAGGAACAACTTGCAGGATGTACAAGTGTTTGCCAGAATGACTGTGGTTTAAAAACGAGGAGCTAGGTATACTTTCCCTTCCAAACCAAACAAATTTTGACACTTCAACAGACCTCCTTGCAGAAGGGTTGCATGAACTAGGCATGAACTTGCAGGAAGTAAGTCTCATTAATGAAAGAGACCGCTCTAACAGCCAAATTCTTAGTATTGGCAATGCTTATTTTGTAGTAGCACCAATGCACTCTTAATCTAGTCCTCTGTACAACTCTACTCTCGGTACAGAAGTGATTATACTGATCAAAAGCTATGCTCTGTCAACATTCACAGCCTGTAGAACCTATATTTCAAACCAGGAGAAATGAGAAGAGCATCACAATGTTTCTCTGCTGACAATCTGGCTGGTACCTAAAGCTGCTATTTAAATGAGAGTAAGAAAAATTGCTTGAGATGTGAAACTGGGAAAAGCATTCTTCAGATGTAGCATCAGAAAAAGCAGCAGGCATTGGAAAACACAGGACAGAGAGGATGAGGAAACAAGGAAATGGGAGGATACTGAATAAATAAACAAGAAAAGGCTAAAAAAGATGGAAAATTAAAACGGGAGGATTTAAAAGCAAATGGAAGAGCCATGAATAGTCTTCAGCAGTAGTAGAGATGGCAGAGGAATACAAAAGCAAATATCAGGAAGGAATGAGTTTTTGAATAAGTGAATGTAACAAAATAGGATGAAAATTATTCAAGAGCTATCAGTACTATTAATGTGATACAATAGTAATGAGGTAAGCACAGTAAGACATTTGGTCCTTTTTCTTCAGCTTTAGATCAGAAGTTTTATTCCACCCTGAGTTGGCTTTAGGGAAAGATTATTAAATTCACATTAATAATGAGTCGTCAGAACACAAGAATGAAAAAAAAATGTTTTCTTTTTATAGTAGAGTGTGACCCATCATCGTGTTGTTCCTGTACAAGGAAGTTTTACATCCCTGTTCAACACAATTATATCAATTTCTAAAGCTCAGAACGGGCCTTATTACACTGTTTATAAGAGCAGATGCTTGGCAAGTCTATATATGCCAGTGAGAACATCATTCAGTTTTATGCACACTTCTGTTTTCTAGCTTGGCATAATTCATTAGCACACTTTACAGAATACTCCATAAAACTGGATTTGGCTTTAATGTTAAGCTTCTAATGATTACAGCATAGTATAAGAAAACAAAACCAACAAACAATACACAAGCAAACAATAGTCTTTCCTCTTTAATATTTAACTTGATGTTTGCATCCGATAAATACAGACATTACACAAATTAGGGTTTTTTCAAGATACAAGTAGGAATAACAAAATAGTCTTAATTTTTTGAACGTTGTGCTTTCAGCATTTAAAACACTGACATAGGACAATTTTTGGGGTGGCAAAGCTTGTTCCATTGCATGTAAAGAAATCAGAACAATATGTACACTTTGGTGGCTTATTTCACCCCGACTCTTAATACAAAAATTCTTAAAGGGGACAATATATAAAGATGAAACCACAGTTTTGGTTAAAGACAGCCGTACTGCTTCTCAACCTGTTATGTCAGAGCACTAGGTGGAAGAATAAATAAACAAAAAACCTAACCTGAATTTTCTGTGTGCCCCCACATAAATTTGTTTAACGTAAAAAAAAAATAAAGCAAAGCTTTGATGGAGGTTGAGCAGAATTTTCAACATCTGTGGAGATAAATTTAATTTATTCAAAAAGAAAACGCAGCATTGGTGCATCAAGTAAAAGCTGATTAAAATGATTTCATACAACAGAAAGCACATGCACTAGCTAAAACAAATTCAGTTTGCCCTTAAACCTCTTTTCACTCAGACAACCATTAGTTCTGAATTTTCTACTACGATAATGTTCAGTTATATTTTCTTTTTTACTCTCCTCTTGATTTTACACATTCCACTAATGTAAACCACAGCTAGAAATCCCAGGGACAGAAACACCCTAAATGCAGGTTCTGTGTAGCATTGGGCAGGTTCACTTCACAGATTGCTTCTGTGTATCTTTAAGGGCAGATCCCTAAAGATGGTCAGGTAAAATAGTCAACTTAAATAGCTGAACATAAATGAGTTACAGGTGTTTGAATATTTTTTTTTTAAAAATTCCTCTATAACACATTCAAACACATGAAAATACTCTCTATGCAACAAGAACTCACCGTAGTAGAGATACACTGAATTATCTCCGCAGCAAGGGACACAGGACTAGGAAGACTGAACATATTTTTTCTCTTAAAACTAAAAAATAGTCAAGAAGATGAGCTCCTGTCTGAAAACTACCAAGAACTGTTATATCGAGAACTAAAAATTCAAAATAAAAATACAGCATAAGCATCTGAAAACTATAGTTGAAAAAATGAACATGATTCATACTCTTTCTTTTAGCTCAAGGCAAGACTCTAAAAAGCCTGCATGTGATTTTTGAAATCATATAGCACACAAAGTATCAGCTTGACTGTAAAAAGATGAATATGCACTGTAATGTTTTAAAGACCCTTTCCTTATGGAAGATGTTATCATCTTCTGCTTTAAGAGAACTATTATCACAATGGAATCTGTACCTCTGCTTAACTTCTCTGAAACCTGGAACACAGTGAGCACACATGCAATACTCTCACTGACTTTTTAAAATGTTTTGTCTTTTCCTAATGCCAGGAAGCAAAGAAAACAATATTAAAGAATGTCAAGTCCAGTAAGCTGCTATCATTAAGAAACTTCTAACAGAGGCCATAAACCTAAGGCCCAATACTGCCCCTCTGAGTGGTGATAAGGATGGAAATAGAATGAGATTGAACTCCTCAAAACTTAAAAGGCCCACCTCAATGTACATCTGATCTCGGTGGTTCCAACAAGAGAAAAACAATTATCTTACAAGAATACATAAGTACATAGGAAACTTATGCCCATGTATGTGCTTTATTTGTCTCGTGGAACTGATCCAGTATGAAGAACTGTTTTATCTGTTTTTTTTCACTTCTATTCTTGAACACCAGGATGGTAATCTTCTTCAGAAGTAACTCACATAAACATCTCCTGCACGCTTTCGGACTTCAGTACACCAGAAAATTGCATGTTACAGTACCTACAGGGTCAAGACAGATTCCTTCATTCAAGCCAGTTAAGAGAAAAAATTCCTATGTATGGATTCCCCACGGGAGTGGGAAGGAAAAGAAAAGTTACTTAGGAGTCATTAAAGCATTTATTGAAAAAAACCCCAACCCAAACTAACCCCAAAATTCACAGGCACATATACATATTGTAATTCCTTGCTCTTCACTACCATGCTGCTAAAAATCCCCTAACCCAAATTCCCAAATTCTTTTTCAATTGTTAACTTAGGATTCCACTGTTGATTTCAGCCATCGAGTGAAAGAACACATATACCAATTATTCTTTCAGGATCCAGCTATTTACTGTAACAGCCAGAAACTATATGATCCTATTTTACCACTTGGGTTTTATGATCTATGTACTACATTGTTTTAAACCCCAGAACAGTGATCTTCACCAGTCTTCCACATCAGCATAGGTGTTTCAGTCAGATCACTAGCATTGAATAAACTTGTGAGTGAAACCATAAAAAAGCCACTTATTTTTAAAGGTCACTCTGTAACATGGATAAGAACTGAAAGTTGTATCTTTCAGCCTACACATTTTTGTCTTTGGAATGCTTGAAGAAGTCATCCGGAAGGAAGAAAGATTATTAGTGTCTAGAAACTATCTGCTTGACAGAGACAGAAATGCTGATAATGAGTGGGTTGTGTCTGTCTTTTTTGGCTGATCACAACAGAAGTCTGAGGCAAAACAGAAACTCTTGATATGTTTTTGTAAAGAGGCAGTAGCACAAGGGCGGGCAGCAGGAGTTCAGCTGAAGTTCAGGGCAGATGCTGCCATTAGTTTACACTGCAGGAAAGTGAAATTGCTTCCGGATTTACCTCTTCCTCCCACCATCAGCATTGAGCCATGCTGTGCCGCAGAGTCACAATGTCAGTAGGAAAGCAGTCTTTTAGCAGGATACCACGTTCACGATGGCAGTCCAACTCATCAATAAATCCATACCAGTAGATGACTAATCCAGGGCCAAATCTATCAAGCAAAAAGGAAAATGAACTCATGTGATCATGCTAGCTGAACTTTAATGTCCCACCTCTGTGATTCCAACACAAGTAAATCTGTTTCTGTTAAATTGACTGCAGAATTGGAGTGAGTATTTGACCTCCATTTAATTTTCAAATTTTTATCAATGTGGAACTGATTGATACATGTCATCAATACCTGAGTCCATGAATAAAAACGCTATTTAGGGACACAAACCATCTATATTGGAGTTTTGTTTTTACCTTTCAATAGTCAAAATAACATTAAGTAACTTCGATACACACAGAAGCCTCTCCTGCCATGCATTCTGATTTTTCAGATTTGGATGAGCAAGTATTAAAAATACATGGGCTTCTGCAAGTCCCAGTTCATGCGAATGATAACACCATGAAGATAACAACAAATCCTTAAAATATAATCTCTACAATGGGCTATTATTCAGGTATTTATTAATGTAAACGACAATTCAGAAAGAAATAGAAAGCTTCTGCTGTAACGTCTCTGAAATGCGCCTTGGGAATTCCTCAGATATTGCTAACTCTGACTGATCCCTACTATGCAATCTCAGGAAGTAGCCCCATGGACTATTTTACCCATCAGGAAGTTCAGACCTTCAGGCTGGGTTCATAAAGAAGTAATCACTATCAATCACTGTGTACTGCGATATGTTTTGCACATCAGTTTCACGTTTTTCCTACTGAGAGCACTTAATTAAAGGGCAGCACTACTTTTGGTGTAGTGTTGCAGGAATTTTACAGCGAAATCATAAATTATGAATGTTGGGTTAGTAAAAGGATGTCTAAAAACAGAACTGCTTTCTGTAGTCTAACATTACAGCAGTCTGTACAACATTAGGCCAAAAAGCTTCTCCTTTCCTTGATTTATTATATGCTGTAGTGAACTTGCCAAAAACAACAGTGCAGGATGAGCTGTTAGATACTGTCTGTACAAGAAAAAGTTCAGTAGAATGTCATGTAATGCTTTATATGCAGAGCCATGCTCAGGACTCAACCAATATGGTAGACAATTTTTGTTAATGTTTAATTATAATAAAAATGTGTTGGGGAGGGGTGTAAACCTAAATGTCCACTTAGCAGGCAATACAAGCACTCAAAACCATGGGCAGTGCCAGACTAGCTCCAATAGGGTTGTTTCTTTCCAACATTGGAGGGAAAACTCTGTTTGATGTGCTCATGTAACGGAACAGGCACAATAGGAAGAAGAAACCCCTGCGGCTTCCTCCTGCAGTTTCAATTAGATACGGTAGTCTTCTGTCCCAAACTGCTGCATAGCATTACATTTCAGTTTATGGCTACTACTCTTCATCCTAAAAGTGGCCACAGTTTAGTGGCAAAGTAAATTATCTCTCAGCATAGCTGAGGCAACACTGGCAAATGTGCTTCATGTAAATAAAAGATGATGATTGAAAGCTGGCAAGTTACAACTCTGAGGAATCTACCTATACTAGTTAACATATTCAACCCTGTTTAGCATTGAACAAAGCACAGACTTAAAAAGTGCCTCACATGGAAGGACGATGCTGCCAACAGCCTAAGCTTTCTCTAGCCAGCTAACAACTTCAGCCTCTACAGCCTCTAATGACTTCTCACGACTTTCCTTTTCTTAAGTTCAGGTGGGACCAAGATGTGCATATCCTCACTGTTCCACAGAAGCCAGCTAGCCCAGCCATACCAAGCAGCAAATGGCAAGTACAGCCAAGGACTGATGCTCACTCTGGTGAGAGGCAAGATGGGCCTACTTTTGTTATTTCACAGACTACATTATCTGTTCACCCATCAACCACACAAAGAAAAGGGATGATTGGGTGAGGATGTATTTAAGTACTAACCAAAGTTATTTCAAAAGCAAAAAATCCCCAGAAGACAGGGAGCAGAGCTTACATTTCTAATGGGCTATTTTATGCAAGGCAGAAGCTATGAAATGTACACAAGTACTTACTCATTAATGTGTGCGTGTGCCAGGTAAAATCTGGATGCTAATGAGCAGCTGCTCATTCCAAGTTTTGAAGGGCTCATTTTGCTCTGTGTGGCAGTTCGAATTCCCTGCTCACCATAGAACGCATGGGGCACTGTGCTTAAGTAATTTGTTAAGCTTTTTTTTGAAGTTGTAATTTTAATACAATTAATATTTCAAGACTCCTCAAAAGGCTAATTGATGTCTTTCTAGCAAATCATCACAGCTCAAGCACAGTCTTTCAGGAATATTTTGTGCTTAAAAAATTATGTTCAGAAATGCCAGGTTTGATGACAAAATTTATATACAAGAACATCTGCATACTGTTAATTGCAGGAGCAAGTACATCTTTAGCATGAAAACATCCATCAGTCCTGCTTCTGGCTGTTATTAGAGCAAACCCATTTGCCCTATGCTGCCTAGGTTGCACTTTTTTTTCCTCTCTATTGTGTCATTCCTTCTATTACAGCTCAATATCACACAACCCATATGTAGGATCACATAAAAAACATACCATACTTTCGTTTAAAAACACTTAAGTGAAGTACTTAAGACCAAAATTAACTTGTTGGCACATTAAGCATTTGCCACTGACTATCAGGAACTCCTGCTGCTAAGTGCTAATTTCTCTCTCATTAACGCCCAGAGTTGGCAAATCACAAACAATGCCACTAGTTAATTACTGCTGCCTTAATTTGAAAAGACACTTAACATTTTGTGTAAGGAGATGGGGTAGGGAAGTGTAACCTAGAGTAAGATCTATTCCCTTTAATTCGACTCTTTCCAAAGTGCAAATATGACACCACAAAGAACTAAACCCAGTGCTGTGAACTACAAAGTAAAGCTACAGTTTTATTTCTGCATCAATCATAACACTTACACAGGAGACTAAACTAAAACGAGAGAATGAACTCTTAGTATTGCTATGGAAAAGGGACTCATTTGGCAGCTCCAAGAGAACAAAACTTTGAATGTACCAAATGGTTCTAGATACCGTATGCAGTATAGGTCAGGTTATTCCATTTCATACAAAACACAAACTGGAGAAAGTTTAAGATTAAAATGAAAATAAGGCTTAGAATGTAACAAACTACGGACTCCTATGGATTTTGCTCTTGCTCAGAAAAACTGTATAAATCCCTAAAAATGTGTTTAACTTGTATTTTTCTCCTCTGTCTTTAGTTTCTGAAAATCTTAGGTGTGAAGGAATGTGGGCAAAAGTTACACAAAACTGTAGTTTTACCTACTCCAGTGAGACTATTACTTTTAAAACTTCAGTTTTACATAGAGTTTCTTTTTAGAGCTGAAAAGAAATCCAAATAACTAAGGTTTGGTTAATTCCATGCAGTAAAAACTGTAATAAACAGGAAATACAAAGGAAAACTTCCTTCAGAACATAATAAACATAGCAAGTAAAAATTGTCCACACAGGTTGCATCAGTTTACTTAAAAATCAAACAATAAATATGTTGTTATCATTACATAAATGCTGGTTTAGTCATCGTCTAGTTTAGACATTAGAAGTTGTGACTGCAAGGCAGCCAAAGCCAACATAGGTACTCTTTAGTGCAGGGTCAGAGTGCCAGAGGTGCCAAAAAGGAGGGAGACAGGCTTATGACCTCATGGCATGGCAAGAAGAGATGGATTACAAAAGCCCATGGATTAGTTTAGGCCTAATTTAGTCTTAATATAGAAGACTAAGTTTTGTCTAAGTACTAAGGGCAGTAGACAGTGTTTTTTAAATGATCAACTGAAGGATTTGATATAAATGTTGGAAACAGTAAAATATAGTTTGGGTATAGTTAAATATATAGTTACAGGCTCAACAGTGCTTTAGATAAAATTTATAACTGATAATACTACTATAAATAAGTCAGGTTTGCACTACATTAAGAATGCTCAGAGGATCTTTTGTACTGGTTTAACAACATCAATTTTGAAAGAAACCCATAGATAAAGGAGTATAGATTTGTACATTGATAATCTTGGGATACTAGACTTTGTTCTTGGAAAGGAGCTTCAGAGATATGCTGAAAAGCCAGGAAGGTAAAATTCAGAGAAGCCAAATGGTTCTTTTTCTCAAAAAAAAAATAATTAAAAAAATGTATCTTTGTATAAGCCAAGGGATGACTTAAGGAATAAAAGGGAAAGAAAAAACTAAGGAAAATGTGAATTTGGGTTTAACTTGCCCTCCAGATGAACCAGTTCTGTGCAAGAGAAGAAAAAAGACTTTTATTTATTTATCAAAGTGGCCTAGTAGGCTCACACATATTCAACTTCACTTCAAGGGAAACTACTTTCTAGTAATGCCTTTTCTTCTGGAATGTCTGTGTGGGGTCCATACTAGTTTCTAACGATTTGCCTAGACATGTGGCTGTTGTGAGTGGATTTTTCCATGGTGAAAAAAATCCTTGCATGTGGTTTTATGAAAAATGCATTTTCAACACACTACTTGATACTGAGCAGAAATGTAAAACATCTTGCAATTGCTTTAATGTTCACTTCATTTATTCTTACTCTGTTTGTTATAGATGGGTTGTACGCATCTCAGCATTATGTAAATAATTTTGATTCCAAGAGACTCTCATAATGAAGTGCTGGCATATGAATTAACATTTCTAATATGTATATATTTTATCAAACAGACTCGGATGAGTATTCACATCACACAAAAGCATAACAGTCTACCTGGCTGATGATTTTCATTATGAAGGTCACATCTGAATGTTTCTTTGAAGGACTGCATTCTGGTCTCTCTATTTTTAATATCAGATCATCAACAGTGCCAAGTAAAAAGCTGCCTTTGTTTCCCTGTTTCTCTTTTTTAAATATCAAGCAAATTGGAGCATTATATCACTGTTTATTTCCTGGGAAAAGGGAATTACAAAAATTCACCAATAAATTCTAAGTCAATTTAACAGTTTTTGAGAATCACAATTGTGAGTAAGCTGGTTTAACTTGCAGTACTCATAAACCTCAAAGATCTAATAATGAAATGCCTCTATAATATCTAATAACTTTACTGTTCAAGGACTCACAACTTTATTTTAGTGTATGCGTAGAAGTTTCAGTTGTGTCAGTGGAGAGAATGTAGATATTTGCAAAGACAGGCTAGACCACATTTTCAAATAAGGTCAATTTGCATCAGTCAGACAACTTCCCTATGTCTAGACCAGTTTAGTACTGCTGATGACACAGCATTATATAACGTGGCAAACATTTAATAGCCACTGCTCAGAAACTGACTTTGATTAGCAAGAAATTTTCCATTTAAACAGATACCACAAGCTTAGTACAGAATAGTTTATAGAAAGGTATTTTTGCTACTCTTCATTTATATAGAGTTTTAAAATCAAATAAAGGTACTTGTGCATAAAGATAACGCATTGAAAAAAGTCTAAATGCAATCTAAAGATAGCTGTGGGGTTTTATTAGCCCCATCACTTTTTAAATCCTCCACACGCTTTTGTGATGCAGTAACACACACACACTGATTTGAGTAAAAGATGCCTTCGAGGGATTTCACAGCACCTTATTTCTTTGACTTCACCAAATCTGCTTGAAAGAAAAAAAAATCCAATACTTAGTAAAAACAAGTAACTGAATCATGCTTTTTGCTTTAAAAAAATGATCCTTAACCTGCAACTCAGAAAGGCTACAATATTTTTGGGTCCAATTCCGTTAAGCTACTTAATATTGTCTTCCTGCAGTAGCAACTGCACAAAAATATATTTACTTGCAAATGTGGCTCAGGAAAAAGTTTAACAAATTCTGATCACATACTTTTAAAGATAATAGGAAATGTGCCCATGGCACTAGGAAGCACTATATCAAGCCTCACATGGAGAAGTCAGCAGCATATTATGTCTCAGTTTATGCTGCTTAAGGTAAAATTAAGCAAGTAAAACCTAATCTGCTTTAAGCTTTGATGTTACCACAGTAGGTGGGGGAAGCCTTATTTTTACTGAAGACAAGGGAAAAAAATGAAGTCTATTAATATTCTATGAGACTCCCATTTCCAAAGGAGGTTTTGACTCAAAAGTGGGAATCTCTTTTGGGCTGAGAAAGGTAGGCATTTCCATGAATACCAGATATTGATGTCATATTCAGTTGATGTGGAAGTTTGCATTGTGGAAGTTTGCATTGTCTGGTGAAAAAAAGGTGGATGGAAATTAGTATCAGGCCTCTGACTCTATAGCCACACCTCTCTTGGATATGATTAAATCTTACTGAGGAGTTTTTTTTTAACACTAGCTGTCTTTTTATCTCTGCAATGAAACTGTTAAGGCACCAATCAAATAGCAGCATTTCATCAGTCATCAGGAGTATAATAAGATTTATTTGTTTTTGGCATTTTGAGAAATAAAAACAAATCAAGTGATATTTATGTGCATATAGGAGACCATTTAAAATATTTTAGAATTTTGCATAGTACAATTTTAAAATGCATGTTAACAGAATGCACCAAAAGCTGTGCAAGTTGCTGTCATTAAAATATTGTAAATACAATACAACTTTTAGCTGCATGATACATTTTTAATAAACAAACTGTCGAAACACATTATTTACTTACACTTATTCATTCAGATTTGTGTACTGTTTTGCAGGCAAATAAAGGACTTTTATAATCCTCAATGACAAGTCAGGTTTTTTTAAAAATATAGTTCTCATGCAAATTAACTTTTACAAGATAAGATAAAATAACATTAGGGTTATACTGATTTACGCTTTCTAAGTGAAGACTCATGCAGTGAGTGAGAAAAAAAAACACAAAATGGCTCAAGGCAGCTTGTCATTGAGACTAGTGCTTTAAGCTCAAGTTTTGTTGGTTCACGTCTTAACTTCTATTGAAACATATTATTCCGTTGTTTATTAATAGTATTCCAGATGCTCATCTCTCAAAGTGGCTGTGTGTACTTAAGGTAAAACATTTTATTTTTCAGTCTCAGCATCTTCAAAATCAGGTAGATGCTTTGGACATCAGACTGCAAGGTTTTGTGCTCAAAGAGAGACCTTAACATGCTCTTTATGCCTGCGCTGCAGGAGTGGGTTGATGTACTGAAAATTAACACGGTACTCACATCAATATTTTAGAAAAGAAATTGTTAATTCTTATACTGCTATACTGTTTCATGGAAATTAGAGGCAAAGTTGTCTCTGGCTTTAGTGGAGATCACTCGGGTATGCATTTTGGAAACCATTTTAGCTACCCAGGTAGTTCCAGTATCTACCTAAAAGAGATAATAGACTGTTCCAGGTACCTTGGTTGGTAATTTTGAGATAGTTCCAAGTTTTCCTGAAATAAAAGGATCCTACATCACTTACCTACCTCAATATAGGGCAAAGTGACTTCAGGTACCCTGCATGAGAATGTAAAAGAAGCTCAACCAAAAAATCTCAAATCTGAAAGGCATAGTATAAGAAAATGTTCTACATCTTCTTTTTCAGAAATTTTCTAAAATCCCTTCTGTGGAAATATTAGCTGTTGCATCCACATTTTTTTATAATTCAGAGTTAGCATGTTTCACAATATCACAAGGTTGGAAAGGACCTCTGAGATCATCAAGTCCAACCTATAACCCAACACAACATCATCTAAACCATGGCACTCAGTGCCTCATCCAGTCTCCCCTTAAACACCTCCAGGGTCGGCGACTCCACCACCTCCCTGGGCAGCGCATTCCAATGGCCAATCACCCTTTCAGTGAAGATCAAGCCTAAACCTCCCCTGACGAAGCTTGAGTCCATGCCCTCTAGTTCTGTCACTGGTCACCTGAGAAAAGAGACCAACCCCTGCCTGACTACAACCTCCTTTTAGGTAGTTGTAGAGAGCCTCCCCTACTTCAGACTAAACAGCCCCAGCTCCCTCAGTTGCTCCTCGGAGGCCTTGTGCTCCAGCCCTTTCACCATCTTCTTTGCCCTCCTCTGGACACACTCGATGTGTTCCTGTTCAAAGCAGCAACACTGTTCCTTCCTGCAACATGCAGTTTGCTCATTTCTATTTAAGTTGTGCTCCTTGTATTTACCAGTTAAGACACTGCAAGTTTGTTGCTGTTCTTTGAAAAGGCAGTTGTTCACATTACAGAATTATTCTCTATATTGTTGCTAGAAGCAATGCTTTCTGATTAAAGTTAGGCAAAGAACAGTGCTTCCTGAGGTACTTGGTTATTATTCAGTTTCCCTGAGAAAACATTATGCCATTCGTCCCGTCTCCAGAGGCTGTCAATGCAAGGCTGCCATTGTTTGATTCTGCACATCTGAAGCTATGGATCCGTGTTGAGAGGAGTTACTGAGGTTTTTTCAAACATTTTGTTAAACTCACAGCAGTCCTCTCAAAGGAATGCTTGGCTGCAAACTACCTCTTTTCCCGGGTGACAGAAAACATGAGAAAATCTTTTGAGTACAGTTAGGTTTAGGTCCAGGCAGCCATAAGTGCTGATCTATTCATGTTGCCATTAGGTGATTAATAGTTGTTTATTTTTAGGGCACGAAGTAACAAGCCATCCTAAGGCCAGTGCAAGATGATATCTGAATAACCTGTGACTGCCTCATAGTTTGCAGCAATCCTTTCTTTCTCTGCAGCTGTTTATCTGGTGACAGTGCTTGCCAGAGTGACAGGATATGTCAGAAACGCATTGAACAGAGGGGGCAAAACTTCTCTCACAGCAATTGATTTTTGTTTAATATTTTTTGTAAAATACAATCGAGTTAACTCGAAAAGTTGTTCAGCAAAT
The DNA here is from genome assembly GCA_033558185.1 of Dromococcyx pavoninus. Taxonomy (NCBI): domain Eukaryota; kingdom Metazoa; phylum Chordata; class Aves; order Cuculiformes; family Neomorphidae; genus Dromococcyx; species Dromococcyx pavoninus. Next base: position 5,164,593 of record JAUMJL010000044.1, on the reverse strand, counting down.
TTTGATAGCAAAAATATTGATAAACAAATGCACTATATACCTGTGTTTAGAATTTGCTGAGTATAAATCTTGGAGTCAGCATTAAAGCTATCGCAAGACATTTTGAATAAATTATTAGACAATTCTACATCTCTCAATCCTTATATACAAATATACAATAAAAACCCCAACGCGACAGGTGAATTAACAAATGGAGGACATCTCATTTGCACTTCCAACTTCCCAGATCAGAGAATCAGTTCAAGATCAGATAGTAAATCACACTGAGTATCTTCACACAATGTTGCCTAGCAGTTAACTGCCAAAAACACTATTGTGCATAATTGACAGGCAGAAATATTTTATGTGTGATGCTGTAGTTAGATTTACTGTCTCTCAAAGTGCAAGTCACCAAACCTGTATTAGGCAAGGAATAGACGAAAAATGAAGTACTATGTCTGTTGTCCATTACTGTGGTACATGATGCCAACCTAGAAGGAAAGCAAACACCTCCTCTGACCTGGAATACTGATGCCACCTTTGAAATCCGCTGGTAAACTTTAATTGTGCCTGGCATTCACTTCCTTCTTATGTCTGAGGCTCTTCAGCTTGTCTCACAGTTGATGTAGCTACCCAGTGTCTGCACAATCTGAGTTGACCTTGCCACACTTTGTATTTGAAAATAACTTAGTTTTCAGTTATTATTTGGAAAAGGAGTCCACCCTGAGATACGCAAGTCTTACACAGCAATTTGCTATCACCTGCAAAATATCTAGTCTCTCATAAGAGTATAAAAACATTTCACATGGTGATGGGTAGAGACTGTTCCAGAGACTTCAGGTGACCACCAAGGCAATTTGTAGAATTGTTACATTCATTATTACATGAAACAAGTGCATGCGGATGTGCAAAGAAATCTACTTTCTTATTTTTGCCTTCCGACTTCTTCACTATTTACACATACACACAGAGGGCTCTACTGCACGTACCAGAGGAAATGCTATTGCTTGTGAAGGTTTAAATGCAACAGCAGATTAGTCAGATAGCCAACGACATATTACAATCTATGTCTGATGAGAATTAAGCCAGAAGTCTGTGACACAACAAAATCACCTTAGTATGAATATGTTCCCTCATATAATTATTATTGAATATATTGAAAATATATTGAAAATAGTGGAAGGCAAGTTGGACTCTGTATTCCTGTAGGGTTTTAAATCTTTCTTTGCCATACAATTGCTAGATTGATCTTGTGAGAAGTCATTTTCTTTATATATGGCATTTGTACGTATAGTTGTTCCCAAAGATGTATGAAGGTTATTATCCCAATGGACACAAGGCCTCTGTGTTAAACACAGAAAAATCCTTCTAGACAAATTTAAAACAAACTGAGAGTGAGTATAGTTTTAGGGTTTTTTTTCCCCAAAAGGTGGTATAATATACATGCCTGTACTGTTCAACTGGAAACACTGTAAAAACTGCTATATTGAAAATGGGAGTCTAATGTTACCAGCAGGCAAGATACGAATAAAATCCAAAATGTTGCAATATTAACATTATGTGTGACACAATGGTTTTTCTCTGTTATTGCTGGTTTGGTGTATTGTAATCATCACTGTTAAATATTTTTAACATTTTAATAAAAGAACAAAAGAAGGAAAAAATCATTAAGCATCGAAAACTTATACTACTGAATAATCTTTTCACCTTCATTGTTTCTCTTAATCCTTTTTGATTTATTTGCAGTGTATTTTGTAAAGGAACATTGTTCATTGTCAGTCTTCTAAGGGCAGAAAAAGATAGCACTAGCAGTCTGTTTTAAATTAAACAGGAAAAATGTGAGTTAATAAATCGCTAGTCCTGTTCAATTCCTCCTCCCCTTTATGAAAAAAGAAAACTAATAGAAAAGTAAAAACAAAAAGAAAAAAAAAGAAATGCAGCTTTTCCCTCCAAAGATAAATTAAGCTCAAGTAAGCAGCTTGGACCTTCACAAACAGCTGAACACCAACCAGTTTTACCAACCTTTCTGAGACTTGGGTAACTTCTATGCACAGCCACCTTATTTTTTTTTTGGTTCTTACATTGCCTAATAGCTCAGAATAAGTGCCTTAAGTGATAAGATTAGTATCTGTTGTGAGCAGCTGTCTTTCTCTCTTCCTGTAAGCCAAAAATTGCAAGGAGCTTTTGTTTCTTATTTAAAGTGCTTATTTTCTGATATTCTCTCTGTATTTGTTATTGCAATGCCAAAGCATGCCATACGTTCAAAATGTAACAAAGGACAGAGGTTAAAAATGGTTCCTGAGTTCCACGGTTGCTGTACTCTTACAGAAACCTCTCAAGGAAAATGTCTCTTACAGAAATCCACTTGTCATGAACAGCTATAATGCAGCTTAAGGAGAGGTGCTGACACACAAGCTTCTGTCTGCTCCAATCTGAGCACAGATCACTGAACACGTTGAAGATGGAAATGACACTTTCAACTTGAACTGAGTAATGGAAGCCCAATACAGACAACAAAGGATACTTAAAATATTTTTCCTGTTAGGCCCCGCAGTTTATAGTACACTTGAAAAAAAGGGGAGTCTCCTTGTCTGGTCAAGCTAGATCAGACAAAGCAACCTGGAAGGCAAAAAAAAAAACCCAAAGAAAAAGAGAAAAGCAAAAGTCAATAAATAAGTGAGAAGAGAGAACAACTGCACAACATTAAATTAAATAGTCAGTGAACATTCAGGCAATTTGAGAAATTTCCTTCTCCTTTAGGATCTGTCCACACCAACCCCTGACTGTTGCCAAAGATTTGAAAACCTCTTACTGCACCTTTGAGACATTGTCTTTTTAAAAAATTAGTATTTCTACACTCAAGATAACTTTTACACACAGTTTTAAGTAACTGAATTGACTTAGAGGTGGGCCTGTACACCACAGGCTGGTGGACCTTAGATACTACATACTACTATACCTGAATACTAATACACTCAGCAGTGCTGGCACCATCTTCCTGAAAAATGAGACAAATTGGCAATGAGGTTTGGAGATTTTCAGCACTGTCTTTGCTACGTTGAGTTCCTCCAATGATAAAGTTATTTCCACCAGGCTACTGAGATGCAAACCGACTGATCACCACTTGAGATAGTGTAGTATGTTCTGTCCTGGTTACACAAAACAGCTACCCAGTCAAAACCCCAGCCTTCCTATACTTCCTCCTGCTCTGAAGTATCTGACAGCAAGACATATAAATGCACACAGGCATGAGTATTTTTTTCCTCAAGCCTCCCTAGGCCTAAAGCACTAGGATGAACTGGTAAAGAAGAACTTGCACTGCTCATACGGGTATTCATTTTTGCTAGACATAAATAGGACTTCCACTTAGAGACCAGAATCTCTCCCCCTCTCCACAACTGGTAAATCCACATTAACCCTTTTAAAAGCTATTTCTAAAGCCATATATATAGATTAAGCATTATTTTTAGTTAAGTTCAAAGAGAAGAGAGCGTACAGCTTTGCCTGCTCTACCTGATTTCACTATGGCAACAGCAGAAGACCGGTAAATTCAAGAGATTAAAAGAGCTATAATTCCAGCTGAACCAGCAAAAATAAGAATTAAAAATTAATTTCTCATTTCTCAATTACCTAAAGGCATTTTTTGAACCATTCTTTAATTAAAAAAATTCGTCAGACCACATATAAAATTATAGAAATGGTATAGAATAGTATAAGAACAGTTTTTATTTGCTTAGTAATGTTTCCACTTTAATGTACTTATTTGCTCTTATTTGCTTAACACTGACAATATTTAGTACTGTGCAAATTTATGGAAATCTGACTTTAAAGAGCTTTGTTACGTACTTATACTGAAGTGGCTTGATGAGATTCTGGAATAAATGAAATGTAACTGAGTAGCATGTAACAAGGGCTTGTGACATGCTGTGAGGTAATATAGGTAGTAACACGTCATCATTGTGGGTAAAATAATCTGATTGCTTTTACATTGGTTTACTTTGCACAAAGGTCTGTCCACGACTACAAAAACCAATGGCTAAAACTTGATAATTCGTGAACTATTTCCATGGGCATTTAAGGAGAGTTGTGCATTCACACAATACCTTGCTTATATACTGCAGAAGTTTGGAGACTAATGTTTATGCTAGAGGAATTAACTTTTTTGAAAACAGAACAAACCCAAATCAGATACTATATTTGGATTGCTACTGTATAAATACATAATAAACAAATCCTAAAAAAAGAGTAGACGTGGTGCCAGTAAAGGAAAACTTTTGACTTGTAGGTATTACTGTCTGGCAGCCATGACCAATCTTAGAACATTTGTTGTCTTCAAATAGTAAAGATCCAGAAACTAAAGCAAATATTTTTTAGCCAGTATTCGTTACCTACTTTTTTCCACAGATAACTACTCTGACTTTCACATGTGATCTGCAATTTAACTGTAGCATGCCGAAAATATTGCTACGGTTCTTTCCAAACCTACACATAGATATACAGCCTGCAGTAAAGAAATCTCTCCCTTTGCTTTCCCAGAGGAAGAAGGTATAGATCTGTATAACAGTTGATTGGTAAAGGGATGTAATGTGATGCAGATAAGGAACAGGCAAAATAATCCTATGAAGCACTAGGAGAGAGGTCTTCAGCAAAAATCTAGAAATATTTCATTCCCTTAAAAGACCTGTTTAGCCCTCATCTGGAAACTGTAAGACAGGACATTCAAGAAGACATATAACAGCAAGACATGGAGCAAGGCTGCTGCAATGTCCAGGAAAATGAGCTCATGGGAAAAACCTGATGTTTGGCGTTTCCAGCCTAGGAGAGAAAAGGCTGAGAAGAGGTGTAACTGTCCTTCAACAACACATCACGGAGACCAGTACTCTGGGTCTAGAAGAAACTTCCAGTGAGGGCACTGGGACCAAAACACTTTAGATGATTTTAAAATCCAACTTCGTAAGTTTAACAGACAGGTTATAAAACACAGTGTTTATAACAGCTGGGGACTAGACACAGTGACAAAATCTTACACATTTCTATATGCAGTACACGAAACCAGTAATACAGAATACTCTCTCAAGTAATTTGAAATGACACTACTGCTGCTAACAAAATTAAACAGAGACCCAAATGTTTTTTTCCCTACCTGAGGAACAAAGACAAATACCTACATAAGACAATGTACGTTTATAAAACGAGATAACAAAAACTTATTCAGAATCCAGGAGGAGTTTTTAAAAAGGTAAGATTAAAAGGAATCTCCTTTACAAATAATATCAACCTAAATCAGTGCTTATTTGCCCATAGACATAGCTCAGTAATTTACTTTTCATAAATAATAATGGACTGTCTGATTTTTATCAAAGGTAACATCTTCAAATGGCAAGGGTTCTCTAGGCTTGGAAGATAAATACATAAAGACAAGGAAATTTTTCTAATTGAAGAAGTATATACAACTTCACTAATTTCTCTTTTTGTTTTAACAACACATACACCCAACATCAAGCTTTTCTGGTTCAGCATTACCCAGGTTTCTCTTGCCTAATCCTCAAGCCTAGAGCAAAATGAGTAATCAAAGATATGTTGAAAGAAATGTAAAAAACCACCAAACCTCAGAAATATGAGTACCAGTGCTGTCATCACTTCCCTGTCCTAGTTTTCAAGGGAAAAATATTTACAATATTTTATTATCCATAAGCAATATTCATGCCAGTCACACACTCCTCTTTTTTTTTTAATTAATATCTGGATTTCTCTTAATGTTCAAGTTTTAATTTATATAGCTCATAAAATGTTCCTGGGACCTGGTGACTGTTTCCTCACCCCTAACTCACCCGGAGAAGTGGACTCAACGTGGGTACTGCAGTTCATAAAGCAAATGTAATTCTAAATCTAAAAATTCTCAGTAGAGAACTTTTACCTGTAAACCAACTTCCTGCAAGAGATAAGTTTGGCAGGTGGACTGCCTACTTGCAGAGTTTAATGCAATACCTGGCATCTCCAACAAACTTGCCCGCAGTAAAAATGGCTAAATAGGGTTGAATATTTTTGCTTACAAATAGAGCTTAACTTCACAGTAAAAGTGAACAAAGCAATAGCAACTGAATCAAATGTGACAGCAACCCCCCCATTTTATGCACATATTTTATTACAGTTCTTAACTTTGTGTTTGTATAGCTTACAGAATTTATGCTTCAGCATGTCTAAAACTGAATTACAGACACACACAGAGTTGTAATTTTCTTTACAGTCACCTACCAACTGAATGAGTAAAAAAACAGGGCGAGTATTCCAGAAAAAAAGAGAGTACACTCAACTCCTTTGTCTTCCCTGTCCAGTCACTTAGGAAATGAAAATATTTACTGTAAGAATGAACGATAAAGTGTCAGAAATTAGATTCAAAGTGTGAAGAAAGAGCTACCTCTACCTGCATATAGCTATAACGTAAGTAAATACATATACATAAAAATATAACACACGTTTTTGGAAAACTTAACAAGTAAGAGGCACAAGAGATGAGAAAAGTATATAGAATACACAGTCACAGTGGATTTAGTCTTTATGAAGATAAAAATGAAAAACGATATGTGAAGCAGAAGTGTGGTGTGAAATATCTGGACAACAATTAAAATCCTAAAAGCATTGTTAGAAAAGCAGAAAGTTATGTCACAGTCCTCATTCGGCATTAACTGGCACTTGCCAACAAACTTCCAATGCAGGCTGATGATAAATAAGCAGATACTAAACGATGACAACTAAATTTTTACCCAATTTTAGAAATATAAACAAAGATTAAGTTACATAAGGAGCAAGCAGCCACCTTTTCTGACTTCCTATATATGGTTAAGTGAAATATTTTCACAGTATCACAGTATCACTGTATCACAAGGTTGGAAAGGACCTCTGAGATCATCAAGTCCAACCTATAACCCAACACAACACCAACCCATCATATAAACCATGGCACTCAGTGCCTCATCCAGTCTCCCCTTAAACACCTCCAGGGTCGGCGACTCAACCACCTCCCTGGGCAGCGCATTCCAATGGCCAATCACCCTTTCAGTGAAGAACTTTTTCCTAAGATCAAGCCTAAACCTCCCCTGACGAAGCTTGAGTCCATGCCCTCTAGTTCTGTCACTGGTCACCTGAGAGAAGAGACCAACCCCTGCCTGACTACAACCTCTTTTTAGGTAGCTGTAGAGAGCAGCTGAGCCTCCTCGTCTTCAGACTAAACAGCCCCAGCCCCCTCAGTCGCTCCTCGTAGGCCTTGTGCTCCAGCCCCTTCACCATCTTCGTTGCCCTCCTCTGAATACATTCCAGTACCCTAACATCTTTCCCAAACTGAGGGGCCCAGGACTGTACACAGTATTCAAGGTGAGGCCTGACCAGTGCTGAGTACAGGGGGACGATAACTTCTCTGGTCCTGCTCGCCACACTATTCTTGATGCAGGCCAGAATGCCATTGGCCTTCTTGGCCACCTGGGCACACTGCTGGCTCATGTTGAGCTTCCTGTCAACCAGCACTCCCAGGTTCCTTTCTGCCTGACTACTCTCCAGCCACTCTGTCCCCAGTCTGTAGCTCTGCATGGGATTGTTGTGTCCAAGATGAAGTACCCGACATTTGGACTTATTAAACATCACCCCATTAGAATCAGCCCATCTCTCCAATCTGTCCAGGTCCCTCTGTAGGGCCATCCTACTCTCTAACAGACCAACCCTTCCTCCCAGCTTGGTATCGTCTGCAAACTTGCTGATGATGGACTCAATCCCCTCATCCAGAACATCAATAAAGATATTAAACAGGACCAGACCCAACACCGATCCCCGAGGGACACCACTAGTGACCGGCCGCCAACTGGATGAAACACCATTCACCACCACTCTCTAGGCTCGGCCATCCAACCAATTCCTAAGCCAGCACAGAGTGCTCCCCTCTAAGCCACAGGCTGCCAGCTTCTCTAGGAGTCCACTGTGGGAGACAGTGTCAAAGGCCTTGCTGAAGTCCAGGTATACCACATCCACAGCCTCCCTCTCATCCACCAGCCGAGTCACATGGTCATAAAAGGAGATCAGGTTGGTCAGGCAGGACCTACCCCTCCTAAACCCATGCTGGCTGGGCCTGATCTCTTGGCCGTTCTGCAGGTGCCGCATGATTGCACCCAGTATTATCTACTCCATAATTTTACCTGGGACCGAGGTCAGGCTGACAGGTCTGTAATTACCTAGATCATCCTTACGGCCCTTCTTGTGGATGGGCGTCACATTGGCCAACTTCCAGTCTTCTGGGTCCTCTCCGGTGAGCCAGGACTGTTGAAAGATGATGGAGAGCGGCTTAGCAAGCTCATCCGCCAGCTCTCTCATCACCCTAGGATGGATCCCATCCGGCCTCATAGACTTATGAGGGTCCAAGTGGCTCAGCAGATCTCTAACTTCCCCCTCATGGATTGCAAGAGGGCCATATTGCACCCTGCCCCCATCAAACACTTTGGAGGACCAACTGTTGAAAACTGAGGCAAAGAAGGCATTAAGTACCTCAGCCTTCTCTGCATCTTTGGTTACTATATTTCCCTCCACATCCAACAAGGAGTGGAGGTCGCTGCCATCCTTCTTTCTACCATTGATATATTTATAAAAGCTCTTCTTATTGTCCTTAACAGAAGTGGACAATTTAAGCTCCAGCTGGGCTTTTGCTTCCCTGATTTTTTTTCTACACGACTTAACATCTTTGAACATGACGTGGCTTACGTCCCCTTCTTTCCAACGGCGATACATCCTCTTTTTCTTACTTAGCTCCTTCAGAAGCTCCTTACTCATCCAGGCCGGTCGTCTGCCCCCACGACTCTTCTTACAACACACGGGGACAGCCCGCTCCTGCACCTTCAAGATTTCATTCTTGAAGTGCATCCAGCCTTCCTGGACCCCCTTGCCACTAAGAACTATTTCCCAGGGTACTTTCCTGACCAGTTCCTTAAAAAATCCGAAATCTGCCCGCCGAAAGTCCAGCATCGCTGTCCTGTTCCTGCCTTTTCTTATTACATTGTTTACAGAAAACTCAATTATCTCATGATCACTACACCCCAGACAGCCTCTGACCACAACATCACCCACCAGCCCTTCTTTATTTGTAAACAGCAGGTCTATTCTTAGGATTTCTCCATAAAACAAGAGAAAAAATAAAACAACTTTTGTGTACTATCAGATAGGTGAGTTTAAATACAAAGCTCTTAATTTGCAGTAAATATTTTAGCTTTATAGCTTAGATTTTTCAATGGCTAAAAAGAAAAACAATCCATGAATAGTAAAATTAAAAGTCAATTTAGAAAGCGTTAATTGGAAGAAGGACGTAAACGTCTTTTGGAATATTTCTGACTTATTACTCTACGTTAAAAAGATCAATTTTAAACATAGTATTTTCTGTCTTGCCCAAAGACTAATTATTACAACACTACCTTTATAATAAGTGAAGGGTAAATATTTGGCTCACAAGAACAGTCTTATGGGAAATGTATATTATATTTACTGTTATTTGATAATGAAATGTCAACAGACTAAAATACTTCTATAATGAATTATTCCATCCAATAAAAGCATCAATAGTTTGCCTGGTTTTAAAATACAATTCCACTATAATGCATCAAAAGAAATAGCACTAATGTAAAAGCCCTGCCATGTCCATTAGTCCATATTAAACCACAGCCTCCTAGCCCCCTGTTTCAGTATATTGTTAAAGGTCTGACAAACCCACAGCTACAAGGAAATTCAGAGATCAGTCTGTCTCAAAATCTTTACTTACCACTTTGTGCCCAGATGTAATAATTCACTGACTGTACTAAGCATATGCCAGTAATTCTGAATTCCTTGTTTTTGCAGGTTTGATATAAAAACATTACAATACATGGTATCTCAAAAAAGAGTGCTTAACGTTAAGGATGCTGTGCATACACATACATATATTACTTAGAACTGTTTATATATTTGGTCTTTTTTCAAAATATGGGGGGCAAAAGGGTTTTTATTACCTCACTAAAACTCAAATAAAGATCCACCATTCAATCAAGAATTGCAGCCATTGGACTGTATGGCAGAGACTTTCCAAATACAACTGAAGAAAATGTATCTCATAAATAATGTTTTGCACATTAAAGTATAAGGTAGTCAACTGATCACAGGATGCAATAAGAAAAAGCAAGGTGGTCAGCATGATGCCAAGGAAATTTTTGCAATTGTTCAAAATGAAGAAAAAATATTAATGAACAAAAAAATTATTCCTTTCTTGATATATAATCTTGTTTATTACTTTCGATTTTTACCTTTGTTTTCAAGCATTCCATCTCAGTCATGAGCCCCTCACATGAACGGAAGGTAGAGATGCACTGAAATCTCTGATGACACTAAAGCATCTCACAGTTGTGTATATTAACTTCTAGCATACATTATGATCTGTAGTTAATGGATCTTCTGTTCTTATGCCATTTTGACTGTATCAGCATGTGTTTTAGTCATTGATCAGCAACTCCATTTGTCTTTTATATCACAATTTGACACCAATACAAGAAACAGGATGAGATGCAAACAAAATGATATAGAATTACTAAGTAATAGTTGAGCATGAATTATATTTGTGATGCATGACTTGTCAGTTCTGGATTTAACAGTAGGTAATGAATGCTTCTTTGTACTGCACTCTCAGAAATTCAATAAAAGCAAGAAAAAAGCTGCTTTCAGAGTAAAAAAAATGCAATTGCCAGTTGCAAATCACATCTAAGGATTACTGGCCTTTCTTAGTAAGACGTAAAGGATAGACTTTAGATGCCTCTTTGTAGTTACTGTTATCAATGACTTGGCGATATCTGCTGCATCTCTAGCAAACAATACTTCTTGTAATAAAACCCCGCTGTAACTGGAATGCTCTCAAAATTCAGTTTGGTCCCAGGAAGTTACTTTTCCAGTTGTTATTCCCAATTATAGAGACAGCATTATATGCATGCACTGTTACCACTATTTGGCTGAGTAAAATCTGCAATCTCAACCCTTAACACCCAGTTTGACATCAGATGAAAAAGGAAGAGTTTCAATGCAGAGGTTACCACAACAAAGGAACTCAACTTTGATTTGGCAACATTAAAATTTAGTAATTCTTGATCCAAATAAAACATTTCACATTTTTGAAGAAGAAATTTTTCATTTTAGTTTGTTGATACATTATACACACAGCATTAAATGGCATTCCTCCCCACTCCTTTCTTTTAACATATTGGAACGTGGTTAGACTCTCTCGGCTCTAAGATGTTCTACAACAAAAAGGAGGAGGAGCAACAGCCATCCACATTAAATACAGTGCATTGCAGGACTACAGTTGTTGCTTTATTAAAAATTACACGAAAGAAAACATTTCAGGTTCACCCAAGTAACTGATATATTCTCAGTTGAACTGAAGCAGACATATCACATTGACTTTTGTAGCAGAAATGTTGAAAATCACGAAAACTTTGTTCTCTGTCCAAAACTGCCCCCCAACAGTGAACAGAAACAGCTTAAACAAGTCTTCTGGAGTGATAAATTATTTTTAAAAAAATGAAAGAAAAAAAAAGAATAAAAAAATAAAAAGAAGAAATGAAAGAAACAGGTCATTTTGATATCTGTTAAGCAAATGGAATATTTTGGCATAAATGAATTTATTTCCACTGCACTCTGATGAAGTTTTTCAGATTTTTAGTACTTGCTTCTCTTTCTTAATACACTCAGGCATGCACATATCTTCTGAGAATTCTGCTTTAATGGCTCAGCCTACAGGAACTCTTAAGACACCAAAAAATGATTATTATTAGTAGTTTGTTTCCCATGAACAATGGTATCCACTTTGAGACCTCCAGAAATGCAAGGTTTATCTGTATATTAAAACAATCCAAAAAGTGGAAAACAGACAAATGAGGACAAAATCCTTAAAACCATCCCAAAAATGGACATAAGCATCATAATAAATTAAACATTTTCAGCCAGACAACTTTATTGCAATACATTTTGCACTTCACTGTCCTATCCTTTAACTTAAAATTATTTATAAATTGTATGTGAAAAGATTCTTGGGGAATAAGCTCAGAAACAGAAGTAACCTGATGATTTATATATTAATGTAGTAACATGAAAAAGGGGCACAGTTTTATATATATATATATAGGTAAGAGAAAGTACGTTCAAGATGGGATGCCCTATGCTAAATTAACCTTGGCTAAATTCTGTTTTTCCTCGTGGTATGGCAAACGTAGTGAGACTCTGTGCACCACCCCTGCTTTCTAACCCATCAATTTTGTGTTCTGGACAATGTGCTAAAAGAAATAAGGTTTGTTCATGTGTCTCCCTGTCCCCCCCCCCTTTCCCCCCTAAATATTAAGTATAAATTAATTAAATTGATTAAAGGAAAATAAAGGCTAAATAGGAATAATTTGCTCTTTTCATGAGGGCAAATTATTTCTTTCTAGAATTAATTTCATCAGGACTTCAATATAATGTATAAAAGGAATGTAAAATATTTGTTTGGAGATATTTTTTATTTGTTTTGCAAAACAGATTGGACAGCTTAATTTCAGTGTAGGAGTTGATTCCATAAGCGCAAAATCAACATGAATATTGTAACACAACTTTTATTACAGGACAAACTAAATTTAGCAAGACATTGAGCTGAGTAAAGAGAAAGTTGCATATTTTCTGAATGACTGACTTTTACGAATTAAAAAATATGAAAAGCACTGTTAAAATGGGTATTTTTATAATATATTTATAGCTTGGCAAAAACCCCCAACCACTCTGCTTTTCATATATTGACTGAAGTTCATCGCAAGGTAGCTTTTTGTTTTCACTAATCAAAAGGAGGCCGGTACTCTTCTTTAAAATCACAGTATCACAAGGTTGGAAAAGACCTCTGAGATCATCTAGCCCAGCCTATGTCCCAACACCAACACCTACTTGTCGTTTAAACCATGGCACTAAGCACCTCATCCAATCTGTTTTTAAATACCTCCAGGGACGAGGACTCCACCACCTCTCTGGGCAGCGCATTCCAATGGCCAATCACCCTTTCGGTGAAAATTTTTTTCTTAATATCAAGCCTAAACCTCACCTGACAAAACTTGAGACCATATCCTCTTGTTCTGTCACTGGTCGCCTGAGAGAAGAGACCAAGCTCTGCTTGCCTACATCCTCCTTTTAGGTAGTTGTAGAGAGCAATAAGGTCTCCCCTGAGCCTCCTCTTCTCCAGGCTAAACAACCCCAGCTCCCTCAGTTGATCTTCATAGGGCTTGTGCTCCAGCCCTAGATGATGAATCTTCGTTGCTCTCCTCTGGACACACTCCCGCATCTCAACATCTCTCTTAAACTGAGGGGCCCAGAACTGGACGCAGTACTCAAGGTGCAGCCTAACCAGTGACGAGTATAAGGGGATCTTTCATCCTCATAAATGACCTGAATGCAGGACTCAAAGGTTTACTAACCAAGTTTGCTGCTGATGATACAAAACTGGGGGGATCTGTTGACACTCTTGAGGGCAAGAGGTCCTGCAGAGGAATCTGGCCAAACTGGAGAGCTGGGCAACTGCCAAGCACATGAAGTTTAACGAGGACAAGTGTTGGGTTCTGCACCTGGGGCACAGCAACTCTGGATGTCCTTACAGACAGCAGAGCGAGAGGCTGGAGAGCAGCCCTGCAGAAAGGGACCTGGGGCTTCTGATTGATGACAAGTTGAACATGAGCCAACAGTGTGCCCTGGCAGCCAAGAGGGTCAACCATGTCCTGGAGGGCATCAAACACTGTGTTGTCAGCCAGTGAAGGGAGGTGACTGTCCTGCTCTGCTCTGCACTGGTGTGGCCCACCTTGAGTACTGGGTGCAGTTTGGGGTGTCACAGTATAAAAAGGACATCAAACTACTGGAGAGTGTCCAGAGGAGGCCACAAAACTGGTGAAGGGTCAAGAGGAGAAGTCATATGAGGAGAGGTTGAAGTCACTTGGTCTGTGCAGCCTGGAGGAGACTGACAAGGGACCTCATAGCTGTTTCCAGCTTCCTCACAAGGGAAAGAAGAGGAGCAGGTGCTCATCTCTTTTTTCTGATGACCAATGATAGGACTCGAGAGAATGGCAGAAGATGTGCAAAGGGGAGGGTTAGGTTGGGTAGTAGGTAAAGTTTCTTCACACAGAAGGTGGTGGAGCACTGAACCAGCTACCCAGGGAAGCAGTCACGGCGCCAAGCCTGACAATATTCAAGAAGCATGGTGTGAATGTTGGGATTGTCCTATGCAGGGATAGGAGCTGGACTCTCGGATCCTTGGGGGTCTCTTCCAACTCAGGTCATTCTATGATTCTATGAATCAGTTTGGAAAACCAGTTTGGAAATTTATTACTCTCCTGGGAAAAACTCTTAATTTGTTAGTCTGATTTATTAATGGGTAGAGACATTTTTTTGTGTGCTATTACAGTATCACAGTATCATAAGGTTGGAAAGGACCTCCGAGATCACCAAGTCCAACCTATATCCCAACACTAACACCAACGCTAACACCAACCATCATCTATATTACTATCCTTAACCTCTGATGCACCTGCAGAAAACAAATGTATGTACTCATATTTGGCCCACTTACTCTTGGATATATTAGGACAAAACAGACACGAGGTACTGTAGACTGTACTACTTTTTTCTTACTGAAAGCGACCGAGCACCTTAAGTGCTTAATTTGGAGGATAATACTTTAGTTGGTTTAAGGACGAGAGTGTAAGACTGTTCAGTATCTTCCAAATCATATACATTTAAAATAGTCAAAAAAACTTCACTCTAAAGTCAGTAAAAATTCACTCTAAGAGAAGTCTGGCTTGATGCTCGGTACATATTATCAGTACATATTCACCTCATTTGGTAGGACAGATTAGTAGAAAAAATTTTGAAATATTAAATGTTCTCAACCTCAATATTTCTGAAAAGTCCAACCTTATCATGTTGGCTATCCACAAACACTGAAGTATATAAAGACACTGAACTTCACATGCTTTTTAGTATGTGCAGGTTGTAGAAGCATCTAATTTATTCACCTGGAATTATGTATGTGTCCACTGTCCTACCTACTACAAATAAAATGAAGTTGGTGTTCCTACAAACAGAATACAACTTTAAAAATAATGTTGATAAAATATGAAAAGATGAAAAATTGTATTTATTGATACATTTTTGTGGCTTCTGTGAACAGGAAGCAATATAATATATAATAGAAATCTGATAACAACCTAGTATAATTACAATATTTTTAAAAGTTAACTGATATCAAGCGGAAGTGTTGAGAAGTAGGCAAGACTTACTTTAATGCATTAATAAATGCAACCAAACTGTTTTCTTTTTCTGAATGAGTGTAATACCATAAAAATTTGTCTCTAAATTTGTCTTGTTTTCTTACTATGTGATAAAATTGTTAGTTTATAGAAGCCAAATAGTATTGCAATGTTTTTTTCCCCATGACATTTTGTGTTTTGAAACTAAACTAGATAGCTCCAGCGATAACAACGAAGCTCCACCGTTTTATGTTAGCTACAGAACATAACACATCCATGGTTCTTAAACCGAGTTTTCATCATATTGAGCTTGTTTTTCATAGAACAAGATTATTAATTTCCAGGATTTGGGCAGTTTCATTGAATTTATTGAGAGTGGTATATTAATTTCCACTAACCACAATTTGACTAAGACTAAACATGTTGTCTGTTTTACAGTTTACTTGCTAACAATAAAACAACCACTTTCAAATAGAACAAACGACATTAAAATTGACTTTCTAGTCTACCGTGAGACTGAAGTAAGTCCTAAGTCTAAACATTTTCTAAAGAGCATAATAAATAAATTTTAGGAAACAATGTTTTTAGGGTCTCATTTTTTAAATCCTCTAGCTACATCACAGGGTTAATTTAAGCTGGGAAATAAATTGTCGACGTATAACTAGATAACAAGAGATTTAGGAATAAAAACTGCTGTTTCTCTTCCAGATTAACGAAACGTTTATGTTTGGCATTAAGTCATGTCTTGGTCTGTTCAGTTATTCCTGGCAGGCTACCCTTCCACCCCTAGATGTTGGAATCCTGCTCTAAGATCACTGTTCTTACTAGTGGAACCATAACAAGTCATATTTTGCTTTCACAGGTATGGATATGGTAGTCTACCATGGACTACTCAGGCTGGAGTCAGGGCTTGGAGCCGAAGTGCATAAGCTAAAGGCAAGTGAAAACCAGACTGAAAATATTGTTACTTCTCAAAACTGGTTTTAAGAAATCAGAAGTGCATAAACAGGAAATTTGTCAATCTCTTTTTTTTTTCTTTCCAGGAAACATCAGTGTTCTCTGTCCTGCTTACAAACTCAGATTTCAAAATAGAAACCACATAGTACATTTTCTAAATTACTTTCAAACATCCGAATCTTTATTTACTGATATCACATTAACACAGGAAGGAAGGAGATAAGAATGTTGCTAGTAATAAAAAAGCATCTCTATCCCCCAAACCAACATTTTATTGAATTTGGCCTCCTTCCCTTTGTAGAAATTCCCACTCCAGATATCCAGAATGTAACGAGAGACAGTAATCACTCACATTGGAATGAAACAGCAGATATTATTCTAGCACACTGATGGTCATCTTTATTTCTGATAGTGCATTTTCAATAGGTGATATATAAATGCAGTAACACATCTGTGTGCCAATCAAGTCCCTCATACTTAACTTGGACACTTGATGCTGGGGTCCTAAGGAAATCTTTATCTAACTGACCTTTGCAATAAAAAGTAACACACATGGAGTCAAAGGGCAGTAATTGGTGCTGTGTCCCCAGCTGCTCATGGTGAAGTAACTGGCTGTCAGAAGTTAAAAAACTAAACCACAGTGGACAAAAGTTAGTTAATGCTACTACTTAATGGAAACATTCCCAAATAAAGCCATATGGATAAACTTTTTGATTTGTGACCCACCGCTTTTATATACTCTTGTTGATGTTATACTATTTGTAGACAACATACTAGAGAATACAATGTTGATATCCCAGTGTTAGGCCATAGTTTGCCATTGTTGTGATCTGTTTCAGCCATTCCTGGGACTCAAAAGACCCTGATACACATCTCTAGCGACTTCAGTCTCCAGCTACTTGTGGCTCACCTCAGTATGTCATTGAGATCTTGGCATTGCCTATGTAGAAATCATACAACCCTGCATTTCCCACAGTAGGTTGTTGGTGACAGTATTTTTTGCAGTCTTTTGTAATGCCCATGCTTGTAACTGACAAAGTTTATCCCTTATAGGCCCTAGATTCCAACAGAGATGGAAAAACTTACATCCAGCCTGCTAGATGTGGAATCATGGGCAACATTTCTTCCTGCAGAGATGTGAATTTGTTTTCAAAACTCAGGTGATTAGGGTCCATTCTCAGAATGAGTAACAGCTAGCACTCAAGCTAGCTATAAATTACATCTTGAAATCTAGGTTAATAAAACAGATAAAAGTAAAATCCTAGAAATGAAAAGATATGATAATATTTAGAATAAATTGTTCCAGAGGAAAATTAATCAATCTCTGCCATCAAAACAAAGCACAATATAAACACCACATTTTGAATTACAAAGCACTTAAAGCCTCTTGGCCAGCTAAATGGGAGAAAAAGCACTAAAGCTTTATGGGACACTTTGGGACAATAACATCTTCATTAAAAAATAAGGATACTTCAAAACTCTTGAGTTAAAAGGTTAAGTGTTAGTCTCTGTGTAGCTGATACATTTTGAACTCATCTAATCAGTGGCTGGTAGGAGGCAATGCCATCAGCTAGCTGTCCTGACCTGTGCCTGTGCTTCTACTTACCACAAAAGTAAGATTTAAGAAAGATGTCAAGTCTGGGCCTTTGACCTAGCAAGGACCTTATTCGTGCCAGCCTGGTGTTCTGCTAAACAGGCTGAGAACTTTCAGCTCAAATCAGTAACATGTGCACTTCACTAATACAACACATGGCTTGGAAATTAAAATGCAACGTGATCAAGTGCTTCAGGTTATTTTAACAGTTAAGAATGCAGCTAGGGAAAAAGAAGCTTTTTTCTGTGTTTTGCTTTGGGGAGGGGGAAAAGGACAAATTCAGTTGTTTTGCTTCTCTTCAAAAAAGTGGGCAAACAAAAATTTAGGTAATTAGTTCATGGATCACTGACCTAGAGGAAATAAGGAAGTTGTATGTTTCCTTATGACATGTGTCACTTATTAGATGAGTAGGTTTTACTACTTCCAATTGAGCTAAGTTAAAACTAATTAGAAGGTAGTTAAACTACAATCTAAATGCAATAAAACACAATAAAAACAGCAAATGGCATTTTAGTCATTAATAATATTCCCAAGTGCAGTTATTTCCAACAGTTTCTGTATTGATTATTTCCAATTATTAGAGTACACTCTCTGCCAGCTGCTGCAATTGACAGTTTAACCCTACGTACAGTAACCAGGACAGACCTTTCACATATGTCATCATTGAACCAGATTAATTTATTTCATGCCATCTTTTACCGGTACTTACATGTGACTCTGAACATTACATATGAATCTGAACTCTATATAAACCAAAATTCATCCACTTTTCGGTTATTAAGGAATAGAATCATAGAATTATCTGGGTTGGAAGAGATCTCCAAGATCATCAAGTCCAAGTGTACAGCAAAACTGACAGAGAAGCCTAGTGATCCAGTTATTAATTACTTCCAGCATCTCAAGTCAGTCTTGAGATTCTACATTCAATAATAAAACAATGGTCCTTGTAATACCCACATAGATTTTCACCTACTACGGATGACTATTATATATCATTATTTTACAATTGTCTACTAATGATAAATTTATCTATATAAATAGACATCTACTTCTTCCATATCAATTAGCTAGACAATAACTAGCTAGCTTCAGTTTTTGGCATACATATGCATATCGCTTGCATTTCCAGTTTTTAGACTAGATGGAAACATCAGTAGGAAATAAACTGCTCAACTTGAATAAGCCAAAGATGACAATGTTAAATAAACTAAAAAGAGGAAATAGAAAAGTTAAACTACCTTCCACGAAAAAAGACTGCATCTCTTTTTGATACTCAAGCATGGAACATACTAGCTTAATCTTCATCTCGTACTGGATGTCCAGATAGAAAAGGTGACGTCTGTTGTTGGTTTTTTTTATATGGAAGATGCTTCTCCTGATTTCAGAGTGCTAGTGTCCATTAAATTAATCGTCAAGATATTTCCTCAGTTTTCAGAGAAAGAAAAGTACATGATGAGAAAGCAAATGAAAGTTATTATACATACTGGAATGGATAGTTGAAAGGATATTAAGACTACATATCGGGCAAGTGCAGCTCACATACTTTTAATTTCTTTTGCATTTAAAACTGTTTGTGAAAACATACAAAGAGTTGGTTATATGTAATTTAGTAATTTCTAATTATATTTACTTCTTCTCTGTGTAAAGCTACATTTCAACCTACATACTACCCCAAATTTTTTGTAAATTATATATAGCTGCTAATGATACAGGCAGTGATGACTTCCATATAATAAAGTAAATAGAATAAATAAAGTAGATACATTGTAGGAAAGTAGAATGGGCAGACAGCATTACACAGTATAAAAGATCTTTAACATTTTTTTTTATAAGGGAGTTCTGCATTTAAGAATTGAACATGGTATTGTACTTCTGCAAAAACTTTTCCTACTATGATTTAATAAAGGAATAGGACAGAGCAGGACATTTTCATAACGACTATGAACTTAAAAATACCTTATTTGGTAGCCATGAGAAGGATAATCTCCTATCATTCACTATAATTTCATGAATTCAAAGAAACAGAGCTAGTATAGGTGGAAAGGATTTTATATTTGCACAAAACTCAATATTTAAGCAAACCCAGAATTATGACACCCCCCGCCCCTCAATCCATGTGGCAGTAATAGAAAAATAACTGATACTTAAAGATCTGTTTGCAGTGTTGGTATAAATAATTCTGTTCTGTGTACTTATTCCAGGGATACTCAGCGCAAGAATTAAGATTGCAATTGACTTCATAACTTGAGATGTAAAAAAAAAAATAATAATAAAAGAAATACATTCAAATATTTCCTGCACTGACTTCGTGTTACACTTTGGAATACACTGAGAGCAGACCTATGCACCGTTACATAATGACAATATTTATTAAAAGTCAAAAGTATATAGTAATACAGAAACTTGGCCAGTATTTAAAGGTCTGGTAATGGAAAACAGTCTACATTATTTCAGTCAGGTTAGATGCAAAACTTTGATATAGCTATTTAATGCCGTTCGAAATTTACTCAGCATTTTCCTTTTTAGTTTTATTGGAGAGTAAAAGTATTGAATTCAATTTGCTACAAATATTGTTCAATTTAGTCTAGATACAACTTTTATAAGGAATGGCTTGTGATTTTTTTAAGCCTGTGATTTTTATAAAAGTTTAGTTAAATTAATCTACAGCATAAAGAAATATTCTTTTATTTCCTCAATCAGAACTAAATTGACCTCAATCCTCCCCAAATAAATAGTCTCCCAGACTCATGGTACCATTGAAATACTACCTATTTAAGATACCGTTAAATATACTTTAAAGGTATCTTTCTTCTAAAGACAGACATTTTCCTGAACGTGAACAGTTAATTTTTATTCTCCTCTTCACCTTTCTTTAGACAGTTAATTTTTTTGTAAAATTATTTCTCAAGCAATAGGTCACAAAATGGAAAATTATATAATAGCAAATGATCTTTTATCCACTGGAAAAACACAACTTCCAACCAAATTATTGAGCTATAAGACAACATCCAAAATTCATATAGCATGCATTAAAAAGACTGTGGGCCATCCTTGTCTCTCCTTTGCCACGTTTGAATTTGTCCATATTTTGCTATGAATTAATTGTCTATCATTTTTACATTTGCTCTTTTAAAATAATTTTGAATTTAGTAATTAATAAAAATTTGTTTCATTTAAATATGTCAAAAAAGTAAACAAATAAATGTATCTCAAATTTCAACCATTTGGATGCCATCATTGAGTTTATCAAGAGTCATACAGTTGGTCTGCAGACAGCAGAAGGTGAACACAGTGTATATCAGCTTCTCATTTTGATCAAGCCCTGGGTAACAATACTTAGCACCAAAGCACATTAGGGCATATGGAAGTAGGGAGAGAGGAAGAAGAGGTGATACAAAACAACCCTCACCCTAAGAAAATCCCTTGGAAAGCTGAGATGAGATAAGATGAATTAACAAAGTCAGTGGAAGTATTGAAGGCAGTTACCAGGAATGAAACAATTATATTCATGAATGACACTGAAGCAATCCACAGTGACAGTTGCACCAAAGAGCCTGACGAAGCATGTTCAGCCCTATTTACACTCTTGTGATTCCTCCAGGAATGAAGGAAGAGTATGGCCAAAAGACAGCATGCTGAAGCAACTTTAGGTCTCGTCGTTCAAACAATCCTAATCTCGTAGTGCTCTGAGGGGAACTTGAACATAAAAACCTCAAAAGCTCTATTTCAGTCAAAAAAGGGAAGATTCTGCATTATTCAGAGAAGAGACCTAGTGTCACTTTAGCATATGTTGATAATTTCTTTAGTTCTCTTGGAGAAACATTTTAAAAATAACTAGCTATAATATTTGGCAAACTTACATGAACATGTGCAGGACAGGCAACCAGAGATTCAGGTGTGGACATACTGCATTTAAATGATCACCTCATAAGGGTTTTTGGTTTTGGTGCAAAGGACATCTATATTTATAACCTTGGACTCAATGGCCCAAATGACAAGCTCCTTCAATTTAGCAAGATACCTCTTTGGCAAAATCCCCACAAGAAATGCAACATAGTTTTGAAATGTTCAGGTACTGGGAATCAAGTTCCTGGCTGGCCTAAATTAATATTCCTTCAAATCTGAGTTATGAGACTCAAAAGAGCAAGAGCGTAACCCTAAAAAAAATTAGGAAGAGGTGATGGATGGGGGTGGTGGAGAAGGAGACATGTCAACAAAGGAGTGTCGGTTTTTAAATAAGGTACAAAAGATTTCTATTCTAAGACCTTTAAGCAAGAGAGAAAATACGCTAGACATTTAAACGAGTGAGAAGGGGTGGAGAAAATGTGTACGTAACTAAATTTAGTACAACCAGGTCAAGAATTGTGTTGGTCATGCAATGAGACATATTGAAGTACTTATTAAAAAAGCTAGAAGCCACAGTTCGCAAAAAAAAAAGCTGCTGCACTAGCTTTAAAACATGCAAGAAACAGGACATTTGGCAAATGAAGGAAACACACTAAAATGTTAAAATGTATATATTCAATCCTATTCTCTAACAAAACAGTCACTGCCAAAAAGGACAAGTTGATACTTCTCACTAAATCTGTGCTCAATCCATAAACAGTTCTAAGGAATTCAGGAGCCTGTGTCAGTAATTCAGAAGTCACAGTGAGGTACTGAAATGATGCTTTAAATCATACTTAGACTATTTATCTCAATGCAAATAAATAGGTAGGAACCATTGACATTTAAAAAAAAGACCTAAAAGACTCCTGAAACCACAGACAAAATCCCTACTATCAGTGGGACACAGAACTGGTATTTAATTCCGGAAGATTGGCTTTTATTTTTTTTAAAATCCTTAAGAACATCATCTTCTGCTGAGCACTCAAAAAAAATCACAAATTCTCCTTTTGTGTCATCAGTTACAGTGTTTCAATAGATGTCAAAACCGTAGAACTGGAACAAGCAGAAAATGAACCTTAAGAAATTTTAACAATGTACAGTAGAGTGAAAGGATAGGAACAGGGTCTTATGTTTTACTAGTTTTGTCCATAAGAGATAGAAGTATGTCAGTTACCCATAAAAAGGGTACAGGCCAAAATCATAAAGGACATGTTAACACCGCTAGCGTGTAATGGATACCAATCACACAATTACTATCTAAATTTTTGTTTATTTTTCAACAGATTGGTGTCTGAAAATCATACTGTCTTACATTGCCGTTCCTCTGTAACCTTAACCATTATTCCTACTGTGTAAAGTGAAGCACAAATTTAAGGTGACAAAGCACCAGTTGGCTGATGTGAAGCATGCTACGAAACCAGAAACCTCTGAAAGCTTCGCAGCCATTACAAAATAACTGACCTATATGAAACTGCTACCATGGTTCAAAAATTTATTGTCAGGTTCCAGCCTCTAGCTGTTCTCTGATTGTTCTAAATACTTGACAAACTGAAGCCTTTTCACTTTCTGTTGAAATTGCCTCATCTCCCTGTCAGAGCGCCATGGGGGACTCCATTACTTTTCTGACTTCTTTCCCCTACTGACAAGTCATTTAGCTGGCTTCTTGTTGTGAAGGCTGTCCATGCCAAATTAGCCAGGGCCCCTATTGTCCTTATTACCACTCGAAAAGCCATCATGAGTAATGCTACGGGGTCCCTCAGTTGTCATCATTTGTCAGAAAGAAAGGGAGTGTGGTTACATATAGCTGACAGGTAATTTCAGTGTCTACAATTACCCCAATTAGTCTTGTCATAAACAATTCAATAAATGCACACCAATACAAACAGATAAACACACCAAGGTTTCTCACTATTAATGTCATGTAATGGGTAAATCAGTGATATAATGCTATATTTTATTTATTTATTTAAAATATCCTCAGCTGCAAGCTGGCAGTTGCTACCTGGTCAGCACAAATTGTACTATCTACTTTCATTAGCTCATCACCACAAGAGAATATGAAAGGCTGTGACAAAATTCATTTAGAGAGAGCGTGAAAGAGCAGATTGCCTAAAGCAGGTGTTAAAGATAAAACAAAGGTTTTCTTTTGTCAGTTCAGTGTCGCAACGAGCTTTAAAGGAGTCTATTTTGTCCTTAAAAACAAACATAAAATATGAGAGAGACAGAAAGAGAAAGGAGTGGAACACATTCCTTCTGAAATTAAGAACACTTGTTTCCCACCATATCCCAAGTCAATCAGCAGGTGGGTCTTCTAGCAATACATAATATAAAGCCTGATTTTCAGAGGGGATCACAATATTAACCAAATTCTCGTTACATATTTTTCCTATTTTTTTAATACGTCTTGCAATGCCATACAGCTTCTGAAAGATTTGATAATTATTCCACATAATCCACAACATAATCCCTGCTGTTCCTAGATAAGAATTATTTGGGAATGGATTTAGTAATTCCAGTGCACTGGACAATCTGTAGTACTGTGTCAAAGTCTTTTGGAGCACAAAATATTGAAAATGTTGACTGCTATTCTAAAATGTCAGGTAGACCTGTTATAAACACAACACTTAAAAAGGCATCTTTAATAAATCCATATTAAGCACTGAATTACGAATTGCTAAGCTTATCCTTATGATCTGCCTAAATAAACATTGAAATCTTGACATCTCTAGAGTCCATAGCACCCTGTCTGTTTGCTGACCACAGGCTTAACTGATGGCTGAAAAAACGAACGCAGACATGTTGTTGTAGGAAATTGCTTTTGGCAACTATTTGTTCAAACTCAAGATTTTTTTTAAACTAACACTAAGAACCCACCAGAAAACAGGACAGGTCTCCCTAATGAGTAATCTATTTTAGCACAGTCTTGTCTAGGCATGACAGTTTACTGAGAGGCTTGAAAAACTCGTAATTACCAGTGTTACAGGGCAATTAATGTATATTACACTGCACTACTCATGGCAGCAACTGTCATTTTCTCAATAAAAATGAGTACTCTTCAGCTAAAGGTGACATTAATTGGGACTTTAATGACTATGCAGAGGAGCTGAAGCCAAATATGAACAAAACAGCGATTCAATGAGCGACTTCAGAAACGAGAAAATTGTACTAAAATGAGATTAATTGCTGTTTAGAAAAAGGAAAGAACCTAAAAAGCTATTAAATTGCAGGGTTTGGGTGCCCGGGTGATGGTTGTGATGTTAATCTTGCATTCTCACAGCAGGCAAATATTCACTAAATTCAGAGCCTTTTGACAGCAGGAAAAATCATGTATGCTTAACTTCAATCCATCAAAAATATATTTCAGCTTTTATCAGTGTTCTAAATACTTCTGCAATTTCAAAAATTACTGCTCCATTCCTTGGCTGTCATCATGCAAATGCGAACACTGTCAATATTGCTATGAAAAATTCCCTGGCTTCAAAAGGCCTACTTCGATGATAAAGAAAGAAAAACGTGAAGATTAGAATTGCAAAACACACACTACTAATATAACAGAAAGCAACAATAAGAATTTAATGTTTAAGTTGTGGAAACTGCTAAAATAGAAAATGATGGGGTCTTGTTTTATAGTGTGTGGGGAAAAAAAACCTAAAAGAATTCCCCCACTCTCCCATAAAATCTTTCAAAGCTTATAACTTTAAAGATAATTACTCATTGCAAATAATTAGGACACAATATTGCAGTTTGACTTCAGGTGATATAATTATTAAAACTGCTCTGTAGTTTCTAAAAGCCTTTATTCGTGCTACATAATTCTTTAAAGCAATTATATAATTGCTTTTCTTTACAGCCTTTTTAACTGTCATGATGACTGTATACATAAAATATTGCACTTAAACTCTGACATATAAGAGGGACAAACATAGCTCTGACTCACTTTGAAGTTATGTCTCCTGTAACTTCAGATTTTAAAACAGAAAATCAGTTTAGCCTTTCCGGTTAAAAATTGCATATGGAGTATTCATAAGTCTTAAGAAGCAAAACCTCTCTTCCACATAAACGTGCAACAGTTGCATCCTGGAAGAGACAAAAATAGAGCTCATAATTTTTTACAGTTTTCTATTCCATAATCAATTCTGTTCATCTCTGTATCTTCATAATTAAATATCCATCTCATCTATACTTTAAAAATCTCTAGACACATTAAAATATGCATCCCCAAGAGCTGCATCCTCTAGGCAAAACAATAAAGATGATGAAAATGGGAAGACTGCATCTACATATCGGCAAGTTTCAAAGACACAATTAAAAACGTACCTACTAGCACTTTTGACAGCTGCATTCACAAATTCCACTATATGTATATAAATGTCTTAAGTACAACAATCATGGGCAACGAATTTCAGTTAGGAACTAAAACCAATCACTGAGTGCTGAATTGAGTCCACAAATTGTCATAACATTAATTTACTTAGTTTGCATTCAGTACTTTGATGATTAGTCAAGACTGTTCATTACACAACTATTACTTAGAGTATCTGAAAAATGCATGTTAGTCACTATAGTAATCTTTAACTTATATATACGATTAGTGAAATTAATAAGTTTTGAATCTAAAATCTGATGATGCAATTTTTTTGCATTAAATATTCAGTTCTTTGCAAAGGACAAACAAAACAAAGCAATGCATAAGCACTTGAGTATTGCCAGCCTGCAGAAGTGATTGAAATAATTTTCCTTCAGGTTTTGATGGCTCCTTTGGTTTTAATGTTACCAAAATTCACAATTATTAAAACCATAGTCTCTCAGCTGGTTTACAAGACAGTGTATCTCCAACAAAATAGTTCTCTTAAAACTTTAAAACCAAAGTTTAGAATTTGGTCATGCAACACGAGATCATCAGGCTGAATTTAATTTGTAGTACAAAACTCTAGTTGTGAGTAACAACCAATCCCAGAGTATGCACAAACATTATTAGCACCTATGACACTTTTAGAATTTTGTATTAAAAGATTTCTTGTGAACTTTTCAATTACTTGAATCCTAGTCATCTCTAAATAATGAAGCTAAGTCTGGCAAACAAGCTGTCAACAAAGGAGAGAATATTACATTAGGAGTCAGGAACTCCTAATGAGAAGGTGAAATCACAGTCCAATGTGGTTAGTGTCGAAAGCTCATTGTCTCCAGCACAGCAATGGTTTTATCTAGAGAATGATACAAGAAATTGTAATTTTCCATACTATTGATTGTACCCCAGACAACTTGCACAGACTTGCATGAATTATAGCTGATTTTCTAGAACTCTTCTGTGGATTTCCATAGGAGTTCCCAAGAGCTTTGAGCTTCGCCTCTCTAAATTTTATGTAGGAGAATTTTATTTAAGAACTCTAATTTAAGCACAACCTCAGCTGAATATATCTACCTTATTGACGCAATGCATTGAAACAGATCTTCTTAAATGCAAATTTCTCTTGCATTCATAGGTAGAATCTTGCAATATGAACTTGAGAACATCACAAGACTGCTTGACGAGGGGTCTCTCTGAGGAAGCACGCCATTTGGGTTCTAGGTCTCAGAGCCTTCAGGAGTTATCTCATCAGCATGTTATGTGCATTCGGAAACTAAAAGCAGTGGAAACTTCACTGCTAGTAAAGGAACAACAAGGACATATAAACCTAGAATCTTAATTATCTCTCAAAGTCACACTTGGGTCCTCTCCCTTTCATGATGCACAAGTCAATAACACATGGGATGACAGACAAGACCCACTTTCCCCCAGGTATGTCTCACAACAGTCCAAACTGATGACAACACCTGACCATGACAACTTATCTTATGTATTTCATAAGTAGATAATTACCAATATAGCTAAAGGGAGCTTTTCACTCTTCATTCCTCTCACTCTTCTCTCTTAATCATTACGGTCAACATGATCTTCTCATGTATTCAAAACACCTATAGCCCTCACCTCAGTCTCCATTTGGAGTTCTCTCTGGAGCTTATCTCTGGTATGCTCAAGTCTGGCTCTTTCTTTAGGGTATCTTTATTTCCTACTTTTTTTCATTTCATCTAGATAGACGAGATTCCCTTAGAAGTGCTCACTGCTTCTCTGTATTGCAGCAAAATACCTTTCTATGAACTTGATGAGAGAAGTTCGCCTTGCTCATCTCCATTCAAAACGATTTTGCAAAAACTTTATGTGACT
This sequence comes from Dromococcyx pavoninus, assembly GCA_033558185.1. Lineage (NCBI taxonomy): Eukaryota > Metazoa > Chordata > Aves > Cuculiformes > Neomorphidae > Dromococcyx > Dromococcyx pavoninus. The sequence continues at coordinate 5,136,665 of JAUMJL010000044.1, read as the reverse complement.
ATTTAAGTATGTAATTTCTTTATCTGTGCCTGGAAAGTTGAAGCCCCATTACAGAGGAAGACCTATATGGTTTTCATAGTTCTATCATCTCTCTCCATTCACTAGCATACTGTCAAATCCCACAGTGAATAGGCAGACCACCTTTATTCTTTATCCCCAATTGCCTCTCAAAGTTAGAAATAATCCTCAGGAAGCATTAACAAAAGCAATCTGTTATTTTCCTCTAAATCTCTCATCTGCCAAAACACATGAAAAATTTAGCAGCCTGCTGAAGTACTCAGATCAGTGACTATTATTCTGACCAATATTATCTTATTTCCTCTCTACACTGCACTGTAAACATCTGTTGACTCCTGCATTATACCTAAACATTAAACTGCAGGACAAAGTATATTTTGTTCTGTTCTACAGCAATTTCTATCACATTTATTAGGAATTCTAGGTGTAGCTTCAATTCAGACAGTAAACGTTAACGAAAATGATGTGTAATAAAGCAAGGAAATAGTTCACTCCAAAGCTACTTCATACACTAACAGAACATCTTCAAATATGAAATATAAAAGTAATGTTGAGATTTTACTCTTAATTCATATTGCTTAGAGGAAAGACATTGTATATTTCAAAAACGCATATTCACATAATAAAAATATGTATATCATCAAATTGAAGGACAATGACTAAATTACCAAATTAGCAGTTCCAAATTTTTACTTTCATTCTGAACAGTAACTACTGTGCTTCAAAACCAACAAAACCATAACAAAACAAAAATCCCAAAATACAACCTCCCAGATATGTTTTCAACACCTCTTTAATTCAAGGCAATTAGAGCTTTCTTTGACAAGCCTTTTATATCTCATAAGCATTTATATCTCATTTTGTGTAAGAGCAAACCATCATTTTTGTTATCATAAATCAGTATAAAATTACGCTTAAGTACTCATGTTTTCTGTAAACATCAAGAATCCATAACACAATCACAGTGAGTTCCGTAGTTTAATTACATATCATGTAAAAGTAAATTAGAAGTGCTGTATTTCAAAAGTCATTGTTAAATAACAGTAGGAAAGGACTTTTTTATAATGTTATTTCTATTTCTTTCTCTGCAGACTTGTTCTTTAAGAAACTCTAAAATAATTCATTTTACTACTTGACTTTTCTGATGTAACTGCTCATTTCCCCATTCCCTAAGTCATGCAAAAAAAAAAAAAAAAGAAAAAAGTACAAGCATTTCTAAAAATGTCTTAATCTGGTCAAAGTAAGCCTCTATGGCTTTGGTCCACAGAAGTTCTATTAGTTTCCTAGGCTCCATAGTGGGATGAACTATTTCATGCATGAAGGGATCAGCATTCCATCTTCTAATCATTGCTATTGCTCCCATTACAAATCTCTCCCAGCATCTCTTATGGATATCACACACTATCTTAACTACCCTTCAATTAAAACTTACTCATATTTAAGTTCTGCCACTTCTAAATACATTGTTTCTTGAGGATGATACTGAAACCTTAACTGAGAGTGTTGAGAATATAGTAGTTTTTTCACCACAAATATATTCTTTCACTGAAAATGCCCAGACAGTGAAGTGGTACCTGGGTCTATTGTGACCATCCTGTAACTTTCAGAAGCAGAAACCATTTTTCTATGTGCTTTCATAAGCAATATGGTAGCTGATATTGTTTACATCAGAAATCTCTGCTAGCACCAGTTAAACCTTTAATAATTCAAGGCTTTTTTTTATATACCCTGGGTTTGCTGGTGTATATTACGTTCTTCTGAACATAACATAAGTGGTTTCAAAGTGGAAATAAATAAGTCAATAATTTTTGCTTTAATATATTCATATTTTAACTCATTTGCCAATTAACCTTACCTGTCTCCTCAGGCAGATTTCACCTGTACTTCTATAGTCAGCTTCCTGCCCATTTTTTTAAAGATGCTAGGTGTTAAATGCTAAGGGAAATCATAAAGGAACACAGACCAATATATTGCTGAATGTTCTCACTTGCAGAGGAAAATGGAAGTAATATCACATGAAGATTAATATTCTCTTTACACTCAAAATCAGGGATGCACAGATTCTCACAGGGTGAAAGGTATGGTATGCCCAAATTCTATTGCAGCACATTTTCAGCTAAATTATTCTGCTCTTGATATGATATTAAATCATGCAGTCCAACGTCCTAAACTACATGTAGCTTTTTAAAAGCTTCCTCTTATCCCTATTCAATCTGACTTTAATCTTTCAGGAATATCTTTCAGGAATAACCTTTCAGGAATATCTGGAAAGAATCTACATATTGTACAGTCTGACAAACAGCAACATCCACTATTTCTCAGAATACAGGTAACACCAGAAATCTAAACAGCCTGCTATGCACTCATCCAGGAGAAGTGTGTAGACCAGTATTTGTCTCTTACAACTTGTAAAATGCCTAGTAGTTTTCCAATACACATAATGAATGTAAACAAATACAAAAGGCTTGTTTTCCTTAACTACCTTCAATGAACTGCTTACAGTCCAAGCACAGATGAGAAACACAGACTCAGATTACAGACAATAACATATTGCAACTACAGCTGTAAAGCACTTATTTAATAACTTTTATTTAATAAATTTAGGATAAATGAAAAACAATTAAAATGTTTTAGCAACATAGAACCAGCAGAAAGGCAAGGCGCCTATTGGACTTTAGACTAGTATGCTGTAAATCTTTAGGAAAAGACAAAAAAAAAGGTGCTCCAGAGTATCTGCAGTTATACTTTTGAAGAAAGCCTAAAAATACCTAGAAAGCATAACTAAGAATCGAAGATCTATTTATGTCAACAGATAAAGAGTGTTACTTTTCTAATCACTGAAAGTGGACTTTGACAAGAAGTATGATCTGTCTGGAGATGAACATATGAATGGCTCACACTCGAGGAACGGAACTTGGACATGGAAAGAAAAGACTTCAAAAAGAAGAGATTGCTTACACAGACCCTAAAATAATCACTAGGAGAAAATATATGGGTGAGTGTAAAAGATGGTAATCTAAAAGAAACAAAAAGTTTGAAGAGAATTATTATAAAACACCACAAAATTTGTTCAGAGGTAAGTTGGTCATAAGAAGAGGGACTCTGCAAGAGTTAAAACTGTGGACCGCTGCTCCCTGGCACAATGAAAACACTATACAGGCAGCTTTCAGAAGTGTAATAATAAAGAGAAACTTTTACTAAGTATGGCCTGTATAGTTCCCGGATTGTTAAAGGGAGTTGTGTAATAAAAAATTACAGAGGAAGAAAAGCCAAAATTGCTACAGGTGACTATGGATATAAAGATTATTATGCTTACATTGGTAAATACAAACACAGAGGTTATTTTTGTCATCTGGTTTGCCTTAATCAAGGCTAAAAATTCATTTATAACACTGTACACAAATGGAATGTTTATATTGGTATCTTAAGCAACTTGCATGAAAAAGTTTACATTAAAATGAAGAACAGCAATTCATGTAATGGTCAAAGACAACCAATAACGAAACCACAAAAGTCCAGTTGTCAAACATAATTTACTATGTGTAATTCTTCTCTCTTAAACAGTAATTATTAAAACTAAAGTGATATGGGTGAGTGTTTATGACTTCTTATTAAAAACCCTGACTTAAAGCAGTGTTCATTTAAGCTTCAGGTTAAAGAAAACCATGTAGAGATCTCTGTGCGATGGCCTAGTGACTTTATATCCTCTTGTCAAACCTCAGCAGTTTTATTTGTGGTGATACATGCCGGAGAAGGTTGGAGGTTAAAGTTGATAGGAGGGCCGACAGGAAAGCTAACCAACTTCTTTCAAAAGATTACAACCTTTAACATATTAGGATCTGTTGGCAGTTCCTACTAACTTTGTAAGTTTAAATTTGTGTACTCTTCTGTGAACTGATCCCCAAATTGCAGACCAACAGTATTTAACCCCCCCCAAAATTACTATATTCCTTCAATAATTCCTTCATAATTTTCTTATTGTTTAAGCTATTCATTTAGGTTTTTATATTATATTGATGCGCAGCTCTTATCATTAGTTTTCAGTAGAATATTAACAGGTAGATAATTTTTTTTCTTCATTTTCTTCAGCCTATTTTCTCTTTCACAGTGAAAACTTAAGAAAGAATTTCTTAATCTAGGAAATACAACATTAAATGTAATAGCAGCACAATCTACTGGACTAAAGCTGTTCAAATTTCCCCTTTTCCCACTTATTTTGACTTTCATTCCTGAGTCGTTCTGAAAAAGAAATAATACAGATAAAATTAGTGATAAGTAAAATCACACAGAAACTCTGAATAGTTGAGGTCAAAAGGGACCACTAGAGGTTGCCTAGTCCTACTTCAAGTAGGGTGAACTAGAGATGGTTGCTCAGGGCTTTATCCAGTCAGGTTTCAAGGATGGAGACTTCACAGCCTCTCTGGGCAGCCTGCTCCAGAGCTTGACAGCTCTCACAATAAAAAAACCATTTTTATTATGTTTCAATAGGTTTTCCTGTATTTTAATTTATGCTCATTGCTTGATTTCCCATCACTGGGCACTACTAAGAAGAGCCTATCTTGCTATTTTTTAATCCCTCGCAACTAATATTTATGCACATTGATGAAATCCTTCCTGATCTTGCTGTTCTGAAGGCTGTACAGCTAAAGCTCTCTTCATACAAAAGATGCTCCAATCCCTTCATCACCTTTGTGGGTCTTCATTGGATTTGCTGCAAGTTATTGTCTGTCTCAGTACAATCGTGGATCTTACCCTCTATCTAATCACTTAATCTAGAAGACCAAATTATTACACAGGTCAAAACTAGTACTGATGGCTTCTTTATTCTTACTGGCACTGAGGACAGTGCAAGTTTTTCCACTGACTTCAAACAGAACTAGACCTGCGCTAGATGGACAATTCTATGTAAAAGATGCTAGTGTATACTTACTGTATATGCCCATGATGGCCACAAGAATATTTCAATATAAAATGAAATGATAATTTTTTCAGTTATATGCATTTGACAGCATCTAAACAATAAACTTTTCCCACACTATAACCAAAACCTTTAACTTGAAGGTGTACAGAAACCAGCCTACAGTTATACTTTACTGTAATTCTACAGCTTTGTATTTTGAAATGAATAACTACTCCAGAAACTCTACACACGATATTATTGCTGCTGTAGGTGAACAACATAGTAGAAAAACCTACTATGCTTAACTTTTAAGTTTTATACAAAGGTAAATGCACATCTACAACAAACTTCTTTTTTTCAAATGTCAGACTTGACTTTTAAGTTTCTCCTACTTATCCACTCCCCTCTTTGAAAACCCAGAGAAGAACATTTGGCAAAAGCAAAGATTCTGTATTCCACATCTCACACCACTTAGCTGTTGCTACAATTTTAATTATGCAAAACTCAATGGGCTCTAATAAAATCTGACTAGGTAATTAATACTCTAAAACATACAGTGCAAACTACTGAAAGGAATGTTCTACACAAATTCCCTCATGTCATAGTAAAGACATATGCAGCACAGTGTATTTCTCCGTTAGTAAAAAAAAATATCCCATGATGTTAACAGGTTTTTTCATCCTATCTGCAATTAACCAGGGAATATTAACACATCCCTTTGCTTAAAACATTCATTTTTCTACTAGTTTCAATTTTCATTCTGGTGTATATCATAGCAAAATCAGGAAGAGAGTATTATAGTAGAGATGTAAGAAATTTGTATATCAACAGCAAGAGACAGCTTTAAACTATTATTTTACTGATATGCACAAAAAGGACTATGACAACATTACAGTATTATGTTTAAATTTAAAAATTCTAGTTACGCAGATATTTCACTGAAGTACATGAAGTACATGAAGGGGATTCTCCAACCATGCCAGTTCCATAGAATCAGACTAATTCCATGGTCTATTCAAGCCAGGGAGAGGGCAGAGGCTAAGTAGGCTAAGGGTCTTAGTGCTATTACATCCTGTTGATCTTGTGGCAATTAAATAAATAGAAAAAAAATCTACAAGCAAGGGTATTAATTTTCAGAGTTCCACATCACCACTTTACAGAGAAGGGCCAGAAAAGCCTAGGACACAAAAGACAGTATGATGACTTTTACAACTGGGAAAGTCATTTTCCATAAAAGTGAGAATGCAGACTGTTCTCTTTGAACTTGTTCCCCTGGACATTTTGCAGAGAAACATGATTTCAGTGTTAGTTTGACATGATTTGTATTTTTCCTTGAATCCTATCCTTTATCTCCTTAACACAAGTCAAAAAATATGTGGAACTTCATGTTGTTTTCATAACGTTTTATGCCAAAGCACAGACAGTACTCGTGGGTTCTTTTTCTCTTCCTTAACAGACTATAAATGGTGATAAGAAAATGAAAGTTATGAGAAGATCTGTGCTTAGGTTTATACTTCTGCTACAAGAGTAGAGATTTTTTCATATTCATTCATCTGTATCTGTAGCTACTTTTACCCTGAGTTTTAAGAACACATTTTCTGAATTTTAAGTTTAACTTTGCTTTATTTTTTCACGATCTCAGGTTTTTACAAGTAGTGAAGTCTACATACAGAAGCAACAAGTAATTTGCTTGGGAGTACAAAAGAGATTAATGATGAAGATTCAAATAAAAATTTATAGCCATTATAGCTTACCCTATCCATTGTCCAGAGGCAAATGCTTGAGAATCATTGTTACTAAGAATCAAAACGCATAACAGTGTAAATGAAGACCATTATTCTATCTTTGTCTTCTTATTATTTGCATCATGAAACCTTCATCTTGCATTGAGGCTAGTTGTGCTAACTACTGGGCAAACATGTAAGGAGCTAGTTTGCCCTACAAAAAGTCAGAGCAAACTTTCAGTCCTCTAATAATGCACATTTCTCTCCTCAAATGTTGCATTTTGAAGTAGTGATACAAAATTTCTACTGTTTTTAATAAAGGATTATCATCAATAAGGAGAGGTCTTTGTATCTAGAGAATGTGATTTCTAACAAAAGAAAAAAAATTTTAAAATAGCTTCATTACACGTGGAAAAATAAAAGTTACTGTGCCAACAATTAAAGTACTGTACAATGTAGTATTTTTCACTCAGCAAGAGCTTAGCATTCTCACCGAAATTTACAAGAGCCACTACTGAAAACCAGTCATCTCTGGTATGATACCTTCCAACGAAGTCATAAAAAAACCCAACTAGGCAAAACTTTAATTAGCAAAAACTAAATCACTAGTAGAAAGGCAAAGAAAGCAGACTCAACATTTGACTTGAGCTTCTATTGTACTTAAAAGTCCAACAGAAAGGACCAAAACTAACATTTCTGTGGGAGCTCAACAGTTGCAGACTGGAGAGTATCAGATTGTAGGCTATATTCTAAAAAACATTATCACACCTAATAGCCCTATCACACAGGAGGGTGAATGGGAAGAAAGGGACACAACAAATTAAAAACAGGAGTTTAATGACAGCATCATGTGAGGCACTTCTTTCTCAAGAACATGCACCGTAAATGTAGAAAGGTTGCCAAAGCTTAGTGACCATCTGTCTGTTGCAGGTTGGGGAGTTCTGAGTCCTCAAGCCTCAGGAAGCCCAGCAATGAAGAAAAGAGTGAGGTATTTTTATGCAGAAGAGTGACATGCATTTGTATGTTTTCAGCAGTATCTCAGCCATGTTTCTCACAGTCATTGCCTAGCATATAATACACAGGCTGTGCTCCAGTTCAAGGTACATAGGCAAGCAGAAGACGAACACTTTTCTTAAAAGAAAAATCATCAACTCCAAGAATAGGAATGATTTTCCATTTCTCTGATCAGTCAGTGACAAAGTGAACAGTGATACAAATTAACAATGTAAATTTAATTTACTAGAGGATAAAGCAAAAATGTAACTATTGAAGTAATATTTTCATTATGAACACGTTTCATAATGTACTCGGGTCAACTGATACAGTTTTAGCATTTGCTGAAAATGCATTTTGGTAAAGTTCATTTACATGTAAAAAACCTTTCTACACAAAAACAATTTGTGTGCAGACTCATTTGGTACTAAGCTACAACAAACCAATCGATCAATGCAACTGATGTGTGTGCACCAGGGTCAGAGAAAACAACTTAAAAAAATTTCCTGCTGGAAAGCATCAGGCTAAGCAAGGGAGCAAAACTACTCTAAGAAGACAACAGTCAATGTTGTTGATAAACCACTGCCTATTAAATGGAAGTTAAGTTGCTTGTTTGCCAGAAGTGATATAACTCAATAATGCAGAACAAGTGCTCCACTAAACTTTTCAACACACCACACAACCAAAAACATTACTTTTGATTACGTGACAAGAAAAAAACAGAAATTGCAAATATACTATGAAATGTAGTTTCACAGTATATAACATGTATATAACAGTATATAACCTATGATGAGTAGGAGCCTACTGGCCCTACTAAATAGGCAAATGAACTTCTGCTGGTAATTCAGTTATATTCTTCCGTGGGTAACTGTAACAACATAATTTTACATTAAGAAGCTAAATGTTCACCTTATTTTAAAAACCTTGTTAAAAGCATAACAAACTAAAAGAAACCCAAACAGGCAGAATCACTATGCTAAGAAAACCTGAAATATGTGCTAATATGCTATCCATAGTTGGTGTATTAAAGGTTAAAGGACATACATCTATACACACAAAATAAAGCCATCACCACTGTGTGGACTGCAGAATATTTTTCACTGTTTTTGTTCCTCAACTTGAATACATTCATTACCCTTAATACACTATATCCTGAAATTTTATAACATTTTGGATTTCTGTGAAATGAAAAGTCCTTTTTATTGTTTTTTAATTAAATCTATTTCCCTGAAAGGTCCTTAAAGGCTCTCCAAACAACCTTGCATTTTATTATTGCTGACAGTTATCTAAACCACGCTTCAATGCCCTCTTTATCCTTTAGTGAACAATTGAAAGATCATATGCTAAAAAGACTTGCGCTTTTTTTCTTCTAGCCCTATAATTAAGGCGTTTTAACACATTTCTTCGTAGTCATTAAGAGAGCACAATGTTAAAAATTAATGAAATGAGAGAATTTTGAGTTTAAGAACCATAAATGCATACAACATAAATTTGTCTCAATTGTAGATATGAAAAAAGCCTTATTGAAATCACATTATGAGACTACCAAACTGTCAAGGTTTTCCTTTGCTGTCTAAGGGTATTTAAATGATGTATGGTAGCCTGACAATACTACAGTGTTGTTACATATCCTACAAGACAGGTAAACATTTCCGTCAAAGATTCAAATTCCATTGGTTTTAGCATGTTTTTGTTTACCTTATACACATGCCTATGAAAAAGTGGTATTGCTGCATGGCTGGATGATGCTGAAATGGGGAGGAAAGGGAAGAGAGGAAACAAGACAAAGACATATGAAAGGAAAAAAGATCATAAGTTCCTTGAAAAAACCTGTCATATAGTGTAAAATACCACTATAATAAAAACTACTTGTAGCAGTACTTTAATAATGCTTATAAAAGAACAAACAAGACTTTCTTAATTTGGATTTTTTCCTTCTAAAAGACAAGAGCTCACTATAATAACGTATCACACATATTTGCAACAAACACATTACTGTTTTGTTTTGGTTTTTTTACACTGTGAAAGGAACTGAATTACTAACGTTGTTTCTACATCATCACTTCTATATATACACCAACTAAACACAGGGTGCTGTTGTACTACAGCCACATTATTACTGAGTATTTCCAAAAAGTATTACTAACAAGGAAATTATACAGCTTATCTTTTAAAACTAAGTTAAGTTTTCAAGGTGTAAGTTCTGCATGCTTTCTCAACGGAATGTTGCAAGAACACAGTCCAACATAAAGCGAGATTACAAGCATTTTTTTTCCCTTAAGATAGACAGACCCACAAAAAAGAACTTGATCTCCAGAAGATTTTTTAGGGTGGTCAGACTGTTATATTATAAAAAACCTTATTAGTCCTTTATAATTACAATAGGTACTGCTGGACAAGATCGAGCAGACATGACAAATGCTTCTGACTTCTTTTTAAATCGAACCTGGAAGGTCATCGCTGAACAAACAGAATGCTATACAACTGGGGCCATGAAATGTGAAAACTAACAAAAAGGTAAGATTTTTTTTTATATTAAAAATTAAAATTATTCTGTTTGGACTTTTATGTATAAAATCAAGAAATAAGAGGATAAAATAGTTTAAAGAAGCAAAGTAGGTAAAGGAAAATAAATCCTTACAAACTTCATTATCAATTTTTCTTCCGGCAGCTGAACCTGGTTTTTAGTATTTATGCAATGTCTTTAGAAGTAGTTGCCTTATTTTACAAAAACATTCTTAAAGATAATTCCCTAATGAGGATTTACCCATGTTTTCATTTACTTTTTTTTCAGCATATGATGAAACTGCGGACAGCTAAAAATACTCAGTCAGTCTCAAATCTATGGGATTTGCTTGCTTTTATCTTCAAATCAAAGCAGTAAAAGGATAACATACAACTGTGCTTTTTTTCCTAACATTTTTATTTTGTTTTAGGATCACTTAACAGTACCGGTATATTTGGATTAAATTTAATTTGCATGGAGATAAACAGTAACTTAAGCAACTGGAACTGGAAACCAGTTGACGGACCTCAATTTTAAATCTCATATTTCAGTTTGGAGAGGAAACGTAAGGATTGAATTAGAAAGCTGTAAACTCTTGAAGAGAATTAGTGGTATAAAACAAAAGAAAAAGAAATCTTCAGTTATTTTCCTTACAGTTAGTCTGAATGAAATTGTAAATCAACAAAAGGTCTGAATAGCACTCAAATCAACAGCTTTACCTAATAAAAGTTCTAACAGAGCACCGAGCATACCATTTGAAACAAATATGAAATAAATATGAAATATGAATGGCTTTAAAAAGAACCAGATGAGAAGCAAACCAGTAAAATCGTCAAAATTCAAGCAAAGGAAATTTGAACTGAAATGTATGATGGGCAATTAAGCACCTATTTTGACAATACTAAGTGGTCAAGTTTTTAAAGTATGACACAGAAACCTTAACCTATCTATATATGAGTGATAAATGAGGCATTTTGTGTCATTACATTCCCATAAATCACTTTCTTTAACTGCTGATGGCTTTTATCAGGTCTAACCTTTTCAAGCTTCTATCAGAGTGCTAACATTTTCAACTTTGACACACACGCAGTTTACAAATTCTGCAGCTGATTAACTCTGGACAGAAGCTAACTGCTATCATTGTCTTCTTCAAGTTAGGTTACAGCTTCAGTGTTTCAAAAACTCTCATGTATCCCTCGGATGCCAGAAAATCTCAATTTATTGGTCTGTGTTGCAAGGGATTCAAGATATGTCGCCTTTGGAGACAAATACACGAGAACATACTTTCAAAATTACTCCTCTACAGAGATCCTGAAATAGGTATACTTTTGATTATTTTAAAATCAAGTAAATAGTATATTTGAAATAAAGAGATATAAATAACGTGATCAATTTTACATGACTTTATAGCTTAAACAAAAGTGGGATCAAATCAACTTGATTACATGCAAAGTGTTGTGGTTAAAAAATCTCGGAAAAAAACCCAATAAAAGTTGACCCCCCCTAATTATTGCAGTGTATTATATATAAGTTATTACAAAATTTTGCAATTATAAGCTGGTCACGACCATGGGCCCGTAAATAAATTTTGTGGGATCCCTCATTAAATTCCTCTCAGAACTATTTTGTAAATTTCAAAGATTATAAATTGCAGTATTTTGAAATCGTAAGTTTCAAAGATTCAATTTCAGCATTGCAGCACTTAGAACATGAAATGAATTAAACAACGACAAACCTAGAACACGATAAATGCAATAGCAGAAAAGATATACAGGAAATATTGTTCTATCATGCATATGTGAACCCAAAGATTTCAAGAAACACTTGTTTTCTATAGGAACTGAAATGAAATTGTATATTTACACTTTTTGCTACATACAGCTGATATAACCTCATCTAGGTGTCTGTTTTCAAAAACATCGTAACTTACTGTACTATCCCAACAATGAGAAGCCAGCAATACAGTAGTTCTTTCTCCCCGAGAAGCATCAGGACAAGGTAGGAATAGTAGTAAAGCTTTGGTCTAAACATCTGCATTTTCACTTTTTTTTAAATTTAAAAATGTCCAGAATATAATTTAAGTAAGATACATTTCAGCTACTGAAACAAGTAGTGAAATGTTCTAGGAAACACATTTGTGGATGACATGATCTAGAGACTGAAGCAAAGCTTAGAGAGATACCGTCTTTAATAATATTAGTCAGACTGAAGAAATTTTCATATTGGTTGTGTGAACACAGGAAGCCTGGTACTTCTGATGGCATTAGTTTTGATAAGAGCTAACTAGGCATCAGACCTAAATAATGAAACCTGAAGAGACAGGCTTGGACCATGCAAATAGGAATGTCCACAGAGGTTCTTGTGTAGTCTCTTGTTGATGAAGGACAGCTTTTTCAGCATCACAGCTAAAGCAGCCTTGTAACGTCAATATTTAAGGACCTATTCATGAAAAATTAAAAAGTTCTTTATTTCACTAATAATGTCACACATCTGAGAAGCTGTGCAGTTAAAACTTCAGATGTAAATCTTGGAATGTCTGTAAGTATTCATGACAAAGGCATATTTATAATTAAAAACAAAAGGTCACGATTTCTTGATGTTCAAAGATTAGTGATGGATGAGAGCATGCTAATCAAATGACAAACTAGAAGGAACAGAGATGTCCGCTATTTTGATTAGGAGAGGGAAATGAAGATCTCTTTCCTAAATTAAGATATAAACATTTTAAAATTACACACACAAATATATACATAAGTTTGTATAACATACTGTGTATGTATAGAACCTTGGCATGTTCTCAAGTAGACATGCTACAAATATTAACTAGAATAAATTCCAATTTAATTAAGCTCAGAAGAAGCCACATATACTAAACAAAATCAAACACTGGATTTGAAAAATTCCAGTTAATTGTTTACGAATTTGTATATTCAGAAGGAATTTTAGCTTTCTTAAATTAAAAATCCCCAAGCAACGAGGGAAAATAATCTTATCTTTTTTTTTTAATATGTTTCCTTAGCTCCAGGTTTAAATTATGCTTACGTGAAGTGACATTTATGTGATTTAAAATTACTGAAAACAAAAATGTAGACTGTTTATGTGGGATGCACCATTGCAACATAAGTATGGGACTTCAGGACTACATTTTTATTATAAACTTACATTTTTGATACTCAAGTCATCTTTATTTCAGTGTCTTGCTCTATGTGTATCCAAAATGTATCAAACTAATTATACATGTTTAACAAGAACTCAAACATAAAGAACTTTTCTTACTAAGCATGAGAATCACAACTGCTGTCAGTGAGACAGCCAAAACTTTCTTAAATTTGTAGATCTGTATGGCAGTGCCAAGGTCCAGTGAATCCCAATGATACTTTCACAATGTACCTCATGAATGATGGCAACATCCAGCTCCTTGTATTTCATCTTTCTCTTTCTCCTTTAAGCACATAAAGCAGATCACTTTGGTATCTCTGCCATTAAAATTCTGCAATGAGTGAACAGCGTTTTGACATCCTCAAAAAAGTACCCTGGTCATGCTAGTTCTGAATAGAGAAAGAAAAGCTACTCTGCTACCTGGAGAACTATTAATAAAACATATTTGTTTATACTTTGCCATAGTTATGAAATCCACAAATAGAGTACTAGAAAAAGAAAACATACCGTAACCCAGAATAACTGCACTTTTTTAAAAAATGAGTCTCCCACATACAGTTTTCAAGAAGTTACCAAAAGTAACATTTTATAATATACAGAAAAGTATGTAATAGAACATAAACTGGTGACACTCAGGGGGAAAAAAGATATTTGAATTAAAATATTCTTAATGCAAAAATATATTTATTATTGTTAAAATAATTTTTATATGACCCTTTGAGAGGAAATGCATTCAAAGTTAAGAATTATAGAATGTCTGTTTGAAGTAGAGCATTTAAAAAAATACACCAACACCAACAATCATTTTCCTCTGCTACTCAGAAGCCCTAGTAAGACACACCTGATGATGTGCTTAATGCGACTTATCCAAATATCCTGAGCGCCTCCTATAATGCAAGATTAGTGTCCTAGGAAAGCAGATTCTTGTGCTCTGGAAACACAAATCTGTATTGTACAATCATCCAGAATAAACAAAATGTACCAGTTTCGATATATTTCAGTCTCATCCTTAACCAAGAGAAAACACTCTCACAGAGGCTGAATGATAACATGGGACTCCACAGTGACATTGTATTTCTTTTTGACTAAGTCAAGATTTCCTACACACAGGAAACTTGTGTAACTGCACAATTTGATTGTTCATTGAAATGTGATTGCTGTCCATTAACAAGTCAGAGACTGCTGAATCTAATAATTTTATGCCTCAAATTTCTCTTAGATTATGCACTAACATCACCAGTCTCATGTTTTTCCACTTTTTATTTGCTGTGAGTCCTATCCGTATCAGCTATTATTTACTTTTTTCCTATATTAGTACAAATAGTTTTATATTCTGTATATAGTAGTTTATCATTTAATATACTAAAGGCTGCTTAAGACACAACTAAACTCCTCCACCTCTTGGACCTTTTTGAAAAATTTACTGGATGTCCAATATATATAATATTCAATAGCATGTGAGAATAATTTTTATGCAACTCTGATAGTTAGAAAGATAGATAACTCAATTATTAGATCATCTATCAAAATATTCAGATGTATAAGAGGCTACTAAAAAGATTGATGACCGAGAAAGTCCACTGATTCTCTAGCCATCATATTCACACATTTGGCTAGACAACATTTTTCGCTGCCTTCACAAGCAAGCTTCATTACCTATCACTCCACTGAAAAGAGTTTATTATGAGGCTGCCATCTTGGCAAGACTATTATTTAGATGATAAATGTTGGGGGAAGAAGTGTGTGTAGATTTTTTTTTAAGATGAGCTTTTTGACAGATAAAACAAACAGCATCTACATTTCTAATTAACTTAAATTTGGCATATACAAATACAGGTCACTAAAACTATGATATGCTACTACATTATCTTCTGTCTGAATCTTGCCTTTAATTTGTAAAATGTAAATTAACTAATTAGAAGAAAACCAGCATTATTTGTGACAAAATGCTTCTTCTACTTCTTTGGTTTGTGACATTTATGATCAACTGTAGTCCTGTATTCTAACTTCTAAGAGATAGATAACTGTGCTCATACTAATTTATTAGGCTTTTAAGTATTTGAAACCAAATCAAAACCTGAGATCTCTAAAGGCAAGGAAGAACAACACACTGCAACATGCAGCCAAAATACATACTTGCCAGCTTTGCTCTATTTGCAGTATTATGCTGTTTACATGTTTATGCTGCATGAATATAGATATGAATGTACCACTTTCAGTATTCAAGTACCTGACACAAGGCAAAAATTTCTATTAGTATTCTTAAAATTTCCATGAAATCTCTGTATCCTTTCTGTGCACGATCCATAGTAATGATAATAACGTACTATGCTTTTTTCATTGGTACTGAGTTAAATTTTGCTTTATACTCCCACTACCCTCCTCAACTGTCATTTGAAATGAATTAGACTAGCAAATATAAAATTAAACAAAGGCAGGGGGAGTTGGTCATTCTTGAGTTTCAGCCCAGCAATTTGACCTTGCTAAATAAAAAATATATATCATAGATTGCTTCGGTTTGTTTTGGTTTTAACTATTACTAGATAGATAAAGACAACACTAAGAAATACATTGAAAATGTCAGATGTAAATGTCAATTAAAAATTACAAGGAATTCTGAAAGGCAAGGTCTGTGGGGGGTTGACTTTCTTTGACATAGTGGAGTGTCTGCAACCAGGCCTTTGGCAAGCATAGCAGGATCTATGCTGTCAGCTCTTATCGTACATAAACTTAGATGCTTGTCTAATCTGAATGAGAAATACCAGGAAAATTGGAGCTGAAGCTTTGCAGTAATGTGGATGGAAGCTGAAAATGCTCTATCTCCACAACATGTGACATGATAATATTTAAGATTGTACAGAAAAATAAGAGGAAAAAATAATTAAAACAAAGATATGCAGTGATTCATTTCCTACTTTTTAAGTTGAGAATTTAACAACCTAGCAGTGAAAGAGGCTTAAGTAGTAGAGATAAATTATAATAAAAATCCCAATTTCATGTCCATATTTAATACAATACCTAGAGAGAACGCATGAAAATATATACTTAATATCAATCATTCAAATGTAAATGCTAATATGAATAAACTACGGTCTGTTCTTTCTCTGCTTGACAAAAATTAGTTTTGAAACAACATAAAATACCCTACAATGCTCAGCCAAACAATTAACATTACAGCAACGCTAGGCATAAGCCGTGGTTTCAATGCAAAATGTCTTCATTGTCTGTTATTCTAATACATTGTTAAAGAGGGCATAACTAGTAAAATCTAAAAAAATTACTTCTGAGCCAAAGTAAAAACAGAGGTTTATTTTTCATAAACTACATGGTGATTTTTATAATATTGATGAGTTGTTACATAAAGGTAACAATAATTCATGTCTATTCTTTTGGAAATAAGCAAAATGTATCTAGAACATTTGTGAAGTGCAGAGGTATGCCTATATACATGTGTGTACATGTGTATCAGTGTGCACATATCTCTCCGTTTGTCTCGCAAGACAACACAGAATTTTATAACACTCACAAAGTAAACTAGTGAACCAGTAAACCAGCAGAAAACAGCATTCTTCACTGCTTTTGATTCTCTTGTCTATAAATGAATGTATCTTACTCAGTGCAAGTCAGCATAGCAAATTTTAAGAATTATTTTTGAAGAAACTAATCTATATATAGACCTAAGAGGCAGAAATAATCATAAAATCTCTCTTCTATCTACATCCATTTTTTGTTTAAGATTAATTTACTAATTCAAGTGGAGCCCGGCGGGAGAGAAAAAGGAGCAGAGCAAAACCCAGCATGTGTGAAAACCTACAAGCACTAGATAGCTAAACAAACCCTAAGTCCCTCAGTGTTGCAGGAAGGTCAAAACCTTTCAGCATTGTATCAGTGTGTCAAAATATGTCAACAAACCATCACACTGCAAGAAGAAGAATGACCTTTCAGTTCTTTATGTTTGGGCTGCCAATGAAGCTTTGGATACTGGGTATGCATGAACAGCTTTCCTAGCCACTTGACAAATGCAACTCCCAAGGTTTCCTCCAAGTCAAGCTGTTATACCACTGACTTTGAATTCACCAGCACAACTTTTGAAATCATTTGCAATTGAAGAATATTGATCTTGTTATAGAACAGAGATCCATAAAAACACAGTGTAATTCCCTCTTCCCCCACCACCTGCAATCAGACAATTATCACTTAAATGGTCTCCACAGTAACATGTCATACTATCATAAACAGCCCTACAGAAAAAAAACTTTATTGTTCTGATATTCCCATTCAATCTTTGCTCACGTATGATTCATCCTTATAGTCATATGATAAATCCTTATAGTCAACTGCAGAAGAATTTGAACAGACCACTCTTCCCAAATAAGCCTAAGAACAGAGTGGCTGTGTTTATGACTGAAATACAATCCATTACATTGTTTCTGTTCCATTTATCTGAAATAAATACTTTTTTTACTCAACAGGACTCCATGATAGTTTCACTATGAATGAATTCTCAAGGTCAGACATAATGTATCAATTAACAACACATTTAATCAGTAATTTAGGCTTCTGAAAGGTATGCTTACTATTTTAAGATTAATTATAGGAAACTTGCTTTTATTTATTCTTTCAAAAAATCAGGAGCACAGGACTAATAACACTTAGAATAGAAGCAACTGGGGGAAGAATTTAGTACAGGGATGACTTACCATTCTTATTCAAAGAAAAGATGAAACGCTTCTCTTTCACTATGTGAAATTACCTTTACTTTAATATTAGTGTCAAGTATGACATTTTCTTACGGTCTTCCTCACACATAGTAAAGCTTCTTCAGCTAATAAAGGCATCAAGCTTTCTCTTGGGACTCTATACATTCAAGAATGTACATATGCCTTAGCCAGGTTTGCAGAAGACAGAAAATGTAAATTGCTGTATTTGAGTTTGTATCTTCTTAGAGTAAGTCACTGACAGGGCACCCACTAATTACTATTTGAACCATGTGTTGCTGATCTCTATCTGTGTCTCAGAAAACAGCAGTTGCCTATCAGCTTTGATTAACAGACTTTTACAGCCAGGACTCCAATTTTTTATTTAAGTTAGAAAAAATTATAAAATTAGACACTATGGAAATAAAAAGGAACAGGAACATTCATTTAGACCCTAAAATAATTTACAACATGTTCTCAGACCCTGTACTAAAGCCTACTCTGTGTTACCTCCTGTTCATGCTCTCCAAATTACCTTTGGTCATGCAGACTATTCAACACTTCTTATCCTCCTGGTTACAAGAAATACACGTACGTAGACAAGTGAACAATGAAAACTGTGGTATCTGCTACATATGCACAAAACAGTCATATTTTGCACATGCAGGTGTCTTTTTTACCAAGCGGTAGATAAAGCTATAGTGTACTTAGTGAATGCCACCACTTCGAAGCAACAACCTTACTGAGGGAAGGGATTCTGTAAGTACATGAATCATTTTATACTGTTTGTTCAGTAAATAAAACATCTTTTTTTTTTTAAACATCACTCTGCAGAATCAGTCTGGGAATATGCAAGACCAATCTGCCTTTTCCCGTTTCTTTATTATTGGAAAATCTCAATATCTAAACAGCATCTTAAATTATGACTGTGCAAACCCACAAAAGGTACACTTAGTACATTTTTAATGTGAAGCTTAATTTGAAGATGAGGTTGCAGTGCAGCACTGAAACTGAAAATTGCTTAACAATACCATTGATGTATGAGCTATAAAAAACCTTGCTAAGCTGTCCCTGCAGAACTTGGAGTAATAAAAAGGTGTTCTTTTGCACTGAGGTGAACAGACATGGTTGACTGCATCTAGGGAGCTGTTCTGTTAAATGAGAAAGTGCCACTTCTTTCCTGTCAGTACAGACCAATTTAAGACACACATTTAGTTAGCACAGAGGTAGAGGATTTAATGAAATATACACGTAACAGCAAACAAACCACAGCTATGTTCAAAGCTTTCAGTCAGATTGTGTGCAGAATTAATCTTACATCTGCGACAAATATGGGAAAAAACCTAGGAACTTTTCCAGTCTCGCTCCCACTTTTCAGAGAAACAACAAAAAAATCTGAATGGAGAAGGTCTACAATGTCTCACTTTCATTCCTTTCAAAGTACTTCTATCTACACCTAACAGGCTATGTTACAGGTTTTGTCTCCAATTTCATTTTGGTTTTAAGTTCAACCAACAGGTCAGGTTTACAAAACCCTAAACCATCAGCTGCGTCATGATATCTCTATTGTGAATTGATTCTGCTTCTTCAAATGATTCCTCCTTCAAGAGGAAATGAGACACACAGGTGCAGTAACTTGACTGAGAAGTTCGTTCTCACTTGAGATCCTTGCATAGGCTGATTAAATCATACAAAATTCATTCACAGTTTGTGTTTCTACCCTTGTGTCTTTTTGTATCAACGGTTTCAGAGCGCAACGAAAATTAACTATCTAACCTACACACAACCTAAGCTGTCAACAAGTGTTGATTAATCCAACTGTCATTATATTAGAATAAGCTGCAGTAAGCTGCAGAATTTATTTCAGAAGATGTTGTGATACTGTTAGATTGGCCGCAAAGTACCAAAATTAAAACTAATAGGATTTGTTCTTCAAAAAGAAAATCTGCCTAATTTCTGTAGTTAACCTATCACCAAATTCTGGATTTAGGGAGGAACAAATCTCACTAAGAAGATTTCTAGTTTCCTTTATATGAATGTAAAGTCAATATATTTAAAAATGAACAATTTTTATAGTTGTTTTCAATATAAAGAGCTATAACAGAAGATTTGGCCAAATCTCAGTACTACTTTCAAAACAGCCTTATTGCTCCACACGTCAATTCAGTCTAGCTTTTGTGACATTAAAGGTACTTGACTAATAGCTCAGTGAGAGATACTATTCCATTTTTGAAGTTGCGATATTAGTTAGTACATGACAAAATTAAAATGAAGTTATCTATGTCTTGATTTCCTGATAAAAGCATAAAAGGAGTTTCTTTTGGAAATGTCAGATTCAAACAGTACACATGTTTTCTCAAATGTTTTACACATTTTATAGCTCACCAAAATGTGGAGAGACATTTTGTTCAGCACAAAAAAAAGACAGAAACTACAACTTCAACTTTGCAATCGTAATTTTACTGCAAACAACAAATGGATCAGTGCCTTCTTCCTACTTGCCTATTGAACTTTCACCCCATCTCAACTTAGTGAGTTTATGCTCACGTTTTCTATTTAAAATTCACTTCTTGGAGCTCCTTTTCTCTGATACCATTATGAGCCACTTAAAACACATCCTTTCTCCTCAGAAAATATTCCAGCTAGTATACCTGATGGCCTCCTCCCAGCCTGAGCAACTCCATTTCCTCTTACTTACACTGATGTGTAAGTTCAGCACTATTTGCATTTCTTGCCATTCTCACCATTTGCCTAGATACTGTATATACTCAAATTTCTAAGTCTTGTACTCTGGTTATATGTTGTACAAATTCTTTTCTACCGTTTCCCTGTAGCTCAGTATTTTCATCCAAAAATTGACAGTCTTCCTGAGGTCCCCATTACTTCAATTCAAGTTTTACAAATCAATTCTTTCTGGAAAAGTCAAATAAGAGCAGGTCCTTCTTGTGTCAATCACAAATGTTGCTGCCAAGCACAGTTCTGAATTCTGATGATGATATTCTCAAGATTTGGAATCTTCTTCTCTGCTGCCTCCTATCGAGTCTTCTTTTAAGGTACTTCCCAAGCTAAGTCTAGCTATTTTCACCTTGACATTTCTCATACTCAGCTGAAATACTAACGATCACCAGATTAGACTCTGAAGTTGGCAAACGTGGTCTACTTGGTGCATGTTCACACATTTGTGCCATCTTCTCCATTATCCCTCAGATAGTGGAGAAGATGCTGTCTTGTGAACACTGAGCAGAATTCTCAATTTATGTTTTTTTAAAACTTTTATTTACTTCACTTGCTCACTGCCTTGCTTACAGTTCCACCACATACAAAAATGGAATTGAAGATGAAGCATCTTGTTTAGGTTTTTTTTTTGAAGAAAACTCCTCCAGTGAGGAGGCTTCTAGAACGATCAAAAGATATATAATTACATGCAATGATGATCTTGGTAAGCATAAAGCAGAATTACTTTAATCATCTTCAAACAAAATGATCTTTATACCAATAACATCAACAAGTTCATAGATTCTATTCAGCGTAACTTATCTCCGTTCTTGTCTTCCTACAAACACCTAATACTTTTTTTACCTTGAAGATAATTGTTATTACTGTTTAAAACATAAGTAACATTAAAAAAATACTTTATTAAAATAAATCCCAGTGAACAGAATTGTCCTAGATACAATGACAATAACAAATAAAGTTCTTTACACGCCAAGTCCACTTGGTTAGACTGTAAAGATTTTATAACAAATTTGGCACCTTGCAGGTATTACAAAATGTTACAGTAAAATTTTCCTTCAAATTCAACTACAAAAAAGATATATAACTTCTGTACCAAAGTAATTTATTCTGTCATCTAGCACACCGTGTATATCTGCTGCATGTCAACAATTATGGTTTGAATTTTTAACAGATATTTTAGCATTCCAATTTGACATACTAATTAATGACATTCAAAACACCAGATTAATAACATATATTCTGTTCACATGGCTTAATACAAAAGTCACTAGTATTTTTTTCTGGTAACTTTTTTTAAAAACACAGTCCTATTTCTCTACAAAGAAAAGTAAGAGAAACGTACCTGTTCCAGTAGCTCCAAAACTGGTCCTGCAAATAGGCTTGGTGGCTACTTTCATCACCAAATGACGCTTTGCTTTCAATCCAGTGAATTACATGTCCTTCAACAGCTAAGGTGACAGCAGAAAGTAAAGTGAACTTGGAAAATCAAACTCAACAGCCTGTAAGAATATGCTTGGGAATATCCCATTGACCTCCAATCTACTGCATAACTCATGCTTGCAATAGAGTTACGTATTTGTAAAAATATCTTTCAACTATACACATAGAACATTTTTTTCAAAAAAGTACCAGAAAATATTTTAATGGTTAATTAAAGACTGAAAATTCTCACAAATCCAGAGTGGAAGGTGTGAGAATAGCAAGAAAGATTATCATTGATATATACCTGCTTCCTTACTTTTGCAAAGCAATGCTTCATGAGTAAGACATTAGGAATAAGAAAGCTTCTTTCAAAAAAGGTGATTTTGAATGCCTGTTTCTTTCAATGCCGTGGGATTTGCTTTGGTTCATGTCTTTCATAAGTAAATTTCTAAATTCTAGTAAAATTATCTTTTGTTTTTAATAAATGGAGAGTTCTCTCTGAAGTTGACAACCTAACTGCAGGAGAAATCATGACAGTCACTCTAAAAGATCATTCTTTCTCCAAAACATAATGTGGGATATCACTGTTGAGGTCTTGAAAAATGCTTCCTTTATTTTGAGTTCCCTATGTTATCCACAGCCATGATGTCTTAGCCTAAGTTTGACCCAGAATAAGCTATTTAAATGGCATGGCAGACCCAGAAGTACAATACAGAAAGACTAGAAGAGGCTATGGTGGCACATGATTGACCACAGACTGTAAAATTACTTGGGAAATCTGGGTAAATTACCCATGAAGTCACTACATGAAGTTCTACATGTCACCACTACCCTGCTGTCAGTAACTAAGTTAACGTATGTAGGTCTACATGCTCCCTGCACCCGCAAAGCCTTTAGACTCCAAGGGATACAACAGCTGAGGCATAAACTGTGTAGTCAGTTGAGAAGCAATTTCTAAGAAACATTTACCTTTCCTAACAATGTACTGAATCATGAAGAAGAGAATGCAAGGACTACCACACATTAGTTCAGATCAGACAACAAACAGAAAATTATTTCCTGCCAATCTCAGGTAACTTAAATAACTCAAAGGAAGTAATGCACTATTACTATCTGTATTTTTAAAGACAAATTCATGCAAACAAATTAATGTCAATTTTTTAACCTCCTCAGGAATTCTTTTGAGTGTTTCAAGGTTTCTCTTCTCAAGAAATAAAAAAAATTAGCTCCATATAGTTGCTTTCCTAGTTTCCATTTAATCAGACTCCTGAGTAGCTGGGATATCATCTCATCTGTTTCTAACATAAAAGTGAGTATCTTAATAAGAAGTATGCATTGTGTATATTGTAGTCCACACTGCTGGGGAATCTTATGAATGTATATAACTATCTGAAGGGAAAGTGCTAAGAAGAGGGAGCCAGGCTCTTCCCCGTGGCGCTCAGTGACAGGAATGGAGGCAATGGGCAGGTCTGTCTGAACATCAGGAAACACTTTTTTACTGTGAGGATGACTGAACACTGGTACAGTTTGCCCAGAGAGGAGTCTCCAGCCTTGGAGATAATCAAAAGCTGTCTGGACATAGTCCTGGGCAACCAGCTCCAGATGACCCTGCTTGAGCAGATAAACACAAGAAAAGTCCCCTCCAGCTTCAGCCATTCCGTGATTCTATAATTTCACAGTCTTCCCTACTAAAGTTAGATTTGATAAAAAACAACCTTTCCCTTATCTTCTCAAGTCCTTGGTAGCTTCTTGAGTCCCTCAACAAATAAGAGGTATGGAAGTGAATAATTAGAAATTAACTGGAAACTTTCCAAGTGTGTCTTGACAAGAGTGAATTACAGATCCTTAGGATGCCAAATCTCACTTTTTCAAATATGAAGTGGTTCAGTTAAAAAGGTATTTTTTTATTTTGCACATAGAACCTCTTATTAATATCACTATATTTTTCTTTTTTTTGGAAATATGATTAAGAATACAAACATCATTGAGCAAGGAAAGTCTTTAACATTTTTCCAGAAGGATGTCATTTACTTAGTTGTTTATCTATTAAACAACAGATTATGGTACTGAAAGATGGTATCTCAAGCACTTCCGAGTAGTGAGACATTTTATAGTACACACTCAGTTCTTTACACCAGTGTGCAAATCAGTTAACTAAATAAAAATTTCAACTGTTGTCAATAGGAAGAAAAAAACTACTCGTGTATCACTTTCACACAGTGCTTTCAGCCTTCTTATCTTCTCTGTTAGATACAACAGTAGGCATTTACATAGACAGGTGCTGCATTCTATGGAGGTGAAGCATGAAAGTCAGTTTACAAAAGGTGATTAATAATCCCTTACCCTTGGACAACATGGATGCTATTTCTTCCACGGCCCAGCCACTAGCTCACGTGATTACCTTCTTACATGGCCTCTGATCAGACAATGCAGATGAACTTTGACATGACCTTTATACCTACTTCTATTCCCTCTTGCTATGCAGGCTTTTAAGAAACAACAGGGAACTGCAGGGTTTGATTTAGATACAAAACGATGGCAAAAGAATAACTGCACAATGACAAACTTTTACGCCATAGCCTACAGGTGTAATGGTAATACTCTCAAGACTGCTTTGAACTGATTGGGACTGGAAGTTTAAGATAATTATAGTTATTTCAGACTTCAGTTCATAAGGACAGCGGGCACAGCAGGTAAGAGAAAGCAGGGATTTGAAGGTTCTTATTGCTGCTTTTTTTTCTTTTTTCTTTTTTGACAAATGAGATAAAAATATGCAGAAACCAAACTGGGTAATCCTACTTCTGATCAAGCCTCTCTGACCCAAACTAGAAGTTCCTAAAATTTCTGGTTAACTACTGAATAATTTGTAACATCCCATAACATATTTCAGTTATGTAGCCAGAATATTTTAGCATGAACACTTCTACCCAAAATAAAATAATAAAAATTCTTTTAATAGACTTACCTACTGGTACTTCTAAAATAAAGTCTGGTGTTTTGTCATAACCCTTTGCACGAAGCTGATCTTCAGCTATACACAGAGAATAACGATTATTGTTTATAAAACTATTCTATTAAGTAGACAGCAATCTAATTAATTTTATTTTAAATAAGAGTGCAAGAACTACTAATGCAGTCATACATATCTTTCTTATGCACGCAATGCCGTGTCAGATTAAATGAACCTTCATAGAAAACCTGAAGCATGGATATAAAAATGCATCTTTGTCATGCCTGCATTTTTATGTCTTCATTATAAACATCATTAATTCAAGCTGTCATACAGTATTTTATAAGTCTCAAATATTCAAAATAAAGAGGTATATTCACTGATTGAAAGAAGAGTCTCCCCAGATTAGGAAGCTGTTAAGATTAATCCTACCAACACCACAAATGTAGATATACTGTATACTGTATACTTCTTGGTTTATTTTATTGTTAGCATAAAGTTGTTAAAAAAGGAACAAGAAAATCCTTCTCTTCCAGAAATTTATTAAAGGAAAGAGAAGCCACAATTTTAGTTTCTCTTGCATCCTGCATTCAATAGAACTCATCCAATTTCAGAATACAAAGATTTAGAAATTATGTTAATATTACTAACTATACAACTCTATTGCTTAAAAATATTAGAGCTGAATATTTCAAGAACCAATAATAAGGTGTGAGCAAGATAAAACTGCAAAACATAACCACAAAAGATGCTTCCTTAAAGAAAAAAACCCAACAAAGCGAGCCCTTAGTATTTTCTAAACTATTGTCCTTGATTTCCAATACCATTACATTGATATTTCTGAAATACCATTTCTCCATTAGAGTTGGAGTGACCTGGTCATTCAATTCCAGGCATGGCTTTCTGTCTTCACTCAAGCTCAACTAATGGCACTACCTAGTAACCAGTAAGGCTGTGTAGCCCCTTAACACCTACTGGGCTGTTGACATTGTCATGCATCCCATTCGCCTTTCTACATCACCTTTGATTAAAATTAATGGTCCATTCTCACTGTTGGGTAGCTTGTTTCCAATCCATTTATCAGGTTAGGACAGTAGTTTCATGGCCAGTGTTCAGAACTCAGTTTTAGAATACTTTGTGTATATCCTGAAAGGTCAGCAGTGTGAATCCAAGTAACATTGTAATGAAAAGAAAAACATATGTTCTTTGAAATAAAAATATTTTAGAAGTGCCTAAATCAAACTTCCCTCCTCTTTCTCACTGAAGAATGTAATTTTGAAGTATTTTTTTTAATATAGTGAACTAATACTGTAAGTGGGACAGGAGTAATTTCAGAAAGTTGTACATTCACTTAAGTGTAAACTACAATACCTGTTTATTCTTTTTTACAGTGGGAGTATTTCTTTTTAAATTTGACAGTATTTCTTCACTGTAAACACATTATATTGTAAATACAAGCCTTTGCAATACCACACTTCATTATATCATCCAATCAGCTACCAAACCTTCTCTAGGATTTAAAGACAGACTTGGTGGTTGGCTATTTTTTAAAAGTTTGTCAGATATATGGATAAACGATGTTCAGATTAACAAGGTTTTAATTTAACAGAACATATGAACAGAGTTTTATGCCATAATATAAAAATGAATTAACGTTCTGAGTAACTTTTAATCTTGGTAAAAACAAAGAATAATCCAGTATTATCCAACTCAACTGTAACCTGCTCTCATTTGTTTAAAACAGTCTAGAAAAGACTACACGATGTGCCAGCTGAAACGTTCGTTATTTAAGAATACACCAATGGCAATACAAAGTTCAGTCTTTTCTATCACACCTAACAAATGCTAGTTTCACAAATTCCTAGAAATGTATCTTAAAAAAAGCTCACTGAAAATCAACTCACTGAAAATCAGGACTGATGGGTCAGCTTGGCAGGTCTCAGAATTAGAGTTTGCATCAGCATTACTTCTAATATTCTTTTTTTTTTCAAGGATGCCAAATTACTTTTAAAATCTTTTGACAATAATGCATGATTTGAAAAAGAACATGTTTTTTGTTTTAAATCTATTTTTGAATGCTTTCACTTGGTTTCTCCTAACACTTTGCATTATCATAAAGGTTGGAAAATATTTAAAAATGAGTTGTCTATCATGCGCAGGAGCACAATTATATATTACTCTTTTTTCAAGTATTTTGAGGCCTTATAACTCTGGGAGGGAAAAAGAATTACAGAATCTCCTTGCAATCACCATAAACTTTTTTTTAAAAGCAAAACCTCACCAAAAGAAAAGATTTCAGTCCAAGTATGTTTCACATTGGTCCATATGCTACAGAGAGCATTCTGTACCTCAGAAGATCTTTTAGCTCTTGTATGCATGAAAAGAACCATTTAACAGGGGCTTGAAAGCGCGCCCACGGTAGCTTTGACAGTTATATTTATGCATCCTCAGACCTGAAATTACACCAAAACAGCCCTAATAAGTAGTTATTCTACAGATTCCCTATTAATTTAGATTTCCTACAATACATGAGCTTCATCTTTACCATAACTTCACATTCAATCATAACCATTTAACACATCATTGTTCTAATAATGGCGTCTGGATATAACAATGAAAGAAAAGATTCTTCTCTTGGTACATCAATGGCAAGTTAATATTACAGCAGAAAACACTGATCAGAGTTCATGATTTATATACAGGCTTCTACTGAGAGACATGACAGTGGGAACCAAAAGTGTGTAAGATTACAGACACAGGTCAGAAACATACCTTCCCACTAGAATTTTCCTAATACGTTCATTGCAAAGATATGAAAAATTGAAGATCTTGTATAGAACCTAGAAATTCCTGGCATTTCAGTATAGCAAGTGAAGCTGTTTGCCTGTTTTGGAAGAATGTCTGCATTGATCACTTTAATCTCAGGCAAAGTGATAAAGACTTGAGGGTTGTGTTTTTGCTGAAGAGATGTGGCGTATGATATGCTTCTCATGAAGAGTCGATTACTAAAATGCAAACCCCAACAGATTCATGTTTCCAATCAATTTCTGAGTGAATCTGAAGGTGCTATATCTGATCTGTAAGCTATGAAAGCTAATTGTTCTAGAAATGGACAAATTATACCCCAGACCTGAAAAGCTGTTTCATACTTTAAGAATATACTGGGACAATTTATATTCACAGTGTCCTTTAATTGTGCTTTCTTCTTCTGTAATAGACTTTCTGGTGCCAAGGTGAATACAGCTGATACAAAAAACTTACTATTCTTGAAGAATCATACACTGGAACAGTACACTAACATGGAAACTTCAAGTATTCTGTTTCTTTAACACATGTTACAAATCAATGGAATTGCAAGTGCAGCAATCCAAGTTATAAGCCATCTCCAATACTGGAACACAGTCTTACTCGCAGCCTAACAAAGCTTGAATTTGTTGACTTATAAGAAATACTGTCATTGCTTCTGTTTTCCTGGGGTTTTGTTTGAGTAGTTTTGGAACTAATTTTTCAGAAACTAAAGATTTTATTGCAAGAGGTTCAGTAAGATTCACCTTGCAGGTAGTTAGGAAAAGCTGTTTTTTAAAAAAAAATACCACATTTAGAACCTTACAGACACATGCATGCACAGAAATAATAAATAAAATCACTTATCACATCTTAAATCACAACTAAATAATACTTCAGTATACATAAAATGTAAGCAATAGATTAAGCTCTCTCACTTATATCTTTATATTGTAATATGTTAACCCATTCTAGATATTTTGATTTGACAGCACAGATTTCTTTAAGCTTCTTTCTAAAGACAAAATTGATGGTCATCTAAAGTCATGAAATATTAAAATTTAAATCTGATTTGTGTACTACACAAGCTTGCACAAGCCGAATAAAATAAGCGTTAGGTTGAGGATCCATTAGTGAGTCATCTAGTCCGTTCCCTTGTATCGTGACAGGGCTGATTTCATTACCAGCTTTGATGGATGACTATCAAGTCTAGCCTTGAATTTTTCATTGAAGGTGATTTCTTCCCTGGCAGCTTATTTTACACTTACTGTTCCCAGAACTGTTTAGTATTTTAACTGAACATCATCTCTGCAATTACAGCTGAAGCCTATTACCTGTAACTCTGCTCTTCTAGCCAAGTAAAGAAAACTACTTCTTCACATTTTCATAATGTCATTTGCAAGTTTGTATGCAATAGTTACTCCTGCCCTTTCTTCACTTTTCTCTAAAATAAAAGAGCACATTAACTCTGTTTCTTAATCATATGGACAAATCTTTTAAAAACCTTAGTATTCTGTGCAATTTCTTAGATTTGTTAAAGGTTTCATAACCTGAATCTAGTTTTAGGAGAGATCATAGCTTCTGGTAAAACCAGCAAAATTCCCTGATCCACAAATTTAGTAAAAAACTCAACCATTAACAGGACAGCATTTCACTTTGTTATTGTCTCATCATATAAGGAATCAAAGATTTAATAACTCATTGTTAAGTTTATTATCACAATAAGAGAAACGTTGCTTTAAAAACTAATTATTGTTTTAATGGCACTCATATACAAGAATCACAGTGCAGTCTAAAAGTAAAAAATAACATCCTAACTAATTAATCCTTAAAATAACTTTAAACATACGGATTGTGAAAAGAGTGTTTGCACTGACTGGAAGGCAGAGGGTAAAAATTCAACAGAAACCGCACAGAAAGCTAAATGAGTGAATTCTTTAGCAGTTCTTTAATACATAAAGCATTTTGAAGCTAATATTTCTTATGCTTCCTCCTAAGACTCATAAGGCCTAGATTATGGCTAATATCTCATGACACCAGAAGTAATACTGCAGCAGATATTAAAGCATTTTTTTTCAGCTACTTATTCTATAAAATATTAATTGCAAGCCTGCGCATGTGCTGTCTATATAGGGTATTAGATAACTGAATTCCTGCTCAGTTCTAAATCAATAAAAGATAACATGTACAGCATCAATAATTTTTTTACTATTCCTTTACTACCTAATACAAAGAACATTGAGGCTTATTTTTTTCTTATGTAAAGAGTCACTGAAATCTTTGAATTTAAGGATTCACTGGCGAGCCTCTACTACAGATTCTTACCTATGAAAGAGAGATTTTTTTCCAAAAGCATTTCTCGCAGCAAGACTTCATGCTCATGCCCAATAGCACTGATAGCTTTAGGTTAAGAAATGGAAGACTACTTTGGAAAACGACCAACTTCAGAAAAACGTTACAGGTAAAGTAATTCATGATAAAATTTATTGGCCTTCAGTTGTATTTCAGAAGTGATCAGCGATTTGAACACTAAGTTTTGAAATTCCTTCCAGGGATTTTCAGATGAATTTAGTACTCTGTGAATATCAGACCACTGTATCATCAGCATACATTTTACAATATTAAGACCCATTAGATCATACCTATTCAGTATAAATAAGGGCAGTATTTTCTTTTCTGCTTTATTTTCCTCCAAATTTAAAAGAAAGTGTGAGCTTAAAATGTCATTAAATACCTTTTAAGTTGCTCTTTACTGACTAGTGTTATCAATTTTCTAATTCAGCAAAGAATGAAATAAACTGTTTTTTTTCTTTATATTCTGAAATTGATAGGCACTTCATCCATTTGAAACACCTTACTGTAACAAAGCATCCTGTTAATTGATTTTAGAAGCATGAACTAATGTCAGGGAGTGATGAAATAATATTTTATAGTGAAGTCCTTTTCACTTCACTGACAGTCTGTTGATCCAATGTGCTATTCTTACTAATATGTTGAAAAGTCACCACATCAAATATTTTTAATATATCCTCCTGGAAGTCAAAGTTCTATTCTGGAAGCTTTTAAGAAGAATCTTATGGAACATCATGATAAAGAATCTTACATTAAAAACATTAAAGTTCCTAATTCTGTTTAGAATAACTTCTGAAAACATAAACTACAGATCACCTTACTTTCTAATGAGAGTTAATTATTTAATTTATATCAACGCGTTATGCTGAATGGCAAAAAACTTAACAGCATGGCATCATTTCATATACTTACACACAGTTTTTATCAACTGAAACTATATATTATGTTAAACTCTACTAGCAGTTACAGAACAAAAGGTGCATATGAAGAGGGGCAAAAATATAAAAAAAATACTGCAAACAGAATTACAATGCACCATAAGCAGAAACACTTAGACTTAGTCTATAATACTTGTTATTGATGTATGGCAATGACCATGGGGCAAAACTTGTAAATAACCTCACAAGCCATTTTCTACGCATGCAATCTAGCAGCCTAGTTTCCCGTAAGCATCTGAACTATTACTGAAAAATAGCCTCTTGGCATTTACAAAGAGGTTGACTTCATACTTTAGTCCATGCATACACAATTAGAGAGTTATATTTAAAATCAATATGCAATCCTTCTGAAGACATGCTTTTAAAACCTGAACTTTAAATTGATTTTTAACTATTTTATGCACCTGAAAATTAAACATCTAATTCAACAACATACTTGCAGATAATGCACTCACACAGCTTAGTATGAAACTTTTCTGTGCCAAAACGGAATTGAAAAACTCATTATTCTCACCTATGTCACTGTGTATTAAATAACTTCACTTGAACCAGAATCTTAAGAGTATAGAAAGTACCTTTTTAAACTGCAGACAAGTTATTCTTAAGAACTACTCACAATTCTATATATCTGTTATTAGTAATTTTAAACATGACAGTGTCAAAAGACTATAACCAGAGCGTTCATCAACAAAATATTCTTCTTAAAATTCTGGATATGAAAATCAGTGATCAACCACCTTTTAAAACGTTTAACTTACTAGATTAATCCAGTTTCAGAGTGCCATGTTTAATGTTGAAGATAGTCTCAATGAATACTTAAAATTATGACTAAAACCACAAAATACAAACACAATTAGAACTTTATCCTGCTGTTGTTAAAGCTATTGGGAGCAGGGCTGAGTCTGTAGTAGACATCAGGCAAGTATTTATGGTGGAAAGAAAATATTTGTAAGGGGTGATCACCACATGTATCACAACTATATGAACTGGTTTTTCATACGTAACTAAATATCACTGTAGCCTTCCTATCCTGTAACTATACAGTGAGATCAAGACCTTCCCCAAACTGCATGCAGAGATTTATGCAAGGATTTTCTACTGCTTGGGACAGAATCGCCTTCCTAGCGTGCTCAGCGATAGCAGGCCACGATTTTGAAATCGTTGCTATGATAGTAGACTGAAAAAGAAGAGCTTCTCATTCAGGACTTCTTTATTACAACAGATTTGGGATTACAGTGATCTTAGCCTGGAACACTCAGTACTGTGCAGAGTTCCCCCAGTATTCTCAGTGGATACTGAGGATCTCTAACTTACCATTTCAACCCTACAAAAAAAAAATCCTTTCAAATTCAAGCTATGTAGGCCTTTTTCTATAGCTACCCTCATTTCCTTTACGAAGAGGACAAAGTAAAAAAACCTGCACTGGAATATGAGTTTAAAAATACTAATCATTCAATCACACCTGAACTGCACTTAAAAACATTCTAATTAAAACTCCGATTCATAACAAAACAATGTCATAATGCTGAACACTATCTATGCAACTTATTAATTTGATCACAGAATAGTTGAGATTGTCAGGACATCGTCTAGTCCAACTCCACTGCTCAAAACACGGTCAACAAGTCTTAACAGAAAACCAGACATGCATTTCAACTAAACAAAACCAAAGAGGTTCAATCAGGCATATGTGCGTGTAGCCACCAAACTGACAACTTCTTGTGGTCCATCTGATTTTTGTTAAACAGTGTAAAGAGAAAGCTCTGCAGTGACCCTCTAGCTGATTGAATGTAAAACAGAGGAGTATGAAACGTGTTTTGCGAAGCAGAACTTTATGTCAGATTAAAGCTAGACACATCTCTTCCACACAGTCTAAGCTCGTCAATTGCGCACCTAAAATTTTATGGGAAAGGATACTGTTTGATGCAGTCCACCAGTGGTCCATAACAGCAGTCGTTCACAGTACACTGCAGACAAATAAGAGAAGTAGTATAGTAATGGGCAACTACAAAACTATTACAGTTAAACAGTATCTTAAAAACAGTAATTACTTTTCTTCAAAAAGGCTATCAGATGCTGTTCAGATTTAATCACAGAAAACAAAAACTGCATGCTTTTACTCACTATAAAAGCAAGCTATTAAAAAGTTAAATGCTCCTCTCACAAATACTATATTGCCATTTATGGTGTACCCTGACCTCACTGATAGTTTACGATGACAGTAATTAAATAAGGTTTAAAATCTTTTACTCTGCTAGGCAGATAACAGCATTGCTACAGGAAAGAAAAAAAAAAAGACAACTGTGATAAATACCTGATAGACTTGATTTGCTAAAACTCCATCTGGAATCTGAGACGGGTCCCGTAGCATACTGTTTATAAGAGTTTTGGAGGCTAGAGAAATAAAGAACAAAAACATGAAAAACTGTTAGCTCTTTTATTCCCTTGGCAGGAAGAAGGACACATTTTTATAAGGAAAATATTGATGATGTTGATAATTTTGAAAATTATCCAACCAACAACTACAAACCTATAAATTTGTAGCTACTTATTCCAATACAATTATCTCTAAAAGCTTTGAAACACCAAAGATTTTATTGTCACAGGGAGAAAGCAGGTCCTTGTTTACTTATTCAGTTTCACTGGACAGTTTGTGCTTCAGAAGCATCACGCAGCTCATAAGGAAATTGCTTAGTATAAAGAAAATGTAACTCAAAATAACCTCCGTATCCTATGAGAACTTAAGGAAGAAGGCATGTAAAAATTCAAAACAGCTGTTAAAAACAATGGTTGGTCTCCACAATATAGACTTGATGATCCCAGTTTAGTAGTTTTCAAATTTATTTATTTACTTAATAGCGTTGACACATTTACTTCACTGTATTATTTAAGAGCTGGCAAAAGGCTTTCTCTGCTATTTTCAAATGCATAAATCTAAGATACAAAAGAAATCAGAAGTGAATTTAGGACCAATTATCAGTCT
>JAUMJL010000044.1:4700000-5097500 GCA_033558185.1 Dromococcyx pavoninus | reverse complement strand
TAATGAAAATGGAATAAAAGGAATGAAACCAATGTTAACCACAGGCAGAAATAAATAAAATATTCCTATGTTTCACAACATTTCTTGGCTCTTTTAAATTGAGTATCAAAAAAATCTTTATCTTTTCCATTTTACCTTTTGGGTTTCCAAAAGCTGTTATTCTAAAAATGAGGTGCAAACAATTTTGAAATAATATTCTGTTCCAATTCTCCCAGGTTAAAAAAGTTATACCTGCCCATCAATACTGGGCCAGGAATGAGTAAACAGATAGGTAATTTCATAGCAAACAGTTTAATTTTTTTGTTCTTAACGAACAAAACTTTACTTTCTATCACACATCAAAGTTCTACCAGTAGACTAGAGCTCACAGGATAGCTACTAAATAACAACAGGTCAGTCAGTGCTATCATCCCACTCACTGGATGATGAAATGAGTCTCAGTTTGCAGCGAAGAAATTTATAGAGACACTTAAAACATTCTCCCATAGTTTATAAATTAACATGTGATTCAATATAACAAACAAAAGGCACTGAAAATGCAAAGCTAATAGCAATTCTTTTGCATTCACACCTCACTATTGGCATACATCATTAAACATCCTGGACGTGATTTTCACTAAGGTGTACTGATTGTTAATAGGAAAATAAGCTTCTTTAGGTAAGGATTTAATCCTTCATTTATGATATCCACCTACTTTGAGAAGTTACATATTAGCAAATAGTAGAGAAAACTAGGAAGGGAGTAAACATTGGAGCCAATTATATGCTTAGATAAGTTAGCAATGATTAGGGAATTATACAATAAAGTCTATATCCAGTACATTATGGTTTTAATGATCACTCTAACAAGCACTTAAGTGACTGTGATACACTAAGGAATGACCAATACCATTGCATAATGGAAAGTTGAATATTACTAATATCTTGCAATTTTGAACATGCCGTAAGAAAGAAAATTAAAGCAAAAAAGATTGTTTTAAAAAAAAATCTTTGTTAAAGTTTATTAGTAGCAGCTAAGGAAACTAATGTCATGTTCACACGTCCATTTCCTCACAGCAAAAGTGGCATGACATCAGTTGACACATAATAAATCATGTTGTCTTAAAACGTTTTGTAAGGACATAACAAAAGTAAATGATGAGGTTATAAGGATTCAAATATGTCAAACTCAGCTTATGATCCTGCAGATGAATCTGAGTAAACTGGCACGTACTGTAAAGCTGTAGCTCCATACAGCTGCAAGTTTCAGGTCAAGCATGTGATGGCTTTCCATGCATCTTTTCAGGGCTGGGTCTTCATTTAGTCTACTGAAAGGCAGGCAAAGAAATCTCAGAGCATAATATTAAGGCTAAATGTATGTACGCTTCAATAGCAGATTCGGAAGAATTTTCTACATGAAACTTGTGTCTCTTCATTCTGTCTACTGAACTGTTTTACTAATCTGAAAAGAACCATAAAATTAACTATAAATCAAACAATTCTTGATACTGAATACAATAATTCTGTAATGTGGGAGCAACTAGGGAAAGCACTGAGAGGAAAAAAGAGAATTCACCCTAGGGCAGGGAAAAAGAAGAAAGTTCTTCACAAAAGATGTAATCTTGATTTGGGAACTTGGGACAGGCAAGAAAGTCTAGTCTTGAAGATAAGTTCAGTAGTAATTGTATTAGGATTCAAAATATCAATTCAAAATTCTTTTTAAAAAGCTGTTTCTATTACTTGAACTTTCAGTTGTTTCAAGCTTTCCCAAAGGAAAAAACACAGGGAACAGGCACAGTTGCACCTCCATTATACTGCAATTCTCAGTATAAAACTAATCTGAATTAGGGTATTCCACAGTTGAAAAAGTGCCGAACGTGGGGCTTATCATTTAGAGATTAGACCTTCAAAGATACCAGAGTAGAGTCAAGGATAGAAAATATTCCCAAATCATGGCATCCAGTAACGCACAATGGAAGAAACAGGTCACTTGTATGTACACTTTTACTAGTCTCTAGCTGAAACAAGTTTACACATTCCCTAGCGACTGACTCTAGAACAAGAGAAAATGGACTTGGAAATAGTACCAAGCTCCTTATAACTGATAACTCTTGCTTAGACTCATCTACCACCATGACATTTATTTCCATCACTCCGTCTCAAAAATTTCCACTGAAGTACCAGGGGTTCAAAGTCAGGAAAGAATCAGTGGTGGCCTGGAAAGAACTTACGGAGCTTCGGCTCATGAAATATTTATTTTAGGACACACAAAAAAACCAGATACCACAAAAGAAGATGCCCGATTACCACTTCTGTTGAGTATCAGAAAAGCCATGGACAGTCAAGTAATTCTGAAAAAAACACTTAAGACTGTTTTCTATGCAAAGATACATGTTTATGAAAGTGTAGGTACAAAAAATCAGGGCCAAAGACATCACAGCATTTAAAAAATGCTGGTTATTTAGAATGGTGCATATTCAAAACAAAAATAAAACCAAGAAAATTGAAAGAGTAGGAATTCTCAAAAAAGAATCAGCATTTTGGAAGTGATACAGAACAAAAGCCAGCACTTGCTTTAAGAACTTCTTTGGGAGACAAAAGATAAATGGGTAAACATTATCTGTAAATGCCTACTCTAGACAATTGTTGTTCCCCCACCTCTCACCAGAAAAAATTACCACTTGCCAAAATACCCAGTACTATGTGCTGTCAAACACAGGATCCTAACCTATGGAAAAAAACGTATAGCTGGTTTTGTCACTTTCTCAAGGCTGACAAGTCTTACAGCACCTTTATTGTTTTCCCATCTTGCAGTATGATGGACAGGAGCAACTTTCACGTAGATTTTAACTGCAGGGGGCAAACCTGGGAGAAACATATTCTCAGTGAAGTTCTATGAAACTTATCATGACCAGGGTTGCATTCATAGCTGCAGCAACATTTATCTAAATTAAAAGATTTTATGATTTAGAAAAGATCACTAATTGATCTGGTATGACAACTATCACATTAATATATAATGTGATTCAGTCAAAAAAATTAATTAGACAACTAATGCTGTAACAGCATGATGGTACCATATTACCAAAGATCTATTCCGGCATCTATTTGAGGACCAAGTGCCAAATTAAAAGCACTTCTCATCCAATTTTTTTAAAAAAGTCAAGGAATTTGAGCTAAAAAAGCTAAACACACACGTTACATAGGGAACAGTGATGTGAAAAGAACAATTTAATCTACATTCTGCAATATTCTCCTGACCCATCTGCATGAGAAGATTGCAAAATTGCATTTTAGCCTAACAGTGTAAGGTCTTATTTACCTACTCCAAGAGAACTCGTGATGTAACAGTGGAATTTATACATATTGGGGAGTGAAGAAAGGAAGAAATGGAGATTTTTCTGAATAGCCTATTTGAGACTGTGCAATGAGCATGGGTTCCCATTCCCACGCGCTTTGCATGAAAGGCACATCTCTTTCACTTTTCCTAACAAACACAGAACATTTATATATATATATATATATATACACATATATACCCTAAACCAAAACAAAGCATTACTCACCAAATCAAACACTGCATAAGTTTCACCTCCTTGGGAGAAAAGAGGAGAACAAACAACAAGCAGCCGTACAGCTTAACACACTACTGGAAGACATTCAGATATAGCAGGATAATAGAGTGCAGAATAAAGTACATCACAGGGGAAAAAGGACTATTTTTTTTTTGACCACCTCAAACAGAGTTTTTGAGCTACAAAGAATTTTTTGGGAGAGGTATCACCACAAATTTAATGTACATGAATAATAGATCAAAGTCAACTAAAAATTCCTTAAAAAGAGTAAGCAATCAGTAAAATAACACCCACATCCTGTGGACTGGAAATATATTTTCTATTTCACTGGGGAAAACTATTGAGGAATAGTTTTAATTTTTAATTAAGAAGAAGTACTATAACTCATTTATTAAATACGCTTTGAACGGCTCCATCGTGAATTAAGGTCAAAATACAATTTCTAAATTCTCAAGCTATGACGTAGGATTAGTTTTATTGATCTTCTGCAAGATTTGTAGGAGCCCTCAATCATTATTTTGGCAGTTTTATCATACAGTAATAGACTTCCTTTTAGATAATTACAGTTACTATGTTCAATTTCAATCTTTTGCAGGACTTTTCCTCAGATAACCACATCGAGATCATGTTCCTTTCTTTGGTCATACACATGCAATAAATTTTGCATAACAGCACTAATTATTTTAACACTGTAATTTTAAGGTTACCCAAAACAAGTTCAAGGGTTACTTCTAAAAAAACACCCTTTCATCTTTAAAATCTACTGCAAAATTAATGTAAGTAATGTGCATCTACTTTAGGAAAGTATCAAGTAGAATAAGTAATGTTAATAGACCACAAAAGTTATTTAAAGTTGTTAAGTTTTATACATCTCGTTTCAATTTATGCCTCTTTCTTATCCTACCATCATGTCATCGCTGTTAACAGCCTGCATCTGTCTTCCTAATAACCTCTCCATAGCTACCAGCAGCCTACCCTTCAGCCCCCATGAAACCATCTCTTCTCCCAACTGAGCAACCCCCACTTCTTTCAGCCTCTTCTCACAGGGTGAGTGCTCCAGCCCCTTTACCATTCTTGAAGCCTTCCAGTGAACTCACCTACATCGATCAACGCCTCCCTTGTACAGCTGCAGTTTAACCCAGAAGGACTCCAGAGTTCTGCTGCTCAGCCGAACCAGTCTCAAAGACATGCAATAGCACAGTGCTGACTCTGCTACCACCATGAAGCTATGCGACTGACTAGGACCAGATGTCATATTTTCCTCTCCTGCCTGAAGGTTCTACATACATATTTTGCATGGTCTAGCCCACCTAATGTTTAACTATTAAATTAAAATCATAAGAGATCTCAGCTGAAAGTATTATACTTTGTTGACCTGTCTATTTTCTTGTGATTTTTGTTGAGTAGGTTCCAGTCTCCTTAGTCGAAGTGATTAAACTCAGGTAAGTTTATTGCTTGCAGGTTCTATCATCTTTTGGAGAGATCCAAAAAATGAAGAAAGCCTGGATGTTGTTTTATTTTAACTAAAAGTTTGGAATGCCTAACCTAAGGAGAGATTTCAAGGTCACAGACCCTACATGGAAAAAATAATCCCAGGCCCTCAGCAAAATGTTTGTCATTGTAACATGTTTGTCAGTGAAACACATTCAGTGCTCTTTCAGCTGCTTTTCAGTGTTTTCTCTGCTGTTTTGCATTGGCTGCTTAAGACAGCACTGAAGATGTCAAATATTTGGATGTTTCTTTCAAATGACTCCTCCTGCATTCTGTTGTATACTCAACTTTTTAATTGAAATTCTTCAGTAATACCCTTCAGGGACTGCATTCAGCACCCTATTCAGTTTTTCAGCTTTTTGCTCAAGCAGAGTAATTTTGAAGTAAAGTTAGCTCACACAATGCTTTTTTAGCTCACCCAATACAAAGGACATAGATGCTGACATTATTCAGCATACTAGTGGTGAGATGTTCCAGTGAATGAATGCTTGTGCTTCAGCATAGTGCTGCATATTGGCCGGACACAAAAAAAACCCCAGAGACTGCGCCCGGAACTCTTTATTTAACAAATTAAGAAAATCAACTACAACCACTTTCAAAAAGTTCCCTTTTGAGTTGACACACAGCTGCATACGATGCTGCCAACCTTCAAAGCAATTCTGCAGATTGCTTTCTGAAAGGCTGTTCAGGATCTCCTGTCATGTGGGCTGGCACGTTGTCTTGACGTTAACTCGCTACTCACTCTTGCACACTGACATTTTCCAACTGAGGGTAAGAAAATGTCTATACGTGAATTTGCAACCACTCGTACTGAGTGACGAGATCGAGCTGACCCTTGTCTCACCGTGAGAGGTTAGAACACGTTCTATAACCATCTCTTTGTATCTCCCTTCCCACTCTTGGTTCCTGGTCTATAGGATTATTCTTGGGTTTTTTTTGTGTGAGATCTCGTATGCTAATGGAAGGTTTGAAGAGAAGTTTAAATTGGGTTTTTCACAGTGAAACACAATTTTAGAGAAGACAGCAAGGCCTGTCCCTGCTGCGGCTGCTAAGTTATGCTGAAGCAGCAATAGTTACACAGATGCTTGTGAATCTGCTACGGAAAAAATGCATCTCACACTAAAGGATGTTCACCTCCTGTGAGTTTGAATAAATCCATTTGTATAAGCAGAAATAATTTTCTGTAGCTGAGGGCCAATGTTGACACCGGTCAAGTAGCTCACCAATGTGGAACGCTTAACGCCCAGCATATTCTTGTTTACCTAGGCCTTCTCTAATAGATTCTCGAAAGAGAAGTTGGACTAGTCCAAAGAAAAGTAACTTTCAGGATCTGAAGGCAAGCAGCTTTTCTAAGCAATATTGTCTCAAGAAAAATTCTCTCTAGCACCTATTTATCAGTGCACTACTGAGACTGCGTTCATCAGACATTTATACAGAAATGGGAAGACTGAATCTTGCTCAGTGTTATAGAAATGCTACTGAATCTTCTCTGAAAAAGTGGAGAACAGACTTACAGGGGTTATAAAGAAAAATAGCCCTTCATTTTGTGTTCATCCATTTTTCCCTTTCTAGCTTAAAGAGGAAGCAAGGAATGAGTACATGTGGATTCACAAGCATCTAGTTCTCATAAATCCAAGTCTGTCAAGTGCAAGACTGAATTCTTGCCTTTGCTTTGACACAAGCTCTCTATAGGACTGTGGCCAAGTTAATTAACCTGTTCACGGTTCAACTGTTTCATTTGTAAACTGGGAGGAGTATTTGGACCAAAACTCAAGTTGAATAAGCTAGCACTTCAGGATAATCAAGAATAAGGTGGGGTGTAGTGGTTGGAAACCTGGTCGTATCAGCAATATTAACTTCAGTTGTGCATGCTGTCCAGAATGAGAGGAAATAAAACCAAATATTTTCCCACATATAAAAAGAAAAGAAAGATCAAGAGTGATGGCTTCACTAAATTAATGTCAGTATTCTTGTTGAAAGCATTGGGACTTTAGAACCACTTCCCAGTTTTTTTCAGCAAGAGTTTTAACTCAGTTGCCTATTTTCACTTATAAGAGAAGTTTGCTCTAAACACCTACATGAGACCTGTTCTGTAACAGCATCTATCCCTACATGACAAGACTATTACATGGCAAATTAAAAAGAGCAGCTTGTTAACGGTCAATCTAATGGCAAAGGAAAAATAATTCTCTATTCCTAAAAAGAGAACAAGTGAAATACTGACAAGCAGATAAAAACCCCAGAGTATACTATGATATCAGAGACAGAATCTATTCTGGACATGCAAGTAGAGGAATCCTATTTGTTTGTGTTTTAAGGACGTAGAATTTGTTTTC
The DNA here is from genome assembly GCA_033558185.1 of Dromococcyx pavoninus. Lineage (NCBI taxonomy): Eukaryota > Metazoa > Chordata > Aves > Cuculiformes > Neomorphidae > Dromococcyx > Dromococcyx pavoninus. The sequence continues at coordinate 5,090,119 of JAUMJL010000044.1, read as the reverse complement.
ACTTGTGCAACTAATCTGCTCTGAAAGCTGTCGCTATCCTACTAGCTCTCCATTTTCACTAAGGCAACTAAAGGAGAAATACAGATGTTTCCCACAGTCAAGAGAAAGAAATACAGTAATGACACATCTAAAAAATTGTAATTTTTTTATTTTCCAGAGAGTGAACTTCTACTTCCGGAAGCACAGCTTAAACATCTAGTGTACTACTTGCTTCTGTCTTTGTAAAAATACTGCATTATCAGCATGAATCCAAAGACAGGAAGATGGAGAAACAGAAAAATTAAGAGTAACTACAAGTACTTGTTCAGAAACACTACTGTTGGTCAGTATTAAAAATGACACTTTCTCAAGACTCTGTGTTTAACAATACGTGTACAAATGCAAAGAAACTGTAAATTATGCAATTTTATCTTTTTGAAAAGTGAAATCAACTGTCAGTCAATAGAATTCAAACTTAATGAACCACAGTCAAAAGACACCCAGCAAAATACTCTTTAAGTAAAATGTTCTTGTTTTTTGATACTAATTGGCTTGAACAAAATTTCATTCATGTGGAAAAACACATGCAGAAGAGTCCAACAGAACATTGCCAAGACATACTGTGCACCTGTAATTTTTATTAGAAGGCAACCTATTGTAAGTTAAGTTTTAGCATATTCAGCAGACATAAAAGTCAAGTTAATGTTATATTCAAGATTGGTTTTACAACAGCAATATATTGTATTTAGCATTTTCACAGTTTAAAAGACTAGTGGTTGCCCCTGTCGTATGTCTAGATTTGTTAGGCATATAGCAAAATCTCTTAAATGTACCGTATTTTAACATAACTCCAAGCTAACAGCCTGAAATCAAATCCTTACTCCTGTGGATTCTGCATTAGTGCACTCTGATAATTAGTCAATGATAATACTCTTCTGAAAGATGAAGCATATTTGTACAGTATATGTACCAGGTAGCAAACACTTAGTAATCAAGGGAAAATGTGAAATAAGACTTATTCACACATATATTTTAATTCCTGGAGATTTAAGAGTTTCTTCAGAGTTTAAATTAATTTCTAAAAGCTAAGTCTGAAGCATTTTCTAGGAGAGGTGACACAACTTGAAATTAATTTTAGATTATTAAGAGTTTTTGACACACAAGGAGCTCACATTTAGGTAGTGTTCTCAGAACAAACAGATTACATTATGTATGCTGTATAAATATACTAGACAATTTTGAAGTCAGAGTTTTGAATTACCTTTTATTATACGTTATTTAAAATTTAATAATGGTAGTTGTACTGTGCAATTCTTAATGCTGCAGAATGCTTGTTTTAGAACTGTTTTCTAATTCTTGCCTCCCATCTCTCTGCCTTCACTTGGCAAACGGACTGTAGCTGCACTTCAACAGAAGCAATGGATACTAGCACTGCTCTGCTGAACTGCTCATCTTGAGCATATAAACTACATTTCATTAACTTTTTTTTTTAAATATTTCACCAAAAGCTGAGTGTAGGCAGCCTGATGATATTGTTTTTTTCCTTTAAAGTTGCTTATTAAATAGCTAATAGAAAGTACAGAAAGGTGGGAGGGTACTCTGACCTTATATACATGTTACTGTCACACTAATGATCAATAGCAGGTAGTATTTAACATTGTTATCTAAGTGAAAATAAAAAGAGGGCATAAAAGGTAAGGTGAAAAAAATGTGTAAATTTTTGCAATTCTTTCTCTTTATATAGTTGCAATTAGGTATTTCTATTCCTGATTAACATCTTCACCAATGTCCTGGAGGATGCAAAAGAGTATATTTTCCTCAAGTTTACAGATGACACCAAACTGGAGGCAGGGCTGCCTTTGAGAGGGGCCTAAACAGACTGGCTGGAGGAACGGGCCAGCAGAAGTCTCATGAAATTTAATAAGAGCAAAAGTAGAGTCCTGTAACTGGGATGGAGGAACCCATGGCAACAATGTAGGCTGGGACAGACTGGCTGGGGCTCCGCAAAAAAGGATCTGGGCTTCCTTGTGGGGCAGCCAGCTGAACGTGAGCCAGCACTGTGTAGTGGCAGAGAAGGCAGAAAACAGTAACCTGGGCTTTACTAAAATAACCAGAGCCAGAAGATTGAGGGAAGTAACTAACATCTTTGCTTAACATTCACTAGATTACGTCTAGAATATTGTTTTGGAACTTGGAATTCAACACCTGAATTCGATATCTTGAAAAGATTCTACGTCTAAGTAGATAACTTATCTATTTTAATGACAACATCAATTTTATTATTCTTTTTAGGATACAGAGATAACTGCAATATATGATGTCACGTTTACAGGGTTTCCATTATACTTGTATAAGGTACCCTCTCCCCCGACCCCACAGTTTTGTTTGGAGTTAATCTTCCATACATTGATAGAATAATCTGAAAGATTTAATAAGGTAATAGGCAGAAGAATTATTACACTGCTCAGTTGAATAACAGGTTTTGAGCACATTCTTCCCGTAGTTCAGAATCCCAATAGAATGTGAAGCTTATCACAGACTGAAAACTGGCACACAAGACTCCCCTACTCAAACCCAAATAGTGAAAACACTACAAGAATATGTTTTGTTCACATCCAGAAACTGTATAATTTGCTTTGACAACATGTGGAATGATGATAACTGTTTTTGATATATTTAAAAAAAACAGTAAGTGGTATAGAGGTCAATTCTAAGCACCATTACTTCATGTAAGAAAACTGTAGAGAACTCAACAGTATTTTTGATTGAAATAGCATTACACTGCATAATTAGGGAATTTGGTGTGATATCACAGCATTCTCAACTCTTAAGATCAAAGTCATTGGAAAAGAAAAAAAAAGAAAAGGCTATGAAGATGACCATTTTCTGGAATGGAAGAAGACGACGCCACAAAGCGTACAATTTCCCACAATACTTATAACTTCTTGGGCAGAAATTTAGTTGATGTTCTATATTTATTTTAAAAGCAATACTAAAGGTATTGTACTGTTAGTTACTCTAAATTCTATAATGGCAAGCTCCTTTCCTAGGAGTACTGGCCAATTGGTAGACCGCTTCTCCATCATTAGTACTGATGATGTCTTCAAAGATTTAGTTTTTGTTTTCAACAGATTTTGTTGCCTACCTTGCAAAAACTTTCGCTTACGAAGATGCACACACTATAAACAACTTCTACCTGATACAACATAGAATCATAGAACCATCTGGTTGGAAAAGACCTCTAAGATCATCAAGTCCAACTGTACTTGTCCTCTTACTAAACCATGACCCTAAGAAACTCATCTGCCAGCTTTTTAAACACCTCCAGGGATGGTGACTCAATCACCTCCCTGGGCAGCTCTTCCAGTGCCCAGACCACCCTTTCAAGTGAAGAAATTTTTCCTGATGTCTAATCTGAAAATCCCCTGGTGCAACTTATGGCCATTTCCTCTCGTCCTATCACCTGCCACATATGAGAAGAGACCAACACCCGCCTCGCCACAAACTCCTTTCAGATAGTTGTAGACAGTTACGACGTCTCCCCTCAGCCTCCTTTTCTCTAGGCTAAACAACCCCAGTTTCCTCAGCCACTCCTCACAGGACTTGTTCTCCAGCCCCTTCATCAGCCTCGTTGCCCTTCTCTGGACGCGTTCCAGCACCTCGATGTCCTTCTTGTACTGAGGGGCCCAGAACTGAACACAGTACTCAACATGAGCCAGAAGCGTGCCAGAGGCCAAGAAGGCCAATGGTATCCTGGCCTGCATCACGAATGGTGTGGCCAGCAGGAGTAGAGAAGTTACCATGCCCTTATACTCGGCACTGGTTAGGTCACACCCTGAGTACTGTGACCAGTTCTGGGCCCCTCAGTTTAAGGGAGATGTCGAGATGCTGGAGTGTGTCCAGAGGAGAGCAACAAAGATGGTGAAGGGGCTGAAGCACAAGCCCTACGAAGAGCGACTGAGGGAGGTGGGGTTGTTTAGCCTGGAGAAGAGGAGGCTTGGGGGAGACCTTATTGCTCTCTACAACTACCTAAAAGGAGGTCGTAGGCAGGCAGGGGTTGGTCTCTTCTCTCAGGCAACCAGTGACAGAACAAGAAGATATGGTCTCAAGTTTCGTCAGGGGAGGTTTAGGCTTGATATTAGAAAAAAATGCTTCACTGAAAGGGTGATTGGCCATTGGAATGCGCTGCCCAGGGAGGTGGTGGAGTCCTCGTCCCTGGAGGCGTTTAAAGCAGATTGGATGAGGTGCTCAGTGCCATGGTTTAGACGACGAGTAGGTGTTGGTGTTGGGTCATAGGTTGGACTCAATGATCTCAAAGGTCTTTTCCAACCTAGTGATACTGTGATACTGTACTCAAGGTGCAGCTTCACCAATGCTGAGTACAGAGGCACAATTGCTTCCCTTGTCCTGCTGGCCACACTGTTTCTGATACATGCTGTGTTTAAAAACACAGCCAAAACACACCTTCTTTATATTCTAAATAAACTACTATAAAGTGGGCTGTGTGTCTCTATGGTTTAAAGTCTATCCACAAGAAAGCCAAAGATAATACCAAACAAGTAATTTGTATAATACAGCAGTACTCTGTGTTGCAGTAAAGATATGTTTTAGTAGCATGGAATATTACCGGAACAATATGCTGCATGCTTCTCCTGATCTCTATCATCCACACATTTTTGTAGAAGCAAAACAATTTAGCACCATGAATTGATTAGTGAAAGTAATAGTACAGCTACAGTACTCTCCTCTCCCAGAGGGAAAGCTTTTTTCAATTTTAAAGGGGAAAAATTAAAAATACAAACCCAAGACTGACTGAGACTTGCAGCTCATTAAAGCTGGGGTGATTTCCACTACACAGAATTCTATTGATCTCCATAGTTCACAGCAGACAAAAAAGTGTGGTCAGGGAGGGGATGATGGATGCCTCTGCCAATAGCACTGAACAAACCTGTTAGCTAATTGCTACCAAAGACAATTATCCCCGCATTGTTTCATAATGGAAACACATTACAAAACTCTAATATACACACAGGGAAATTTGATGATTTGACTGCGGAGCCATGTGCATTGAATTTCATTGCCAAAGGCCAGCCAGGTCGCTGCTGTGAGGGAGAACAAAGTGTCAGAATAGAAGCCGGAGTATCTTGCAGCCCCTTCCTTAAGATCAGTTTAGCAACTCCAGTGTCTTGAACAACCCTGCAATTCATCTGCCTCACCCATACCATATAACAGACAATGTAAAGCGTGTATCTTTTAATGAAAATTAAAATAGAAAATATACACTGAAGGATAGTTCAACTAAAAGCCTATGTTAAAACTGATTCTTCACAGTTTTGAACACCACGATTTTTCATCATTCCGCATTTAGATGGCAAGTCAGCCATATAACAGCAATTTTGAAGTGTTTTATATGGCAAAATCCACACCCCCAAATCAAGCGTTACAAATTTACTTTTGAAAAAAAATTGCAAAACAGATCACGACAAAACTGTCACTGAGTTAAGCAGCTATGAAATCTAAAAATGCTCCAAAATAAGGATTTATTTCATTATACCTAATTACAGTGTGATTCAACAACGTAGCACTATATGAAGAATTTGCCTTCTATCCTCAGCAATCACATTCTTTGAATGACTCTTTCTAAACAGAATTCTAAATATGCTCACACACTTTCCTGGTATACTCATACAAGACATCCAATCCTAGTAATGCAGGTGCACAAATTCTGATGTACAGTACACCTCAAAATTATATTGTTTGATTGTGCGGTATAAGACGATGCAAAACAAAAAAGAAAAATGTACTGAAGATATGCCATCATTATAAAGATAAATTAATAGTCAGAAAATTTATGATGAATCTATTAACTTCATAATTCACAAGTCAATGAATTCTGCTTTACTGTGCTTGAAACTGCTCTACTTCGGCCAGTCTACCTGCTTCAGATTGTGCTGACTACTATTTTGACAAGACCTGGATAGCAGTAGGTCCAAAGCAATCAGAAGGTTGACTTTGACAAATGGTGGTGCTGCGGCGAAGTTGAAAATAACACACATCCACTTTAATCTCTTTCTTGATTAAATCGAAACCATACCATTCTGACATCATGTGATTTGCTCATGAAGCATCACTGCAGGTTACTTTAGAGGCTACATCTATTGAAATGATATTGAATTTTTAGGGGAAGTACTTAATTCATTCAAATGAAACCTTCAGAACGTAACGGGGCCACCAGTCACTGATAACTGTGCAGATTCAAAGAAAACCAAAGGAAAAATCCCTGACAAAAAAACCCATATGCTACTGCATGATATTTTAGTAGGTATTATCTTTTGCTTTCAAAAAGAGAAGATTATACACATAAAGTATATTCTGAAGCTTTTTACCTATTCTGCCATAGTCAAGCTCCAAAGGTAAACATTACACTAGGTAATAAAAATGCAGAAGATGAAATTGTCTTTTTTACATGAGACTAGGCAAATATTTATGGGGCAGTTGACAAACTCCTGCCTAGTAAAAGAGCCAGCACTGAGAGCAATTACCCTGATATTCATGACTCACTTTGAATATCACATTGAATATTACTCATAAATCTTTTACGAGCACATCCCCAGAGCTCACTTAACAGCCGGTTTTAATCATGCAGTTGACACAGAGAAAATAACAAAATGTATTTTTTCAGTGGCAAATTAATTTAGGCTTGCACCTCCTCCTGCACCTCTATTCTTTTCTTTTCTTTCATTCTTTTTTTTTTGGTTTTCTTGTACTGAGATCAGTTAAATGCACTTTTGCATTTAACAGCAACATCTCTCCAATGCTGCAAAATTAAAAAGTGGCTTAGGCTTATTTTTAAGACCTATTCTTAGCAATTACCGCTTCAAAGATACATAGCTTTAAACACTGAAGTGTAGTGTGAGTTCCATACCCTTTATTTTATGGAAAGAACAGATATTCTAAAAATCTAAGATGCAACAAGAAAGCATTCATTTAGCTAGTATTAAATTGTGGGTGGTCTTTTTAAATACAGTTAGACTGACATTAGTTGTTGAAGATACCAGCCTTAAAATGTTACCCTCATTAGCTCAATTGCCATGTTGAATTAATTATTTTTATATCATAGTCAGAAGAAAAGCTGAAACAAAACCATCCTACAATAATAAAAAAAACCCCAAACCAACTAAGATACTTACGGATGGCAAGTTCTTTTTCTTGCAGAAATCTTTCTAACACAATACGAGCCATCAATGATGGGGCAAAGTCCACCTTACCTCAACAAAAATAAAAAGGAAATTTCAGGAGGTAAATGCATTTAGATGCACATCTCTGTACTGTAGTCTCCTTGCAGATTAAAAACAAAAAGCAAAAATAGATGACACAATAACTTTTCCCAATTATTATGCTCAATAATTTCAACTAGATGAGAAGCAGCAATCCACAGTACTGTGGAAACCAAATAAAGTAGATAACATACATTACTGGTTATTATGCTTGCACATTTTGCATTTGAACCAGTAAAATCCCTTTTGTAAGGTAAAAAAGTGGTCACCTTTTGCTATGAATACTCACCATATGTGGCACCTGCAAAGTGATACCACATACCTCTGGTATTCAACATCTCCAGCAGATGTGTTGGGCGTGGTCAAAACTTCTTTGGAGTTCATATTTTCCTTTTTAACAAGGCTTTTCCTCCATTTCAATTATTTTTATATGTATGGAAAATGTCTGCTATAGTTCCACCTGAAATTACAATGCCTTTTACACAGCATTATAATATTCCTTTAGTGAACCAGAATTTTAACTGAGACCGTAAACCTTGCTTACACATTGTCACAGTTAATTTTTCTTGACTTGTTTTCAAGTTCAATATTAATACTAAATCTTGATTTAGTAACTAAACAAAAAAAAAGGTGGCTTCATTTGTGCATACATTTTTTTTTCCAAATACGTATGTACTTGGATGCCCTTAAATTCCCCAAGTAGAGAGAAACGCTTTCCACGGAGCTGCTTATTTCCAGTAACCCACATCAGAGTTGACACATGAAAAATGGTGAAATTACTGAAGGTAGTCCAGCCTGAATAAGGACTACCTTATTAGTTCAGGTACTTGCATCTCTCTAATTTTCATATTAATCATGTGTCCATCTTTCTTTGAAATAGGGCCATCATGCTTCATGTCAGAATTTAGCATGTAAGTAAAATTCATAGTGCTTCAAATCTCACTTGAAAATATTTGTATGAAGAGAACAGTGACTAATTTTATTATTCCTGTCAATAAAATTAGTTTTATTTTAGTCCTTTTGCACTACATATACAATATAAAGAAGTTGACAATTAAAATAAAAAAAACCCACCTAGATTTCAAAACCCTCAAAAAAACCCAAACTCAAAAGATAATAATATGGAGCTTTTCCTATTTAAGTGAGCTGCTACACACTGTAGTGCACCTATGTTATATATTTCTCATCAATTTTTACAGTTTCCACTGATTAAATATATATTGACTCATAAAGTATTACCATTACATCAATTGTCAGCAGATGCAAGAGTATGTCATTTAAATATTAACTATCATATAAAAATGGCAGCTTGATTGTTTGGAAGCAGTAATCTGGTGCTGGTTATTGCCACATTTCCCTAATGCATTAGGCAGCAGTCACAAAATGCATTGCGTTTCTTATATACCTGCTACTATGAAATCAGAAGCAGATAAGTTCTTCGTATATCTTCCCTTCTCTTAGATTTAATTTTTATTTATTTCTGAACTGCAGACATCTTTGATTTGAATTGCAAAAATGCATTAGTGTAACATAAACAAAGATACGCTCACTAGAGTCAGAAATTATATGCATCATCTCTAAATCAATAGGAAAAATATACAGAAAACCAGTAACAGATATATTACTTTGTGTTTGAAATATTTTATGACAGTTCCCATATAATATGGGTACAATACATCATGAATAGGGTTGTTTACCTAAATTCTTAATAAGATTGTACTTATTTATATAAAGTACATTCTATTCTCAGTACTTTAAGACTCATCTTTTCCAGAAACCATAAGAAGATACACATTACCACTGATACGAAATAAATTCTTTACTTTATGCTAACTCTGTGATCAGGATATGTGGACACTTCATAGACCATTAAAATCTTCTTGTAATTGGTAGGTAATCACTCATGTGCTGGCTGCAGCAATGTACGTGAGAGAAGTAACCATTCTTTCTTACTAATGTAACATGTAGAACTTGCTGTTTTTTCAACACTTCATGTTTGCAGTGCAGTATCATTTTTAATAAAAACACTGATTTTCTGCCTCCTTCTTACATTTTCTATTGACCCACAAATAGCACACGCTTCATTCTATCACTTTGAGGGTTTCAGAAGCAGTTTCAAGGAGTATCAGCTATTGTATTGTTATTGTAAATAAATATTTTAAAGTTTAAGGGGTAGATTTTTAATATTTTTTTTTTCTAGGATGATCACTGCCACTCTTTCAAACTTTTTACATCTTTTGTAAGGTAGTGCTTTAGATAGCAGCTTTTAATGTAAATAACACCTTGCAAATAACACCATATTCTAGTTAATAAACAGCATCAATAAATTTGTCAAAACTTTAATGGCAACTGTACTGAATGTTTCATACATGGGCTTTTCTAAGAAATGGCTATTTATTCCGCTTAATTGCTTTATATTAAGTTGTTTTCATTAGCTATCCTCTAATCTATATGAGTAGAAATAAATGGAGTCGTGAGAAGGAACTGTTTTAACCCTTCCTATTATTTTAAAAAAACCCAAACCCTTATTTTTTTAATTAAAAAAAAAGAAATCAAACTGATGCAACTCCATTTAATCAATGTGGGAATTTTTAGTAAGCTTGTGTATTAAAGACCTATAGTCTGCCAAAAACTCCAGCAAAATACAAATTAAGATTTTCTTATACACTGTCCTTGAAGTTAAGAGACTAATTACATTAACTGATTTATTAATAAATGGGGCTTTTGTCTAATTATTGTAAGTACTAACAGACTGGGGAACCATTTTAAATGTCTAATGTGCCTTGAAACCCTTTTTTTAGGTTAATTACATTTCTCACTAAAGTCACGACAGATATGCCCCTTAGGTTTTACACTGGAAGATTAAAAAAAAAAGTAACGATGATTACCTCATTGGCCAGCTCCAGTAACACAGGGGCAGCTGCATTTTTCATCACCCCATTCAGGTACCTAGACAAGACAAAGCCAGGTAATTCTGCAGTGGCAAGAGAAGGCCAGTTTACGCATGCCAGTATCCCTTTTGAATCTCTTTCATTTGGTGGAAAATATCCCAGTATTGAGTATTTAATGGCAAATCTTTTAAGAAATAAGTATTTTAAACCATCACTAACTCTCCAAAGTTGTCTCCTATTCAGCTACCAGATATATCGGTCTCAATGAAATCACTGGTAAAAAACATGAAAAATCAAGAAATTAAAAAAAAGTTTGGCTTAATGACACACAAATAAACTATAACCGTACTACTTCAAGATGTATCACAGACAAACTTCAATTATTCACAATAAAGTTTATGGGTTGCACGTGATCTTGAACTATGATGGCACACTGTATATTATTCAATTCACTACTATGCACAAAAAAACAAATTTTCAAATTTAATTAAAATTTTATCAACAGGGCAGTAGTTTAAATAACTTATTTTAGTGAAACCAGAATCTAACAATCAAATTAACATTTTAAACAGAAAATAAAAGAAGAAATATTTGGGATCCAATAAAGGGTGACTTCAATAAGCGGCAAAGACTTCAGGTTTCCAGTTAAGGGTATTCTACCAATACAGATAGCCTGTGATGTTCCTGACTATCACATCACACACAATCGTTTTCCTCAACTCTGTTATTTTCAATGTTTGATGTTTACATTTCAGTAATGCCTAAAACCTGTTCTCAGGAGTTGATGGGAAGAAAGCTATGTTACTGGAATCCGCTTTCTGCTTTGCAGCCATGTGGAAAAGAACAATAGTTACCACAACTGGAACCTGCTTATTTATCCCACCTATATTTCTACAGCACATTATTACTGACAACATTAGAAGGCCACAGCCTTTCCAGCACTATCATTATCTATCCATCAGAAGCCACTCTTCTTATTAGTTATAGACATTAAAACTCTTTATCATTTTACCTTTCTGTGGAATGGGTGTAACACCTTTAAAAAAACCTCTTCACAGAGAATGAGAGGGCTCTTTTCTTAAGTTGTTCTGAGCTTTAATGAATAAAGGAAAAGATCTAAGTCTTTTGCTGTAACCCATTTCATTTTGACATAAAAAACCACAAAACAAGATGCTTCGCGTATAGTTAAACACTGAAAATTTACAACAGAAGAAAAAGCAGAAGAGATCATAAATGGAATACCTAAAAAGGAAGATTTACTTGAGATTAATGTTTTAAAACACACACCTAGTTGATCGAACAGCAAAGCTACAGTTGACAATGGAGTAATTTTCTGTTAGATATTTCTAATGTTAGCGGCAATTCCATTATGGACTAACAGGTCTCACATGTTTATGGCAATACTGTTCTGAAAAGCTTGCTGATTCTTCTTGTAATTTGCATGTCTAAATTTAAGACCAGTAAGTCGCAGCAGAGCAGCTCAAACTACTCCACTCAACTGTTCTACTTGCTCCCATCAGATCCAACTGGAAATGACTATCTTCAAAAACTGAGTTTCTGATGTAGGAAAGCAATAGGAGCACAATTATTTGCTTGTTTGTGGGTGGGAATAGGAAGGAGCATACCACACAGACTGGGGTTTACAGAGGTAAGATAGATGCTACAAAAGAACCGAGGAGAAGACGTTTCTCATGTTTATGCTTGAAGCATTTGAAATTGGCTTGTGACTCCAGTAGTCTGCCCCTGTAGCTTACAAAGCATACTACACAGTAAATCTACTAAAACAAGACTGAGTTGACTTTTCTAACTATTAATCAGAACATCTCTAATTTTAAAAGATGTGCAATTTAATTAGCTATGTTAATACATTTGCAGTATGGAACACCCAGAAACAGCATAAAGAATGTTTTTCCCTACATAGCTTCTTACATAATGCATTAGTTACGTACTACTATCATACTTTAGACAGTACAGAAGGGGACAGGAGACCACATCCTCCTACTTCATGTGAGCCAAACCTAACCATCAACCTTACTGAAACCAATACAACTGCTGCTTTGCATAAAGCAAAATTTGCAGGTTTAAGTTGTTGGAATTAGTAACACAATCAACATAAAAGTGATTTAAATGATTTACACGTGTTCTAAGAAAAGGGTTATTTATACACCAGCTACAATTAATATAGGGCACTTCTCTGAAACTGTGCTAGTGTAATTAAAAAGTGTATTGTATACACATGGTTATTAACACAACAAAATTTTAAGCCAATATTCTTCCTAAATAAGCATCGACACTAGAGAAAGTAAAAATTTTTACAGAACAATCTAACTACTAAAAAAAAGAAAATCAAACCCCCAAACCAGTATAATTCACACAAGATATTCTAAAGCTGTGTCTGACATAATCAGGCTGTGCTTAGGTTTGAAATATATGACTCTGTGGGTGCACAATTAATTGCTTACAAAAAAACGCTTTTTGCTTATTTTCCTGATTCATACAAATTGATATTAAGCATAAATATCAGACATAGATAATCACAAGTATGAATTCACTTTCCATGCAAGCTCTTCAGATGTCAGTCTACAAAGTAATATTTTAATTGGGTACATTTACCAGTTATCAATATGCCCCAATTACATCATGCGATATTTTAGTAAAGTTTATAGAAGTAACAGATTAACTATAAAGTGTAGCAAATGCGATTTACTAGCTTAATAAGCAAACAACTGTAAAATACTGCAAAATGACATAAAGGTTTCCATCCTCTCTTAACAGCTATTTCTGATACTTCCATTGATAAAACAGGAGTGATCTAAAAATTAGTGCTTTAACTGGCAATACATGAACTGAATATGTAACTTTTTGTAATGAAACACAAATGTTATTTTAAAAGTACAAGCAATTGTAACAGAACAAGCTTCCTTGCTGTAAGGAAGTTATCAGTATTAGTCTTGACATAGAAATCCTGTAATTACAAACTACAGGCAAGATATAATAAATGCTGTCAAATACATTGCAAAAGTATTTGCTTATCTTGACTTAGAACCGAAGAAGCAAACACTTTTCTAATCAGACTGACCAAAGGGTGAAAAATTTCTGCTTTTTCACTGAAAAAAAATTTAGGTGAACCTTTCTGTATTCCTCTTCCCAAACTTTTCATTTAATTTTACAGAAATTAGCTTCATAAGCTAATAAACTAATTTATTCCTAATTGCCATAACAACTAGTAGTTAGGATGATAAGATTAACCAGGGTGGGGAGGTCATACCTTTGGTAATAAGTTTCAATAGCTTCAGCAGTGTGATGCTTGGCATGTGTTCTTTTGATTTGTTTCTAGAAAAATGAAAAAAAACCAGAGTCTTACAAACGTGTCATAGATTAAAACACAGAAATCATGACTCCCCAGACACATTTTCCTTGGCTACATTTTGATATATAAACTGAACTATGTTTCCAGATTCTGTACAGAAATTACATTCAATCTACCTATTGAATTGAACACCTTCAGACTGTGCTGCAATCTACCATATATGTAAAAGCCAATAAGGTCACAATAATTGAATCTAAACAAGTATACTGATGGCTGCAGAGGGCAAAGAAAAACTTGTTCTCTCTTTCAACCTTTGTATTAATTTTCCCTCAATTCAATTCCATCTAAGTCTGGTGCACTCTAGTATTACAATTCAATTGGCATTTTTAACCAGGAAGAACATTGCTTAAAAACAACTTATTTGAAAAACTACAAAAAGTAATTCTATAGAGACTTGCCACTTGACTGACACCTGTCATCTCATGATAAATGACTCCATTTTCTGCCTCTCTTGCCTTCTGCCACTCCGGCAATGGTCATTTATCATCATCTCTGTCAGCAATGGAAAGCAGCACTGACAGTGCAAGTCAGCAAACATTTAGCACATGGAACCACGCAACACAGGGAAATTATTATTGTCAGAATAATAATGGTTTAGCATAATTTATTACAGGTCCACCAAATAAGCAAAGGCTAGATGTTATTAGACAGATGGATGGGTAGGCTTGGCAGCCATCCACTGAGACTCAGGCGGTGCTTGATGTGGAAAAGGGAACATCCTCCAAACCAATCAGAAAGCTGGCAGTTCAATTACAAAGAAATAAAGGGACATTCATCATTCAATTAGGCACCTGTCAACCCTCACAAAGAAGAAAACTTCTAACCTGGTACTCCTGGGAGAAGATGCTCAGCAGAGTGGACTGCGATTGACTGGAACAAATAAAAGAAGGACAAAGTTAATTACTGGAGTGCACTGCAAAGAAACAAAAGAGGAGGAAGCTTCAAAGGTAGGCCTGCTGCCCTGTAATCTAACAGAACATGAAAACAAGTGCGGAAAAGTTGTTCCAGATGAACACCTCAGACAAAGCCTTCTTGCTGCTAGGTCAAGGAGAGTATGAGGGAGGGGAGGAAAATATAGCAAGAGTTTCAAAGCAAACAAGCATATTGTTCGCGTGATTCCTTTATCAGCTTCAGAACCCACAAAGTCCTACCAGAAGCAGGTAGCTGAGTTAAAAGAGATCAAGTAAAAAGGAAAACAAAGCCAAATTTACATTTATAATTGATGGAGTTAAATTCCATCGGCAGTTGGGAACATGCCGCTTGTTCATTGGTAACATATTGAATTTAATTTTGTTAGCAGCAAGGGAACCTCTTCAGTAGCTGTCTCATATTCAGGTTAAAAACTTCCCCCTCTGTCAGAAGTAGCATATGGGACCTCTGGAACATTCCCACTGAAACTGATGTGCTTTGAAAATAGAAACTTTCACAGCAGGAAGCCGAGATTCCCCAGAGTCGGTCATTTCCAAAAGCTGCCATAAGCTTCATTCATCTAAGGCTCTACCCAATGTCAAACACCTGGCAATGAAGCAACCTGGAAAGCATTCTTCCCAAGTGGGAATTTTTCTCTCTGAATTATAAACATTTAGAAATGGGACAAGATTTTTTTTTCCTTCTGAAAGGCAATCAATACCACACTGCTACTGTTTTCAATTGTCCTCTGTGGATATACCTACCTCATCACATCCTGAATACAATTAATTACTCCTGATATATTTACCTACTACATGCAACTTGGAACAAATTATAGTCTCAATAAATCGAGATTTATGGTACAGCAAAGCATTATGAATAATTAACAGTTTTCCTCACGAACTTACCTACTAAGGCACAGCATTGGTAGTTTAAAGATTCAGCAATGTCTAAAGTCTTGCTCTTCTGTCAGATTAGTGAATTTAATACCTGTATTGCATACACGTACATTAAATGTAAATGTTGTCTCCACAGTTAAATGGCCCTTCTTGCAATTTTCACACCTCAGAAATACAAATTTCACATAAGGAAGTCTTACTTTCAAAAGGGAAAACTGAGGCACAGAATGACTAAATGGTTTGTTCAGGTTTAAACTGATGATATGTCTATGCACCGCAATATTGTTACTTCTAAACCAAACAGCTGAAGCACTGGCAACAATTTAAGTAGATTAACACAGTGCTATACAAAAAGCTTATTAGTTTTTCTTATCCATATCTGTGCTTCCAGTATCTTTGCCATAGCGCTGTACTTTGGGCTTGTCTGTCCAGCACAACTTCTGTGTGAACGCCAGTAAGCTGAGCCTTGATATCCAGTATTTTACACATGAGAACGTTCACCCTGACTACTTGCTGACTGAATGTTGAAACTGTAGAAAAAATTATAGCAACATAAACTGTTATACAGATTTACGAAATGAACAGACTACAGAAAAAATGAATTACAATACAGTCAAGAATTTAAACATTCTTAAATATGGTAAGTTGACACAGAGGCCAGGAAGTATGTACCACAATGCCTCCTCAAAAGTTGCACCATCTAATTATGGCAACCTTCAACACGTGTGTGTAGTCATGAGAAGTTGAACAACATAAAGAAATTAAGATTATTACTCACACAGATTATATACATATAAAAAGATAAGGTATTTCAAGCAGATTTATTTAGAAAAAATCCTGCACGTTATAAATAAATTAGATATACATAGCCTGCTAATGGCTCTCCATGTAACTTATTATCTGGCAGATTTACTTGGTCATAATGATAGAACCAAATTTAGAGAAAAGATGTGTAAAAACAACCAAACCAAAACACGACAGCATATACCTGGTTTTCTGGTTTGAGTTCTGT
The DNA here is from genome assembly GCA_033558185.1 of Dromococcyx pavoninus. Lineage (NCBI taxonomy): Eukaryota > Metazoa > Chordata > Aves > Cuculiformes > Neomorphidae > Dromococcyx > Dromococcyx pavoninus. The sequence continues at coordinate 5,073,782 of JAUMJL010000044.1, read as the reverse complement.
CTGACTGACATACCAATTTTTCTATTTTAAAGCTATTCCCAGGACAATCACTGTACAATTATCCTATTATAGCCACCGACATAACAAAAAGAATTAAGACTGTCATCCCTCTCTTCACACTCCTGATTCTTGTCCATTTTCTTTGTTCCTTTCGTGTCCTTGGATTTTGAGCTTCTACTTCATTTTAGTCCAACACTCCTATGCTTCAAACTGTTAAGATCACTTAGGACCTACCACAAACACCAAAATGTCCAGTAACTGAATAAGTGAGATAGATACTGGATTACAGTACAAAAAACATTAAACTGTGACATTATTTCAATAGTGCCACTCACAGAACGTTAAGCCTTACTACCAGAAGATCTTTCTTCTTCCCCAGGAGAAGTGGTGACAGGCAGGGGAAAGCAAGGTCCATTACAACACAACTATATATAGAATAGCCTTGTTTGGTTTTTCTTTAATGAATCTACTAAAAACATTGCTTCATTGCTTCGCTTTCACAAAATGGAACACTCAACTTTGTTAAGACAATAAGCACAATGGTTAAAAAACTGACCGTGGGGGCAAGGAGCTGTGTTTCCAAAGTTTGGAAGCTGTTATATGTGAAATCCCAAAGCAGCAGTGTCAAACCCTCTCTTGGAAGTACATAGAACACTGCACTTAGCTATTGTAGGAATTCAGGTAGAAGGAGAAATTGTTTCTTTCCTTCCACAGTCTGCAGTGTGAGTACGTAGTGCTAGTCATATCCCTTTACAAAATGTTCTGGAACAGACAGTGAGTCTCTCATATAACTGCAGAAGAACTTCCCCTTTCCATGTATAATAAGTTTTAAAATATTTTTTATAATGCATTATTGAGTTTTAAAACACAAGTAATACTACCTAGGGTAAGAATTGCGTGGTGCTGCCATAGTGTATTTAGAATGTATATGAGAAAAGACATAAATATATCTTTGTATTTGACAAATTTAAATGACTGAAGTTGGAAGAGCAATCTTCTTCGCAGCAATCCTGAAGTTCCAGAATCTGTGCCTAAAATACATTGTTCCTGTTTCATTACCAAAGACATGAAAGAAACACAAACAGCCTTTCAAGTCACATCTTTTGTACTGCAAATGCTTTGGAACAGGGACTCCTACAGAAAGCAATGTTTCTATACTGCTTGTCACGTGCTAATCAGTCTGCTTTTACTTCTAAAAGTTTTGCCAATAATGGATTTCAAATAGATCTAGCAGCATCCGTTTAAATGCATAGCACATGCACAAACGAGTGAAGTCTTCGTGGCTTCCCGGAACTGCAGAACATAGGCTAACATCAGACTAAAGCCAGTCTGATGGTGAACTTCCACCTGAGAGGAGGTGACAACTGATGGATTCTCAGCATTTCTTCTATATATCAGGTTCAGGACGGGAAAAAGTCTTAGCAGTGTGAATGGTTCCACATGAGGATCCAGGAAGGCTTCAGAATAACAAAGGCCTACCAAAGCTGGAGAACTACTAGGCTTATATGCACCTAAGCACCAAACAACATGGAACTTGGGAGGGAGACTCACTGACCTTGAGAATAGTTACAGCTTTAACCAATTTTTACAGCTGCTTTTAATATTAAAATCTTTTCTGAAGTTTTAACATGCTTGTTGTCACTTCTCTGAATTAAAATTCTCAAAAAGTAGATTGTTGTCTCTGTACATGTCTGTACTTTACCATTCACAAATCTAATGTTTATTGGAAAATCAGTGAAATAACAATTTAAACCAAATCAATATATGCATCTATATATGTGATTGTGTGAATATATTTGTTTAAATAAATGTATGAGTTTTAATTGGAGCAACTAAGTGACGTAAAAGTACCTCAGTCTTTAGTTACAACACAATAACTCCTATAAAGTGGCTAACTTCCAAGGTTACAGCTTTCCAGCTACACCAGTTCAAGTCTAGGATACAAACCCAGTTTTATTATCTCTGCATAAGAAGTCTTCCACACAATAAAACATTATCAGTAGCTACTACTTTGGGAACTACAAAGCCGATACAGTGCGCTGTTGGGAAAATACTATCATTACAACTACATTAATACTATAAAAATTCAATAAATATATATGCGATAAGAAGTACCTGCTGATAAGCTCATTTCAGAGTTAGCACCATTACATTTAAAATGAAGATTCAAGCTCGTCTGGAGAACTATAGCACTAATAAATTTTTAAATTCTCCGATAACCAGTTCAATAAACTGTACAACAGTTCAACTCGAAAGGTGTGAATACAAATTGCATACTAATAATTGTCTCTGTGTGAAAATTGATTTTATACCTTTGGTAGGATCAAAAATGAAAACCAAAAGTAAAGAGTTTGAGACAAATGACATCCTGCATTGCAGGCTTATACTATCCAATGATAATAAAAAGGTTGAGTGCAGGCATGTGCATACAACTTTGCAGCCCACAGCCAGGGTTATGAGAGTAACTGTATGACAAAGTTATGAGAAGGCTACTTGAGAAGAGTCATCACTTCTATGACCTTGGCACTGGTTGGTTCCACAACTTCTATACAATTTAGTGATGTGCGAGAACAGATGATGGTGCAATACATAGAAATGGCAGCATTTAAAATTCATAGTAGTATAAGGCCATTACTTTTCCCACTGGGCCACTTGAACTTTAATAATGTCTGACCTGGTCGGCCAATAAGTTCTAGCAGCAGACAGATGAAAATTGCCACTGTTAGACACTGTTTGAATGATTTTTCATTTAGAAAGAAGTTCCTTTAAGAACAGGGCACCAGTTCTTCCTGAAGGCACCTCATTTTTTGGTGTCTGTTCTAAAGGCCAATACGTTTTAAAACAACTGCAGATTATGAACAATCCGTATCAGACACGAAAACAAATGAAATGCAGAGGTAGATAAAATTATCAATATAGGTAATGATCATCAAATACTACTAGCTCTCCACAGCGATAAATTCTACCTTCATTCACCCACACAACGAAAATATAACTTTCAACAGCAGTAATACAAGAGTAACTCAAAATATGCCATATTCAAATGACTACAAAGTATTTTTGATCAAGCCTCCAAGATAAAAGAGAAGTCAGAATAAATATGCAATTTTCCATTCTCCTATACATATATGCTTATGATGAAAACAACATTACGCTTTCACAGTGGATAAATACTGATAGATATTATGGTTAAAAATGGGACTCTGAAAACAATGGAATGGAAGAGTGATATTTCCAAAAGAAAAGAAACTACTTTTTGGTCTTATTATCTTAATAAACAAGTACAGAAAATAGATAGCAATGTGCCAAATATATTGTTCTCATATTTTTTCTTTCCAGAGTTAGAAAGCACAGTGCTTGTTGCATGAATGTTTGAAAACTAATTAAAAGCCAAATCCACACAGAGACCTTTGTAAGTAAATACTCTTTCACTAATGCTTCAAATACAATTTCTTCTAATAAAACTACTTTTGTAAGGTTCAGTTTTTAAGCTGAAAAGTATTTTCAGATGCAATACAGAACCAAAATATATTCACAATCAGGTTTAAAAAAATACAACATCAGTAACAAAACAAAAAAATAAAACTCAAATATTCTGACATCAGCCTTCAATTACTACTGAATGTTTCCACCTTACAAATACCAGGCCTTCTCCCATACCCTTTGATCATCTATTCAAGAAATATATTGATAGAAGAAACTGACAGGAGTCAAATAGTGTTTGCCTCCTACATATACCTTGATAATCATTGTACTTGTCGTCCACATTTCCATCTTCTGCTATTCTCTAAAACTCTCATTTTAACTCTAGTAATATTTTTTTTCAGAAATTTAAATAGAAAAGCAAAGCTTGAGACTAACATAAGCAGATAAGTCACCATTTCCTTGCCTTCAACTACTCCAAGTTACTTAGCAAGAAGTTTCTTAATACCCAGGAAAGAACTGGTAACACATCTCAAAGCAGAGGCATAAAGCAGCATACTAGAGACTGAGAGAAAAGAGCAAAAACTTTGTCAATTCCTTGTTTGCACTTATTGTGTATCATCCACACTTTACTTCAATTCACGTCAGTTAAGATTATACAGAAAACATGTTTGCAAGCTTGAATTTTCTCTCTCAGTACCACAATCTAAATGTTGAAACATTAGACAAAAATATACAAAAGTTGTACTTACCTGATGATGGTAATGCAAAGAAAGATGCTCCTAGGCTGCAACAGCAATGAACCTCAAGTTAAGGCAAAGAAGCTACAATTTAAACCAGGGACTATCCCTCAATTTTCGTATCTGCCCTCTTTATATGGCCAAGGTCCCTACACTGAATAAAAAAAAAAAATAATCACATAGTAAACTACTACTGGAAATAAATATTTGATACATTCATTTTGTGTCCATCTTCCTCATTTTGTTTTGATAACTCTGTAGCCCTACTTCCTCTCTTCTCCAGGAACAGAATTCAATTATAGAATACCTTGTCAAGAGAAGTTTTTCAGACTACAGTCTTAAATTTCCTGATTGCAGAGAAAGAGGAATAGCATTCTACTTCATACTTTTTCTTTTTCAAACCTATACAGTCATGTATAAACTAACTGTTTAAATTTAATTTCAGAAACCTATTTTTATGAGTGAATGGCAATTTGGACCTAATTAGACTGTTCATTTCACATTAAAAAATTAGCTTGTATGTAAAAAGCATATCTGCATCGATTTTAAACTAAATAAATCCCCAAACACCCTTAAACAAATTGCTCCTAAAAATATATAATCAAATTTAGAAAACTATAAATTATATTTAAATTTATTATTTACAAGCAATTAATTACAGAGGCAGCCAGGTGGCTTTCATTACATAAATTACTGTTAATGACACTTGCCTCATGCTGCTACTGTATTTAGCATTTGCATGCATCACATGTCAAGCACACACATTGTTACATAGCTATCTCTAGGGTAAAAAGTGAACACCTTAAGTAAAAAAAAAAAAGCTTCCATTAATCCAATCAAAATTGTTAACTACTTAAACAACTCAATCTTATTAATGCTTCCCATACAGGATATCATTTAAAGAATTTTAGCTTTGCCAAACATGTATGATAAAGAAGAGTAGTTTTAAGTAATTTCCAATTTTGGGAGCTATACAGATTTAAGGCATAAACAAATCCATTTATAACTAGTCCCCTTGAGTTTTTTTAGTCTTTAGCCCTAAAAAGCATTTATCATCTAAAAGTTTATAATTTTAAAACTACTTGTAATTAGAAAAAAAATAAAACCACAACCAAAAAACAAAAAGAAAGAAAAAAATAAAGAAAATAATTCTTGTCTAGTTACCTAGCTGACAATACAGTAGTCTGCCTTGTATATGTAAGTTTTTGTAACATATGTGTAGATTTTTTTACAAAGTCTGCTTTCAACCCCAGGAGCATGGCTTACTGTGCCATAGAGGTAATAAACAAATTTAATTCCACTACTTACTTCCCACTGAAAAGATGGCAGAATGCACTAAGAAGGAAATCCAACTGTCCTTTTTTACTAGCAGTCTTCCAGTATTCTTTTTTTAAAAAGCTGCCTACAACTGGCAGGCAATACAAAGGGAACATCTGAAAAGAGTTGATCGCAATATTAAATTTTTCTATCCTAAAACTTCTCTAACCTTCTTTTCTCCTGCCAACAGGAACTTCCTTTCTTCCTCTTTCCAGGGGATTTATTTTTTGGTGTTCTTTGCTCTGCTCTGAAAATTTGTACAATGACTACATGCTTTGCTTCCTGCAGTGCTGCAGAAAAGGCTGGTTTTCCAGGAGAGCTCTTACTCCATGCACTAACTGAACAGAATAATCTCCAATGTAAATAGTCAGTAGGTTCACCATATAGCATTACCTTCATTAAGCACCAAAATTTGATCAGTCTCAGCAGAATGGGCCTGGAGGCCCTGGTAAATGGATGTGGAAGCCAAGGAAGAAGGAAAACTAGTTCAACATCAAACATGTGTTCTACATTAAAATAAATTGAAGTTGACCTCAACATGCATCAAGTCACATGGCATGACTCACTGACACTTCTTACATTTCTGGGAGTTGTTGAAAACATAATAAATATATACATTGCCATCTTTACATTAAGCACATAAAGACTAGATTTTGCATAAAAGTTCACTAGCAAGGGCTCAAGCCGCACCAGCCAAGGTACTGAGGACAAAGGCAGAGACTGGGAGAATGAAAAATTGCCCATCGTAGAAGATCAGGTTCAAGGCTATCTAAGGAACCTGAAGGTGCACAGGTCCATGGGATCTGATAAGATGCAATCGCAGGTCCTGAGGGAACTGATGAGATGCATCTGTGGGTCCCGAGGGAAATGCAGATGAAGTTGCTAAGTCACTATTCATCATATCTGGACTGGAAAAGGGGAAACATAATGCCCATTTTTAAAAAGGGAACAAAAAGGAAAATCTGGGACACCACAGGCCAGTTAGTCTCACCTCCGTGCCCAGCAAGGTGACGGAGCAGATCCTCTTGGAAAACATGCAAAACATTGAAAATATAGAGAAGATTGGTGACAGCCAACAAAGCTTCCCGAAGGGCATATCATGCTTGACAAAACTGGTGGTCATATACCACTGCATCATGCAAAGCACAACCAGTACACTGAGGGAGGCGACTCGCCCCCTCTACTCTGCTCTGCTCTTGTGAGACTCCAGCTGAAGTGCTGTGTTCAGCTCTGGGGCCTTCAACATGAGAAGAACGTTGACCTGTTGGAGTGAGTCCAAAGGAGGGCCACAAAGATGATCAGACAGGACGGAAGTTGGGATTGTTTAGTCCAGAGAAGAAAAGGCTCTGGGGAGATCTTATTGCAGCTTTCCAATTCTTAAAGGACACGTTTCTTATAGAAAGCCGGAGAGGGACTTTATACAAGGGCATGTAGTGATAGAGCAAGGGGTAACAGATTTAAACTGAAAGAAGGTAGAATTAGATTAAGTATAAATTATTCACTATAAGAGTGGTAAGGCACTGGAACAGGTTGTGTAGAGAAGTTGTGGATGCCCCATCCCTGGAAGTGATCAAGACCAGGTTGGATGGGGCTCAGAGCAACCTGGCCTAGTTGAAGGTGTCCCTGCCCATGGCAAGGGAGGTGGAACTGGATGATCTTCAAGGTCCCTTCCGACCAAAACTATTCTACGATTCTATGACAGTAAAGTAGCAAAGGCCACAGAGCCTTTTTCTCCTTCAGATTATTTTTAATATGTTCTTCACATTTAAACATCAGGTCTTTGTATGCTACCAGATTTGTAAGAGTGGCAAATTAGCAGAACTAGGACATCAGAAAGCAACAGAAATTGAAAAGATGTGAAAAAAATATTCCAAATTGGACTGTTTACCTTTCTGCATGTTAGACAGTAACTGACAACTTCTCTGACATATTCTTATAAAAGAGAGTGTATTCTTATAAAAGTCAGTCATCCCCATCACTTCTAACCAAAGGGAAGCAGAACACATTTCCCAATCAAAAATAAGAACATCAAGACACAGCCTACAGAAACCAAAAGATTTAGACTTAAGAAGGGGCTAAGCCATAAATTAATACTAATTCAAGTTGGATATCCTTTGTTTCCAAACTCCTCCTTTTAAGAATAAGTGAAACTTTCACCTATCAACTTTCATTTAGAAGTAATTTCTCACTTCCCACAACAGTAAAGCTTTTAAGGGCAAAAATGGAAAAAGTGGCATGAATGTAATTTTTAGCACAGCAGATAAGCAAATACTTCTTTTCTCTCACTACCCCAAAGTATTTTGTTAATGCACCACTTTCCACTAAACCAACAATAAACAAATCTTTAACTTAAAGTTATGGCTGTTCGTATGTAATCTGTTACCTGGATTAAAACAAAAAAAAGGGCAGAAGGCCTCTCTAGCCACCTAATCATCATACCAATGACACATGCCACAACAGAGAAGCACTAGTTTATTTGATTGATCATGGTAGATAAACTCCAAATAACAGAGAAATTAACAAATGCTTGACATTTGCTCAACATCCATTATTCTGACACTGCTTTCAGGATTTCAAAGCCTGGGAGTATGCTTAATCAACATTCATATTCCCTAGTGAGCTACAGGCACCATATTGCGCCCCGCCTTAGTACTGATGAAAACTGCATATTGGCCATTTCCAAAATGTTCTGAGACTCCACACAGGGCCCCTTCTCTCTCTTGTTCCTGTTCTGCAGTTTTCTTTTAAACACTTCCAAGACAAAAGCATCTGCCAGTTTTTCTCTCTGGGGATGTATGCAAAATGAACTTAACAGTTTTAAGGCAGGAGAAACCCTCACATCTAAATTCATTCATAGGATAGAAAAGGGCCTAAGAGGCCTCTCTAGGGACAAAACCCTGCTGAAATTTTCCCTGACAACAGTGGGAGCTTTATAAAATCTAAGTCCAGACAATTTCCAATTCAAATGCCCAGCATAGCATGACCTTTGTCAGATCTATGAGCCCTAGATGCACCCACTATTTTTTTTTTCTAACCAGCACAGACATTAGACAGGGCACTACTGCTAAGCAGGAGGTTGAATATTTGCATGCTCTTCTATTGTGAAAATGTAACAGTGACAGCACTGTGTCGAATTCTTTTCCCCCTAGAACTTTAACTCCATAGGAGAGGCATAGCTGACAGATGACTCTCCCAACATCTGTGTTATGTACACTGCACAGCTGAGGAACCTTGGATCACTGTCACAGCTTCTCGGAGATGACCTACACCCTTCTTATATATATGATCAAAAAAGTAGAATAAAAATGTAAAACCATCTTTTTTTTTTTAAATGAAAAGTAAATATGGCAAGGAAGATTAACATAATTTAGTCATTAAGCTGTTCACATAGCAGCTCACCATATGTTGTATAAATGTCCTATACAAAATAATTTATCAGACCTGACACATTGCACATCATACTGTATTATTTAATACGTTTACTAAAATTTCATGGATCAAACGTCACTTCTGAAAGGATACAGAAAGCCCTAGAAAATGTTTCTTCATCTTCCATGATTTATTTTGATTACCTTTTAAAGCTACATGATAAAGTGGAACTTGCAAAATTACGAGGTTAGGGTTTACACAGCTTTTGGTTTGTATACTAAATATAACAAATGGTTTCATGTCTATAAATCATTTTACTTGCATTTAATATTCAGGAACACAGTAAACTAAGCATGTTGCTTTCCACTGCATATTTTAATAATTGTAACTGGTTATCTCAGTAAATATCCTGATCCACTAATGCAAAGTTCCTCTGAGCTATATATATATCTCCTTGATAAAGAGATTAAAGATCTAAGAATTACAAAATATACTAAAGCAAACAATTATTGCATGCTACATGTTGATCACCCTAAACCTGCCTACATAGAAACATATTAATTTCTACACAGTAATGGAAACATTTGAATAATATTTTTAAACTATTGAGATTTAAAATGTTAGAATGGCCAAAAAGCATCTATGCTCAAACAAATGGCCAAAAATCTTATGCAGAAACCTCAAAACTACAAAAATAATAATGTGTAAGGATGATTGCCTGTCACCTGTCACTGGTGAAGTCTGTGTCTAAATAGTAAATTAAACCAAAAAATGTAAGCAGGAAGCTTGTTGATAATGGTTATTAGGTAATCAATAGGATTTAAAAAAAAAACCAAAACAAAACTGTTCTGCATTTAGAGGACTTACCAAACAGATAAGATATGGCTAGAAAAACATTTAGACTGAAACCATGCATTTACGCCATGAAGGACCATTTTCCTTTTTCTCTCTCAGACCACTAATGTCAAAGGAACACAATAGAAAATGAAATAAAAAATGTAGTCTGACTTCTCTTTTTGGTCAATAGTTAAATTCTTGTTTCTAATAATACGATACAGGAAAACACATTCTTGTGTCAGATACCTTGTTGCAATGAGGTCATTAAACACTGCATTTGGAATGCAGGTTGCTTGGCCTACTGAAGTGCCTGCCAACTGGTCAAAGCAAATCTTCCCTCTTAAGCTCTGTAAGAACCACAAGTCTACCTTAGGAGTTATTTTTATAGGTTTTTTATTTCGTGTATCCCAGACAATGTGTTTGTAAAGGAAGCTATATTGCTCAGCTGCACAGAAAACTGAAGCACAGATGCATTGACAACATGCATTTTATATCAACACTGGAAACAGCTCACGTTCAATAGCCTTTTCATCTGTAGACACCTACACTCATTCTATGGCTTTTCGTTACCAAACTCGCAGCAGTTGTAGCCTGACAATGCACATCTGCCTTCCACAGAGGCAATAAAGAAGTGGACATTACTAGTATCAATGAAGGACTGAAAAGAAGTTCTGCCATCTCCTAGTCGACCACAAATGGAAACAGAGATATGTGGTGTCCTTATTGCTGTCTAGGTCCTTAATTAACAATGAGGATCTCCAAAAGACCATTTATATTAATTCAGTCACAGAGTGAGTTTTACTTCTAATTTGGTCATAGTTTTTATTCTCTTTGAAACAGTTTCAGATAGGTTGCATCAACCAAGAACTACTTTGCTATCACATGGGTCTTACTCAAAGAAATATTTGATAACATTCTGCTTTCTGTGGAGGAAAAATGTGTGCTTTCTTAGGACATCTTTGGTGTTGAAGCTTCTAGGTAACAAGCTTCTGAAACTAAGGTAGCTGGGGATCAATGCTACCCAAGCACTTTCAACATCTTGCAGGCCTAGATACAGATGCAAATTGAGGACATTCACCCAAACCATACAGTCCTTTCCAGCACCACATTCTGACCTGAAGCCATTCTGGATGGACAGTAACACCTCCTTAAATTTCCTATTCAGATGAGAAGGATAAAGCAGAGGACTGAAGTTCAAGAGTTCTTCAGCACAAAGCTATGAGACTGTGACTATCAATCATGCTACTGGGTATCCTGGAGCAGGTACTGAAAGGGATAATTGTATCCTGTTTGTATTACTACCATATTAAAAAAGTTATAGATGCTAGAATTTAAAAAAATATATGAAAAGAAACCATAAGATAGATAAAAATGCTTTACTTGCTGACAAAACAGAAGTTTTCAATCAAAGATGTTCACAAACTAAAACATTTTTCACACAACAGGTGTAGGTGCCCACTTGGCAAATTCAAACCTTCTGACAAGAAGTTCATTTACTTTCAATTCTTCCTTTGAAGTCCACGGACAACAAGGAATCCATGAAATAAAAGTTGAAAACTAACGATAAGAGCGTGAAATCTTATCATGACACAGGGAGTTCGAAATCTACTTGCATGGTGCCAATTACTCAAACAAATGAACAAGGTTTTTAACTATCACTGGATCTGAAGAAAGAAACAGTATTTTCCATTCCTTTCCCTACAGTGTTGGGGTTTTTTGATAACAGTACTCTATCAGGTTTGCTCAGAAGACAATTTTAGTAGAATTAGTTACCGTACTCTATATTCTTACCAAAATCAATCCTTACTATTATTTAATTCAATTTCAAGTATAATATAGGCTTCCAAGACTTTCATGTCACAAATAGATATGGTATTTTCACCAGGAACTTAAAGGAATAAACAATTAAAAAACGACTCTCATAGAAACATACGTGTTTGTTTATTAAGTGATGTGATAAGCTTAGGGGCATATATCAGGGCCAAAATGGTTGTAGTCATTAATTTAAGTAATAAATCATAGGTTCTGCCAACAATGACAGCAAACAGATGCTAACAAGAAAATGTATTACTTCATATTGTCATATGTTATAAAAACATAAGTGTTTAGGACACATCTTAAATTTTTACAATAATCTGCATTTAATATGTTACTGTTTTGACACATACAATAATCAAATTTACAGGTCTCATTCGGCACTTGCTTTCTCTTCTGTGAACACACAATGGATTCCTGAGGGGGAAAAAAGCTCAAGATGTGAATGTTTCAAATAGATGTTTTCAACAAAATCAAGTTGTCTGTCTTGCTATCTTGAAGTCAATATCATAACCACTGAATCTTTTTAGGAAAATGAAAATCAACGTATTTGTCTTTATGGAAACACAAGTTTTCCCTGAAAGTTCTCAGGAAATTCAAACAGCTATAAAGTTTATCTAGATGTATGGACAGCAAAAGATCCTACAGTGTGCTACAAAGTTAAAAAAAAAATTCCATACAATCTTTACAAACAGAACGCCAGTATTGAATGTCTGAAACAGCCTGCTAAGTTATAAATATAGCAGAAGCTTCATTTTCCATTGTGTCTTATTTGTCTCCTACATCAGTTTATACAATGATTTTCACCTTGAAGAAATTAAAACCAAAACAAAATCTGCGTTATTAACACATGATCTATTCCATTCCTTTCATTCATAGCCATTCCTTTCTCAGTACTCTGAAAGCTGAACAGAATGATGATTCAAGTACTAACATCTGAAAATGTAAGAAATGCAATTATGTCTTTTGGCAAGCCGAGCTACACTAAACAGAACCACTGTGCGTACACCTTTTCCAGCACTGCATCTCTGCTGCTGTACAGCCTGCTGCATAAGGTCCCTCTACAGGAGGGTCAACTGATTCCAAGATCAATGGTTTTTTCAAACATTTTTGTTTTGCTTTAAGGAAGCTCTTTGGACAGTAATATTCCTGTTTGCATTTTGTTTCACTTCCATTTTCAACCAATTCCTCCAGGTATCAGCACAGTTCCTTTCTTGGAAGCGCTCATTCAATGCTTTAAAACAGTTGAGGAAGCAGTGATCAGAGTATGGAAACTAAATTTTCTTCATTAAATCTACTGAAGCAGATATTAAAAATGCATTTAATATACTGGAGATGGCTGGTGGGCATCACTGACTGTGACAGGCCAGTTACTGATGAGCCGCTGTCAGACGGCCTTCTCAGCAGGGATCTGTGTCTAAGGCTGCTGAAGGACAGCAATATCTTCCCTTGTGTGTAAGCTCTATTCATCTCCCAAGTATTTACTAAATCACAGACCTCTGCACACAAACCCAGCGTTTCAGTGCATGCTAACAAATGATGGATGGCCTAGTCAATTCGTTATGTCCTGAAAGCATGATTTCCTGCCATTCCAATCATCAAACCTCTAGAGCCTTCAGAGCTGATCAGTCCTGGAGAATATATTTTGCAGGCTCTATTAAAGGAGTAGAGGTTCTTTCGATTAGTCTCAAACTTTTTTTTTCCTGGCTGATTTAAAGAGAACTCCCTCCTTCCCCCTCCTTGCAACAGCACCACCGCTACCACTCTTATCTGTGTAAAGTATTCAGGGCATGTACCGTTAGTGTGCTAGTAAAATAGCAGTCCTGAACACTAGCCAGTTAAAAAGACAGATTTTGTTTGTGACTACTACAAAACACAACAATTATTAATTTAATTTAATCTATATGTCTTTATTACGTAATCTAGACAGCCCCCAAAACATTCTGTAACTTAGCTTCTTTCATCAAATACCTTTTAGAGCAAGAGAGTGCTCAAAAGAACCCATTTTCTTTGTATTTGTCTAGTGAAACATATCAGATCTCCCTTAATTGCGTTCCTCCTAAAAGCACAAGACACTTAGGAATAAACTTCAAATGGTCCAAAAACAGGTTAGCTGTCAAAGAAATAAAGCTTCTAGATTTCCCCCTTTTCATAGCAAGGCAATATACTTGGAAAGTTTTTCTTCTACGTGCTAGAGGAGAAATTGTATTTAGCTTATCTATTCAATGAGCTATAGGAGCAAAAGATACATACCTCACGCTTATTCCGAAACACCGAGCTTCAAATGACTTAGTCCACAGCTGCTAAAGTGTGTCTACAGCACAGTTTTTGAAGGTGGTATAACAGATATGAGTAAACTTTAGGTAAATAAGCAATTGGTTACTCTGAAATACAAAGACCTTGGATTTGTTTGCTTGCTAGGTGTGATCCCGCCACAGCCAGCACAAACCAATCCACATTGCCCTACTGTTCACCTCAACCTTGACCTGGAGATTAAACTCACTTTTATTGCACACAAAGGTCATCTGTGTTAGGTCAAAATTCAAAGTCCCTTGTCAGCTAAGGTTGATATATTCCAACCTTTCCTACTCTAATGCATCAAATTTTTCTTGGTGAGGTCATATTCAGCAGAGAGTGTATTCAGCAATTTATTGTGCCATTGTAAGATAGCCCAGAATATAATTGTCCAAAATATAACACATGAATAAAATATTTTACCCTCTGATATGACAAATCCCCTCTGCTCATAAAACTCTAGCCTAGACTTGTGTGCAGTCTTCAGAAGAATGATACAGTATAGCACCGTTTCTGAAATACTATCAAGAATTGTCATTTTTATCATTGTCCTTCAGTACAAGCAACATGAATATAATGGTACCCTAAAATCCACAAGTCAATTAAAATGCACATACAGTTAGTGTTAGAACTTCCACTCCATTCCTCCTTAACAACCACCGTAATCCAGTCCCTAAATCTACAGACATCTGTTGGTCTGTCTGATGACACCAAGTTTGCTTTTGAATTAAATACTTAGAAAAAACTGTGCGACAAGACTTACAATCCTGCCCTACTGGTGGTCATTACACCCTGAAATGTGTGAAGCTGCAAAAAGTAAAACCAAATTAAATTTCATAAAGCAACACTGTGACCATGACACCTCCCCTAGCTTTGACATAAAAAAGATTTTCGTTCTCATTCTTTCTCTTTCTTCCTCTCCTTCTTTCCCTTTCTCTTTTATTTCCCTTTTTTCTTTTCTTCTCTCTCTTATCCTGCTTTCTTCCTTTTCCTTTTTCCTTTTACCTTTTTTCCTACCTTTTTATTTTTCTCTCCCTTTTTTTCTGTTATGCCTCTTGTCTAGATTCTTCTTTCTATTTTTTGGTTTTTTCTTTTTTCTTTTTTTTCTATTTCTCTTTTCTCTCTGTATTTTTTCCTCCTTCTCTTTCTTTCTTTTATTCTGTATTAAACAAGAGCATCTAACATACAGCTACAACAGACTCAGAATGCATTTTCAAATCATAGACAACTAATTTCCACATCTGCTTTAAAACGCCCACTTCAATCACTGAACATCACCATCAGATCTTCAAAGGACACAGGACTGGCTTCTAAGTGGTTTGCACAAATTTCTCAAGGCCAAAAAGGTTTTCCCTTTACTCAGTCAAAACGAATTTCACAAGTGTAATAAGACCTGTTTGGTGTGACTTTTTTCTTTTTTTTAAATGAACTGTAGTCCTATACGGCAGTACTTCCTGTATTGGAAGGGGAAAAGGGTAAGAGAGTAGGAAGAGACTTACCTGTACTCAAGAATTCAGAAAACACAACCTTATTTTTTGTTACATATTTCAACCAAAATTTCAAGATCAACTGTTAAAATAACTTTTTTTGATAGGATGGACAATATATGTAGGAATGTTTGTAAGGCAGAGGATGATAACACTTATAAAAATTGTTACAGAAAACTACAATGGACTTCCCTCAAATCAGCTTTCATATTGACAAATGCTTATACACGTAATCTACTTTTTAGATAATAGATAACACAAACAATTAAAAGAAATCCTTTCCATTTCTTTCCAAACAAATCTGGAAGGCACTCATGTCCTCAAGACCTAGAATTCACACATGCCAACATAAGTATTTTCTGTCTAAATCCTATCTGTTGGTATTGGAGAGCCCCAAAATTGAGCAAAACTGTATTTCTCATTCTACTCTGAACAGTTTGTTAGCAAGACATACCAAATCCAAACACTTACGAGATATTTAAGCCTTGTTCACTGGCATTTACATTGAAAAGAAAAAATCTATACTACCATCTGGTTTAGCCTATCAAAGCTGTAGCCTACTAAAGCTGTAGTATCTTACAGTAAACATTGTACCAAGGGTTCATACAGTGAGAACATCATTCAGAAGGAAACAACATCAGTTCAGAGCTCACATGATTACTTTGTATAATAAAATTTTTATTTAATTTTAAGATTATTTGGAATACACTGTATTTTATAGTTGGTAATTTCTGAGAACTTGTTTATTGTTAGTGTTATTTTCAAATAATGAGCCAAGATCTCTTTCTCATTTCTTATTATCAATCTGTTTACCTGTGAAGCTAAATGCATCCTGAAGTACACAACAAATTTTAAATTATATTAGGCTTTTGTTACTACATATAATAGACAGAAGTCTACGCTGAAGTATAACATAAAAGAAGAAAAAAGAAACACAAAACTTTAAGGATTCTATGATCTTCATAGCTGCTCTAGCTATATATGCTCCAGATCCTTTAAACATAGTTAACTAGTGTAAGGTTTTTGCCATCTCAAAACAGAGACGACAAAAATACACCAATGGCCATTCACCATCTCCGTCCAAGCCTCTGCATCTCCTTCTAACATCCACTTTGTTTTCTTTCATGAGATTTGGTAGATCAGTGTTTGTAGGGTAAAGAAAAACAGCCCAGCTCCTGTGCTTTTCCAAAACAATTAATCAACTACTCAGAACTATTCAGAAGAGCAGAAGTTACAAGAATTATGTCAGCTTTTCTATGATGAGAGCCTTTCCAGACAAGAATGCAACTGAAGTGTCACCAGTCAGTAGCCTGCTCATAGACAAGATTTCCCCTGTGCTTGAGTCCTGAGCCTAGAGTTCTGAAATCCACATAGGCACCTAGCTGCCCTCTGCTCTTGAGCTTCACTGTTCTCCTTCCTGGGTAACAGCAGCTCCAACGAGAAACAGAGTAGAGGAGAAAGGGTTTCTTTCCACCTTGACTCAATCTCCAGGCTCCGTTTGCAGCAGAAACCAGAACACAGAAACGGAAAGGATGGGGAAAAACCAACCCAAACAAAAGAAATAGAAAATGAAAGAAAAAGAGTGAAATGAAAGAAAGTAGTTCTAACTTCCTGTTTTCCACCACAGACATCTTGGGCTTATCAATATTGCTTAGTAATCCAAGCAAGAGCACAAAGGCAGAATGAAATTTTTCACAAAAAAACCCAGAATGTTTCTTTGTGTTTCCTTGTAAATAAAACTGGCTGGAAGAGGAAAATTGGAAGCCTATCCATCCTCAACTCTAAAAATCAAAACAAGAGGAAACAATGACACTGGAAAAGAGGAAGAAAAAAATGTTAACTCAGTCTTAAATGGCTAGTAAAAGAAATAACATTCATGCCATAATTCATTCGTAATATCATTCAGTGATAAAAGTGGTACAAACGAGCAAATAATAAACAGATTATATATTCTGATTTATATTGTGAGACATTACCATGCAGATACTTTTTTTTAAAAATTAAAAACTTCGTTGGGATTCCTTCTAGGCCTAGTGTCATTTAATTAAACTATCAGTAATTTGGAGAAAAAGCAACACAACTACTGAAAATGTGCGCAAAACCTGAAGTGAAGACATGTCAAGAATTTTGAAGAATGTGCATCATTTTATATCATCTGGGAACAAAGACTGTGCATTCCAATAATCAAACATGCCGTTACATATGTTACGACCAAATATCCATACTCAAATATCAAGTGCATCGTTATGAAACTGTGCAGCACATTCTTCCCTTGCCTATTGGAAAAAAAAAAACGAGGGGGAAGGAGTTCTCTCACATTTATGCCAGCTTCCCTTACCTTCCCACTGTAAGAAAAGCTCTTCCTGATCACAATGAAGGAAGCTTTCACAGAAGGGACACAAACACACAAATGACATAGTACTTCTTTGAATAGATGCACAGAAGACCTGCACAGAATAGCTGCTACAAATTCTACTACTTCAAAATTCCGGTACTTTCACAACATTTCAATGCAAGAACTTGAAAAGCATGGGTTTTGGAATCTCTAAAATATGCAAGGCTACTGAGCCGATCTGTACTGTTAGAAAGTTTCTGGAGCCCTCAATTCAAGCACAATGTAGTGTAAGAAACTCAAAGACTCAGAACAGAAGCAAACCAGGAAAAATTTTGCAGGAGAAAAAACAAGACATAAACAAAAACATAAAGAACTGGGTCAGAAAACATTACACCCTTAAAAATCTTGTTAAGAGACCAGACGAAGAGTTAATCAAGAAAACTGTAATAGTCAATCAGAACTGACTATGAAGAATAGCAGTAAAACACATACAAGGTATAGATTTGAGAAGGGTCCAGTCATTTGTGAATAATGTTCTACTTGTAAGAAGCTTCGGGAAAAGTTTCTCAAGTGGAAGGATGTATTCTGTTCTATACAAAAGAACAGAGATCTTTTTCCTCCCCTGGAAACAACTAAACTGATGATCTAGAATATCAACTTAGGTATGAATTAAAACCCTTAGAAACTTGACTTTTCTGGACAAGTTAAAATGGTCTTTGAATACTGTTAAAAGTTTAAAGGTCTGATACAGCTTGTCACCATAACCAGGTAACACTAAGGTGATTATTATGCAAAAGATTTAACTTGTAGTCAGCTCTAACTACTATTTAATAGAGAAACAAGTACTGAAAATAAAGGGAGTGCAACTTTCTCAGAACATTTCCTGCAATGCCCTACATTTCCTACAAGTAGCCCTACAACAGGTAATCCAATTTAGACATTAGGTCTCAGTAATCCCACCTGCTGAAGTGGTTCAATAATAGTAAAAAACAAACTACCCTGTTAAAGAATTATTTAGATTCACAGGTCATGTTGGCAGCCACCATGTAACATGCCTATATACACTAAATTGTGGCAAATTTTATGGAAATTACGAATTATTCTTAGGGAGAAATTGCCAAACAAGGGTAGACCTATATCAGAGTTTGAAAGATAATTTATACAAATAAGGAGCATAAACTTTGAGTCTTAAAGAAACACAACAGACAATGGATGAACTAACAGATAAGATGGTATTGGAAAAAAAACTGAGTAGATTAATGCAGAAATCACAAGATCTATGAGGCAGCAGGAACGAGAAATACTTGAAAACTGTCAATTTATGTATCACATTACCAGTGGAATAGTGATCCTACCCAGGGAAAAGATTGAACTTGCAAGGTGAAAGCAGCTATTATGGATGTTAGTACCTTCCAGTTCAAATCACCAGCTGTTACCATAAAATAATGACAAACCTCTTATGGACACCTTCATCACACTGCAACTGCCATGACAGAATCTGGAACGTTTTCTTAAAAAGATTGAACTAGAAAGTTGGGATGCATGGGATGAGAGGTTTGTTTGATTTTGGTTTTCATTAAGAAACTGCCAAAAAGTCCAATCAGGCTCTTCCTATCCTAGAAGAGAATGACACAGGTTCTAGATTATAAGAAACTTATGCTACTGTTATAAAACACATTACTGAAAAAGCCTCCGCTTTAGCACTTAAGATAGCACAGAAGTTTACAAATCTCTGCAGCTGGCCTCTTCTACAAGATAATGGTTATACAGACTGCCGATTTTTCATGTTACAACATGTATTTACTTAAAGACATTTCTCTTCCTACTAAGGCAGGCAGTGGCCTTGGAGTGCATTATTATATTTTTTTAACTGTATCTCAAAATCATTGGCCCAACATATTTTGCTACTTCAAACTTTGTCTCTGTCTCTGTCTTCTGCATCTGCCTTGCTTTGAGAAATAAACAAAAAGGCAACAAAGAAACATCACTTGCTGAGCTGTTCACAGAAGGGAGACATGAAAACCTCCTCAAAGTATACTTAAGACAGACTTTTAAGAAAAAGGTATCAATTAGCTCATCATTCAAGCATAAGACTTTGGCCTTCTCCCAGGATGCACAAACAAAATTCAGGAAAGGCCACCAAACGGAATTCAGAAGAGGACATTTTCATTTCATAATGTGGATAACAAGATAACAGTACATTAAGCCAGAAAATCATGGAAGCAATTAGTATAGCTAATCTTTGCTTTTCAATCTTCACCACACCTGATCCAGCTGCTTTTTTCCCGATACAACCCTACATTTTTATTAGCATGTATTTTTTTCAAGAATCATCAAGTTCTGAAACTAAAGAGTCAATCGATCTTTTGCAGAATCAAAGGAGTGGACCGGGAATGAAAGTGTATCAGCAGAAATGCCTGGCAGTTTTATGATAAACTCGTGTCCTTTGTTGGGCAGACGCTCATTTGCCTATGGGTCTGTCTTGGAAGCAGGTTTGTCTGCGCACAGTGACTGACCTGACAAACCAACCTAAACTCTAACCTTCGACAACTTTATTAGGAGACTAGAAGAGAACATGTGCATCTGTTTTTATCTGTGCATGCATATAACATACAAACCCTCTCTTTTAATTTCATTAGCACCGAAGTGATAAAGCCAAGTCGAAACTCTTTAGACGTATGCTACCACAGTAAGTGGTTTCCCAAGTAGCAGAAGTACTGTGCAAGGAGAGCTGGGTTTCCAGCAATGCAACTCAAATGTGTTCAGTGAATCAACCACATTGCTTTAGCAACACTTCTCTGTAACAGGGCTATTCCCTCAGCTTTTTAACTACATTACACATCTTCCTGAAAAGATTTCACCAGACAGTTTAAAAGCCTAAGTTACTGTTGACGCTTCATCCACTTACTCGAAGCTATAGAGAGCTCCAGACACTCTCCTCAGCAACGCTTGTGGTAAACTAGCAAAGCTCACTCAGAAAGCTCACTCCTTTACCAAAAAAAGCACAGCACTTCAAAAACTGCAGTTTTCTGCTACATTTCAGGGACAGGATGAAGACAGCACCACGCCTTTCCCCACAGAATTTGATTTGGTTTCCTGTCCACTTCAGCACTAGTAATGCTTTCCCCAAACCTGAATAAAGAGAAAAACTTTGTAACACGTCCTTTACAACTCTGTTATTGGTAGTAAACAAATTTTGGCAATGAAGATCAGCACATGGAGCACGTTCTGTCATATGCACCTTTCCATTTAGTCATTTTCAAAGGTCTTTGACAATTATAAAGGCAGTTCAGGTGAGGAAGCAGATGAATGCTCACATATAAGCAGATGATCCCTTATCCAGCCTTCAACTGGAGAGTAGCAGCAAGTAAACACTTCAGGGTCTGCAAAGCCCCTTCTCCCTAGGGCACAGAGGCAGTGGTATCACAGGCCAGATCTCTCCTTTGGTCTCAACCGCAGAGGAACAGCCTGAGACTTAAGGCTTCATTCACATAGTAAGATCTACTCGGTGTTTAAGAGCCTCGTGAGTGACCTGAGAGCTTTTATTTTGACGTGTGGCAGGGGGAAGGGGAAAGCCCTCTTTCATTTCGTGCCAACTTCTCAGGTCACGGAGAGTGACAAGTACCCTGCTCCCAGCAGCAGCTCCAGCGAGCTGTCACCACCGTCGAGACCCTGTGCGTGTGCAAGTGATTTTTTACCGTGTGGGGCCTGGAGCCGGGGGCACCGGCTGGAGCTGGCGCAGAGGCCGGGCTCGCAGGCCGGGCCCGGGGCCCGAGCCGCAGCGGCCCGGGTGCAGGGAGAACTTACCGAGGGAACTTCTCCTTCAGCTTCCTCAGGCTCTGCCGGGTGGGCTGCACTTGCCCCAGGAACTGGGCTATCTCATCGTACTGGGCTTTGGTCAGCTTCATGCCTCGCACTTGTAGGAGGGGCGGAGGGAGCGGGCTGCGCCGCTCGGTCCCCGAGCACCACGAGCGGCGAGAGGCATAAGGCCAGGGATAGGGGCACGCGGCAACCCCGGGACGCCCTTTGCTCCCAACCCGGTACCGAGGCCGCCGTCACCACCCCTTCCTGCAGCTCCGCCCCGCGGTGCGGCCGGGGCGGGCCGAGCCACGACCGCGCGCTGCTCGGCTCTGCGCAGCCGCCCCAGCGGGCGGGGAGCGCCCAGCCGTCGGGCGCTGCTGCTGGGGATCGCGGCCCGCGTAACCTTCGGGTTCCGACTCGCCCGGGGGAGGAGGCAGACGGTGGCTGCCCCGCGCCCTCAACGCGCGCCGTCGCCGGCCCCACGTGCCTTTGGCAGACAAGCCCGGGCACGGGGCTAGCGAGGCCCGCTCTGCTGCGGCTTTCCCAAAAGTCACTTTGAAATCATAGAACGGGCTGAGTTGGAAGAGGCCTTAAAGATCACCCAGTTCCAAACCTCTCCCACCAGCTCAAGGCCCCTTCCAACTTGGCTTTGAACCCTTCCAGGGAGGGAGAATCCACAACTTCCCTAGGCCTGTGCCAGTGCCTCACCACCCTCATTGTGAAGAATTTCTAACGTTTAAGCTAAGTCTTCCCCCTTCCAATTTAAAGCCATTCCCCCTGGTCCAATCATTACTTGCCCTTGTAAAAAGTCCTCCCCAGCTTTCTTGTAGGCCTCTTTAAGATACTGGAAGGCTGGTATGAGGTCTCTGAACAATCAAACTCCCTCGCCCTGTCCTCATAGCAGAGGGGCTCCAGCCCTCTGAAATAACTCTTTCTTCTGGTTTAAAGAGAAAATAAATGCTGAAGTGGGGCTCCAGATCCTGGCAGGGCTCCAGTGTCTCCTGCTGAATTTTAGGAGAAAACCAATGTAATTTAAATATCAGTAATATGTTGCAAGCCTTAGCTGTGCATTTTTAATAACTTTTATCAAATAATTTGGAAAACAGATACGCTCTTTTGTAAAAACCCTATAAAAACTAGCGGTTATAAAGAGAACCATCCGTTTGAGAAATATAAGTATTCCCTTTAATTTCAGTTTAATCACATTCATGTACTATAATATACACAGGCCACTGGAGTTCTAACACTGAGGTATGAGGCACTTAATTCATTAAATTTTCTTAAGATCTTACCTTTTTATTTTTATATGGTTTGGGTTCTGTTCACTTGTTTTCTCTCTCAAAAGATTTAGTATTACATTTTAAGTATTTTTCTGCATCTTAGCCAGAAAATTTACAAATTTTCTTGCAAGACTACAGATCTTGAGCTTCAGAGGGCATGTAAGCTACAGGGGGAAAACAGTGTAACAGAGCGAAACATCTGGCAGAGGACTTCCAGTTATGACCATCATTCCTTGTAGGTAGTCTTGGCAGCTGTTAGTGTAGGACAGCAGTAGGTAATGGACCCTTGGTCTGGTTTTTATTTTGTGTTAGTTGATAGTTTAACTGTGGCGTGAGTGTCTCCCATTTCCTTAAGATGATTGTATAGTGTGATTTACAGCCAAGTTCAGTTAAAATACTGTTCATTATTCTTATGGAGCTTAAAACCACTGTGTTTTGAGAATAGTAATTGTAGTATGATATTATGAGGAATCAGTTTATGCACCAAGTGCGAATTTTGTTTTGATTTTTATGGCCTTACAGCTATCTTTTTGCTTCACCACTACATTTCTTCATAGATAATCTCTGGTCCGTGTTGCTTTCTTTAGGAAAATTAATGCAAAGTCATATATATTTCTCAAGGTATTGATTGTAGATGCTAGTGTTGAAAACTACAGTAAGACTAGAATCACATTTGCAACTAGTTGGATTGCTGGTTACAGTTTTCTACTGCTTGTAATATTCCCACTTCATTCAGTTTATTGCACATGTTTCTGTAAGTATTTTTCAGTCTGATATGTTTGTGTGACTTTTTATTGTGAAATTCAGCTCTTCTTATTTGACATTTTGGTATCAAAAAAAACTTAAGCATGCTTCCACTTAGCTTGGTAGCAACTGTATCAGTAACAGGTCTAATCAACACTCCCACAGGATACAGTTGTTACCTCATAAACAAGAATCCTTAATTTATGATATAATTTATATCCATAGGTATTAATTTACTTTCTGAAAGGGATTGTATTGTGAAACAAACCATGATATCTTCAGTATTAAATGAACAAATAAAAAAAGAACAATTGGTCTATACATCACTGTTAAACATTAACTGTTTTGCCAGTTCACAAGATGATAAGTCACCATAAGTTTGTGGGTTTTTTCCCTAAAAGTATTCATGGGATTGCTTGATACCACAACAGTGTGAGGTATATGACAGCAATGGAATGATTATACATAGAAGAATACTGATTAAAAGAGGCAGGCAGGCATTCTTTTCCTTCCGTGTCTTCAGATTTGTTCCTCATAATCACAGAAGTCATTGAGGCAAACTGATCTAGTTTTCTGTGCTACTAGTATAGCCAATATATCTTTCTTTAAAATACTTGGTTGCTTGTTGAAGTAATTAAAAAAAAAAGTTGGCATTTATATAGTGTTTTGAAAACACTGCTTTATATGCATGGGGCCTGATCTATGGTCAATTGAAAGTCTATCAATTCTAATGGGCTTGGGCAGCTTTTATGGTTCTAAGCTGCATGTTTATGTATTTTCTGTAACAAGCTGTAAAAGGTTTTTGAAAATTATGAGTTATTTAAAAATCAATTTCTATGATTGGTATGGTAACACGCCCTAACACATTCTTATCCTGCTGTTTGACTCCACTGTAGTTCCATGTGATGAAATTTCTAGTTTGGATTTGCCTTTTTAAGCTTTCAATAGTCAGATAAAGAAAATACCTTTCTCGTTTCAAATTCAGTTATTTAAAGTTAATTTGCCCTCTTTGTCTATATGTGTTAAAATATAAGTAACTACTGCATAATACTTTTTCCCCAAGAGATTTCAGCTTCATTCACTGTACAGAGAAAACCCTGTGGTTGTGTGATGAATTGTTTTCTGTAGGACCTCTGCCTCATTTGCTGCAGCATTTGGAATATGTACTGAATGAATGAAGCAGGAACTATACAAAGAAAATTTAAGTGTAAAGATAATTTGACTGCTGCCCAGGAAATACGGATTCTCTCTTTGCCTCTGTTATGGACTTTTTATGTTAGCTTAGAAGTAATTTAATGGAATTTTCTTGCCTTGTGGCTTTTTTTGACACAACATACACATTATTCTATGCCAGCCATCTAATTTAATTACATAGGTGCCATAAGCTGCTGGCTAAAGAGATCATCATCCCTGTCTCCTGTGGCCAGTTTCAGAGTAATACCTGGGCACTTGTGTTACTACTATGTGTGCACGCATGGTCAGACAGATCAGCTGACCCAGCTGAAAACTAAGCATGCAAAAATCACCCCTAAAAATATTATTTTTCAGCTAAATCAACTTGTGAATCCAACTGACCAAACAGCCTTATAAACCTAAGTGCCAGCACATGGGAAGAAACAAGGATGCTTAGCCAGAGACAGCAGGGCTACCTCTTTCTGTTGACAGTAGCAGAGCCTTGGGGGATTAACCTCACAGATCAGACATCTAAATTAGGTGCCAACTGTTAGGCAATATGATTATGCTGCATATGTTACATTTGAGAGGATGATTGTACTAAATGCTAAACACTATCCATGGAACTGAATTTAATGGCAGTTGTATCTTGAAAATACAGAGTACTGAGCACGGTACCCTGAAAAATTGGGTCCTAGGTGGATTACTCTGGAGAGCCCAAATCTGTGAATAGTTTTGGCCTCAATCTTTTCAAACTTAGCTTCTTTCATACACATATATGAATGAAAAAATATATATACACATATACACAAAAGTATACAAAAATATTCATGATGGAGGAGAAGGTATTTTGGAAATACATTTGGTAATATATCTCTTCATGCTAGTGCTTATGCAATAAGCTGCTATGGTAATGAGCTTCATTAGAGGGTGTATATTGAAATTAGTAAGACTGTTGATAGGATGTATGAGATGGGCAGCATGCAGTGAAGAATAAGTGAGGCCAAGTTTGGGATTGAAAGATTAAAAACAAGTACAGAAGAGATGTGTTATTTTTTACCTACTAAGGCAGAGGAGGGAAAAATGAGAAACTAAGCACTGTTTTGTAATACAGCTAAACAGAAGGACTGAATCAAGGTTTTGCACTAAGATGGAGAGTGTTATTTCCAGGTTTCTCAGTGTTTGACGTTGTAATAGTAATGTTGCAATGTGTAAATATATTAAAACAAAATTAACTCACTGAAAATGCAACTATTCTAGTGAAATAAAAAGTACACTTTGTGATAGGTTGTACTGCTTTCGGTGTTTTTTATTTTTGTTAATTAGCAAAATTTAGTAACTTTGCAATGTATTTCCCAGGCATCCTTGTGAGGCAGCAAGGCTCTACTGAATTGTCTCAGTTATTTTTATCAACTCGTTGGAAACATAGTACCTCAGAGTAGCTAAGTAGCTTGTCTGTTTCTCTTTTCTTATAGCCAGAAGTATTTCAGATGGAACATAAATACTTTACAAGGTTAAAACTAACACCAGTATTGTGCTTTGTCGCTTTCCAGGAAAATCTCTGAAAGAGGAACAAATTCTACCTGAGCATGAATTGTAAAGAGATGAGATTAAAGTTAAATCCCTGACCTGTTGATTTATACAGTGCCTAACAACTGGCAATGGCAAGTGAAATTTGTAGAATTGTGTGCTGTTGTGGTAGTTTGGGTCTTTTTTCTATCCACATCCTTTCACTCCCTCAGGAAGAAAATAAAACAGTGAAGGTTTACTTATATAGCTTCTGGAGACTCACCAGAGCTGTTTGACTTAAATGGGAAATGTGTGTGATTAGCTGACCTGAAAATTCCAGTATAGTCTGGAACTCTTAAGCATATAACAACTTTTAGGGAACTTTGGATTATTTCAGATCAAATAAGCTTTGGGAAGGGACATCAGTAGATTAAGGGTGACTTTTTCCCCCCAGTAGTGAAATTTTTGTTGCCCCCTTATACTTAGAGATTTATATCACATAGCTGAGGTTACTTCCACTGTTTTTCTTCTGAAATACTTAATGCTTTATTGCCCAAGGATTCTTACTTCTCGTTATGTGTCAAGTATTTTCACCATTAAAGAACTAATATTCTTTAAGACCGTTATCACAGAATCATAGAAATGTAGACTGCAGCTAAGCTCAAGAGATCCTGTAGTCAACCAGATCAGATATTTGATAGTATCAGATATAGTTGCACTGCCTCATACTGAAATATTTCTGATTTGTTATTGTAGAATTCCATAGTGAGGTTTTCATAGTCTCTATTCGTAGCATGTTCCAGTATTTTACTTCAGTTGAAATTGGAAAGCTTGTTTATGCGGATTGCAAATGAAACCACTTACTTTCCTTTTTTGAAGAAAGGGAAGAATGGTAAATCACAGGCTTTTTCACTTGTTTCAGGATTATTGTACTGTTGATCCACTTCTGGGGTTTGTTTGATAGTGGGTGAAAGTCCAGTTGCCCAGTTCTTTCAGTCCTTGTAAGTATTTTTTTCTGAAAAGTTTGTCTTTTTTTTCTCTGTTTCTTTGCACCATCTTTTTAAAAAGCCAATACAAACACTACTTTAGCTGAGGTATTTCATTTTGATGAGTAGAATAAATATTCTCTTATTTTCTAAACAGGATTCTTACGTACAATTTCTCAAAATAACGACTGAAAAAGTCACACTATGAGTTTTTAACTTGTCTTTATACACTCTTCGATTTGTTTTGCTAGCTCATAGAAGTAGCACCTTTAAGGGAAAGTAAAGTATATGTAATGCAATGGATACACTGGTCTGTTTTTCATAGTAGGGGATTCAGCGTGCAAATTATAAGAGAATAGGAATCCAAAATAGGTGAACACTGTAGTATGCTAGATATTTTTGCATGGAAGTGTATAATAGCATTACAGTTTCTTGAGTCTTCATTTCTTCTGGTATATCCATTCACTCTTTCTAACACATGTAAAACATATTTGACATTTATAATAACAGAATGATTAGGCATGTTACTGACATCAAGGTTTAAGGGACTGGGTGACATAGGGAATTTATGTTCCACTTTAATCCACTTATCAGCCTCCTCTGGGAACTGATTTTAAATCTCACTCAAGCCGTATCAATTCGGGGGGAAAACCCCTGCCTAATCCAACAGCCTGGAAATACGTAAATGTATGAAACTGTTGTCTAGGCTCCCCCCTGCACCTCCCCTTTTTTTAATTAAGGGGAATATTATTGATTTATATGATGACATTCTCTCTGAAACCAAATGGCTCCCTTGTTCAGATCTGGTTTTTTTTTTCAGTTCAAGAATCAAGAGAGAAGATAAACACGTTATTTGAGCTACTAAATAAGTGAAATGTAGAAGTATGTGATTCCTTAGACTTGTAGCTATTAGTGACTTCTTTGCACATAGACTCACTTAATTTTCATTTCAGTTATAGAAAGAAAAAAAAAACATTTTCCTAGGTTAATAGTGTTGGGTTTGTTGTGTTTTTTTTGTCAGGGAGGAAAAGTTTTGAGTATATTTACATTATGCAAATGTTACAGCAATACTAAAACCAGTTGTGTCAAAGATATCCAAAGGGCAAATGTAGGTTGCCTAAGCTTAGGCAGTTCTGGACTAGGTCGACGGTTTGCCTGTAATAAAATTAGTTTGCCCTTTCTGTCCTATAAACTAAATGAAGCTGCCACTTAGGTTAGTAGTAAGAGATGTGTAGGACTGGATTCTAAAGTGCTCTATTTTTTAATTGGAGTAAAAGTGATATAAAGAAGTTCAGAATCAGACACATTGTAAACTCATGCTGGTGTGGTCAGTTACCTTTCTAATGTAACAAATGGTAAGAGAAGAATTATTACCACTGTTTGATATTTGACAATGGTATTCAGGCATATATCTGGTGAAATTCAACTCAAGAACTGTGTATTTTACATGTTCAGTCAGAAAAATTTGCTGCCTACTGAGATACTAATTTTAGGGCTTAAAGATGAAAAATATACTCCTATTAGTCAAATATTTATGAGTAGAATCCAACACGTTTAAATCTGGATGACCTTTACATACTTATGACATATATATCATCTTTTGGTTATCCTTACCCTTGCCTTGGTCTGGAAAAAGTAAAACAAGAGGTTAAGTAGTCCCTAAGGGTAAGTTAAAATGTAGACTATTGCCATGTTGTACAGCTTTAGTATACTTAGTGTCTTTCATGGCTAGTTGATGAGACAGCTGAAAGCAATAAAATAGCTTGCTAGATGATGCCATTTAAGAAAAAAAAATAGTTTTGAAAATGAGTTTACTGTTTCCAAATTTAGTGTTCTAATATTGTAAACAATATGTTTAATAGTATTTCTGTTAGATGTATAAAGCTTATCTTTTCTGTTTAAGCATTCACATTCAAAACGAGTTTAAAATATTCTAATTCTCTAGTACATTTATATGGTCTTTCTGATTTGAAGCCCAAAGGAAAGCCACTATAGTCAGGTAGCCTGATTTCCTGCATATATTGTAGGTATTTCATATTCATTAATTGCTTGTAATTCAGCACCTGTGATTGAATTAGAGGACATATTTTTAAAATAAAATAGTGACCAAAATGATATTTAAATCTTGATTTAAAATCATACAGAAATACAGACTCTTCCTAAATTCTTTGTGGTTAATTAGTTTTGCTGTTAATTGTAAGTAGCTTGTTTGGCTTTGATTTTATCATTTAGTTTTACTATAGCTTGATTTCTTGATTTTGGTAGATTTTATGCTAGATATATCAATTTAAAGTCAGTGTTGTTGCTCACGTCGCCTCTTAAACTATTCCTTGAGGAGTTAAACAGATGAAGTTTGTTAAGTATCTAAGCACTAAATGTGTTGCTCTTGTTCTTCAGAGGCCTTCTTTAAGCATTTTCTCTTGTAGCCAGTGCTAAGTCTTCTGTTTACAAAGGATTGTGCATATTCCCAGAGAGCAGAATGAGGAATTTTTACTATTGTAAAGAACAGTACAAGTTCAAAACATATATTACATATTCGTGAAAGATTTATTCTATGATGTTTTAGGAATAAATACATAAATAGTATAGCATGAATTACCATTTACATGTAGGTGGAGGTTACAAAGCTCTCTGGATTTTCTGTAAAAACAAAAGGGTTCCAACCTCAACTAAGTACCAATGAAAACCTGTAATATCATTATGCAACTAAAATTTTATCCAAGTTACATGCCTAGTTATTGTTTGTCATCTATATTATTTTAATGCTTTTTCAAAAATGGAAAATATTTGAAATATTACATTTTAATGAATATCTCATCTTGTGATTTCACCACAAGGGTGCTTAAAACATTGCTTTTAGTTGTTTCTCTAATCATGTGTTGGTAGTATTGTTCTGTGTAACTACAAGATGCTCTTTGGCAAAAGGAGGAAGTTAATTAAACAGGAGAAAGAATAAAATTAAAAATTAAGCCTGTCAGAAGAAGAATATCAGAAAGAACACAAGTATCTCCAGCAATATCTGCGGTCTGTGAAGCTAGATGAGGCAACTGAAGGGGTTCGAAGTGGTAGAGTGATCAGTTCCATTTTTCTAGACATATTTAGTAAAGGTACCTTACAAGATAAATGTGATGGTGTCCCACTTGTTTTACGTTGCTGTGTGGATCACAGGAGATGGAGGAGTGTTAATTATCATGAGGTCCCCTGTGTCTTGTCTTTTCTTGTTTCTGCTTTCCCTGATGATTCCATAGTGACCAGTACAAGCAATGACTAAAGGGAGTTGGTCTACGGACGTACTGTGATGAATTTTACTATGAATATTTACTTGTGTTTACGTGTCTTTTAGACAGCTGTTGCATTAATTGAAAAGCTAAGAAAGAATGTTTAAGCTGTCTTTGCTATATAATTTTGAAATTAATCCAACTGGAAACAAATTGATTATTTAAAATTTCTTGAACTGTTGTAGAGGTTGGATTCTAGTGGTCCAGCTCATCATTCCTGTGCTATCTCTGAATTACCAAATGTAATATAAAGTAATGAATTTCTCATAAAGTTCAACAAGGGGAGTGCAAAGTCCTACATCTTGGGGGTATAACCTCAGGCACCAGTGCCCACGGTGTCCAGCAGTTTTGACAACAGTTTTGCTGAGAAGGATGTTGGGTTCCTGCTGGGCAGAAAGCTGACTATGAGCTAGCAATGCACGCTTGTAGGCTGCGTTAGGAGGACCATTGCCAGCAGGTTGAGAGAGGTGATTTTTCTGCTCTACTCAGCACTGCTGAGGCTGCAGCTGGAGTACTGTTTGTAGTTCTGACTCCCCAGTACCAAAAGTATGTGGACTTACTGGAGCAAGTACAGAGGAGGGCTGCAAAGATTGTTAAGAGATTGGAGTATGTTTATATGAGAAAAGGCTGAGAGAAACCTGGAACTCTTCAGAAGAATGGATAAATTTCTTACGTAAAATTCAAAATTTTGTCAGTAGGAATCTTTAATTAATTCATTTTTAGAAAAAAAAATACAATTTTAGGAAATCTTCTATGTAATAAGCTGAATTGAGCCTATTACATAGTGATACAGATGTATGTGAGCTGCTATTTCTGTGCTTTGAACTAGTCAATGTGAGTCCAGCTCAGGTTCAGAAACCAGATTGCTGTGTTAGTGTGTTAGCATGTCAGTCAGTGTTGTCTTTTGATTTGCAGGGCTTAAACAGCAAGCTTGAATATGTGGCTTCCTCTGACTACCTCAGAATGTGCATATGTGATTTCTGTATCCATCTGCATAGACATAAATGTGAGCTCGTCACTGAATAGGAGTTGAGTTCATGGTGTATCTGCCCTTGGAACTAGATAATCTTTAAGGTCCCTTCCAACCCAAACCATTCTATGATTCTAGAAGTTTATATAGCTTTGGTCAACAATAATTGGAGAACACTATTCCAAAGATTTTGGGTGAAATTTGATTTTGTAAACTGCAACTGGAAATGTAAATAGGTTAAGAATTTGATTATTCAGTACTCTGATGAACAAAGTTTCCAGTGAAGATAATAGTGAGTATTTGTGGCAAAAGTTAAAATTCTTGGAATGAATATTTGTAAAATTCATTATTCGTTTTTAAATATTAGAGCTTCAGCATTTTATTTAGCTATTTCAAACTGCTCAGATGGGGAACTAGAGAACTGTTCCCTGTTCTAGTACAAATTCAAGCTGATAATCAGAATATTTATTCTTTTGTCTTACAGGTATGCATGATGTGTCTTTTCGATGCCACAAGGCTTTTCTATGAATGCCTTTGAAAAATTAACCTTTCCCTGAGTCCTAACATTAATATCCATGCCAAAACGTCAGTTAGTTTAAGGTTTTATGGAAAAAAAATGTGCAAAATTGGGGTTTTTTTTCCCCCCACAGTTTCTATATTCAGTGGTGAAACTGTACAGGTTAGTCTAATGGCATTTTTATTTCAAAACTGAAAAAAAATAGGAGGGTAAAAATACAAACACACTTGGAAAAAAACCCATATATTTTTAAAAAAAACCCCAAATTTTTGCATATCTTTGGTTGGTCATTTAGTCCCATTCCAGTCATTGTTTTTGACAACGAAATGCCACAGAGAAGAACATCGGTTTAGGAAGTTTTAAGTAGTAATTATAATCTTCCTGTTTATTGAAGTGAAGGACAGAACAATGAAAAGGAAACTGCTTCAAATCAATCCCTACTAATTTAAGCTATTTATAGAATCACTAATCAAAGCATGATTCATACAGACTTTGGAAGAATATAATGTTATAGCTTATGTGCATTTATTTGCAAGTGAAAATGTTCTTAGGTAGTGTCCTCATGGCTAGTGCGAACACTTGCCTGTCACCATTATCTCTTGTAGTTATTATCTTTACAGATAAACTTAGCTCCAGATCAATAATTTCACAGATAGGAAAGCAAAAAAGGATATAGTCCTTGGAATAAGAGTT
Source organism: Dromococcyx pavoninus (assembly GCA_033558185.1). Classification (NCBI taxonomy): domain Eukaryota; kingdom Metazoa; phylum Chordata; class Aves; order Cuculiformes; family Neomorphidae; genus Dromococcyx; species Dromococcyx pavoninus. Next base: position 5,041,213 of record JAUMJL010000044.1, on the reverse strand, counting down.
ATGTTTGTTGATGAGTTTGTAATGTCTTCTAAATAATACTGCAGAAATCTCTTGTAAATCCTTTAGCATTTTTTCCTAATCTTTTACAAGTTGTAAAATCATAACTGAAAGGCAAGCAGAAAAGGAATGCACAAATAAGACATCTGTTATTGTTATATCAATGATGATATGTAACCAGTTCTGAAGTAATAACTTTTTAACAAGGACTAGAGTCTTATCCAAAATGAGATCTCATGCACTTCCACGTCTTCATTTACTGCTTCATAAGAATAAAGTGAAGTTTGTAACTGGGAAATCTTATCAATTATTGCTTGTACAACATCACAGGTATGCTACAATCTGTTTGAGATTAATGAATTTGCAGCCAAGCCATATTTTTACAGATAGGGCTATCTGTACACTAGCATCAAAGTAATGTATTTGTGTGCTGCTTATGAAACAGAATTTACCACTACTAAGGACAGTAATGCTATATTTTACAACTTCAGCACTGTGAAATGTGTATACTGTTAATGTATTTTCTAGTCCATTAAGGACAAACAGCATATTATGCTTCATTTAATGAAAGATTTACAAGTCAGTAAGGTGGACAGTTATTCCAGTACAATTTTGGGGTGTAGATGCAGTTGTCTTTTAGAGATTATGTTATTTTGTTGACCCTAAAACAAGATCCACTTAACCTTTCAAGTTATCTGACTTTCAGTGTACATTCTGTTACTGTTACAGCAGTATAATGTTTTATTGCTACTTTTATTAATATTTATCACTTTAAAAACATCTTTGTAACTGGAAGTCTTTTAGGCCTTTTATCAAGTTAAATTCTTACTGAAATTAGAAAATTTTTTTAATTTGCTTTTGAAGATTCTGTTCTATTTTTCTTTGTGGGAAAAGAGAAAATGTATTGCTCTTTAGCTTACTTGCAGGCAGCTCAGAAATGTATTGTGTATGTTTTTCTGTCCTTTACAATGGATCACGCATTAGTATATATTAATACTAAGGCAGCATTTACCACAGTATGCATTGGTTTGCCTGCAGAACTATTCTCGTTCAGAGGGATAGCTAATTCTTATCTTCTAAATCAAGAAGATATACATTTTTTGTTATGTTTTTGAAAAGCATTAGATTATCACTATGCTATGCTTTAAAATACAGAATATACCTACCTTTATCTTTTAGAGGTAGTTGCAAACACTGCCTCACTTCTGGAAGAGCTGTTAAACGTATCCTGCTGGAAGAGCACTCAGGAGTCTAGTATATATTTGGGTGTATTAAGTACATTCAGATTCCTGAAATATTATTAGAGAGAGAAACCCTACTAGGACTTATGTAACCATGGAAGATTAGCTTCCCAGATGCATACCCCATTTGGGATGTCTAACTTTTTTTCAGTGTGTTCTCACTAAATTTATCAGCTATGATGCTGTTCTGAAACTTAATTTGTAATGTAATGAAGGCATTTATAAATTAAGGTTTAAAAATGTCTAAGGAAATCATAGATGTTATTGAAAAGGAAAATATCAGATGCAGGAGTAATGTCCTTCAGGGAATATTTCAAGCTACTATATTGGCACAAAAAAATATGTGCTAAAAGTAAGTATTAGAGCAGATGAGAGAGAGAGGCTTTCGTGCAAAAATACCCTTCTGAGTGACCTTGAAGCATGTAGTAATACAAAATGTGTTGAAAGTCTGTAATATGAGGTAAAAAACCCAAGAGTTTCTGCTATATATTACGCTATTTTTGACTGTAAACTTAAAAAAATGGAGATTCGTGTGGATCTGAGGTATTTACACTAAAGACAGGTAAGTACTGCTTCCATTGTACATGAGCTTAATATATCTGGACATCACCTGCAATACTGTCATCGTGGCAGTCTGCTATAGGCCACCCAACCAGGATGATACCACTGATGAGTTATTCTTTAAGGAAATAAGGGATGCCTCTAAGTCATCTGCCCTTGTCCTTGTGGGAGACCAGTTTTGCCAGATATCAACTGGGAGGACCCTACAGCTGGGACAAACAGGTTCAGACCATTCCTAAACTTTCTGGATGATAACTAACTTCATGGCGCAGGTGCTGAAGGAACTGACCAAGAAAGGTGCCCTCCTTGACTTCTTGTTAGGTAACAGAGAAGGTCTTGTGGGTGAAGTGGCAGCTGCAGGCTGCCTTGATCACAGTGACCATGAAGCAGTCAAGTTTAACATCTATGGCAGCTGGAGGATAATGGTCAGCAAGACCTCAACCCTGGATATGAGGAAAGCAGACTTCAGGTTGCTCGGCTAGCTGCTTAGCAAGGTCCCCTGGAAAAAGCTTTTGAAGGTGCTGAAGTCAGTCAGTACTGGTCACTTTTTAAGTATCACCTCCTAAGAGCACAAGACCAGGCAATTCCAAAATGCTGGAAGTCAAGCAAGCAAGGTAGAAGGCCAATCTGGCTGAGTAGGGATCTTCTACTCAAACTGAGGCATAAAAGAATGGTGGATGACCAGTGGAAACATGGACAGGTGATATGGGAGAACTACAGAGATGGTGTTTGCTACTGCAAAGCGGAAATTCATGTGGACAAAACTCAGAGTTGAAGCTGACCAGCACTGTGAAGGATAATAAAAAAGACTTTTTCAAATATGTTAATAACAAAAGGCAGGCCAGATATTTAGTGCGTTTTTCACCTCTGTCTTCAATACTGACGATGGGCTTGCCCCCCCCCCCCCCCCCCCCCCCGAGCCCGTGGCCAGAGGATCAAGACTGTACAAATGATAATCTCACAATCAACCCTGAACTTGTGCGGGATCTGTTGTTCCAGCTGGACAAGTCGATGGGGTCTGATGGAATTCATCCGAGGGTACTCAAATAGCTGGCTGATGTCATAGTGAGGCCTCTCTCAATGATATTCCAATGCTCTTGGGAATCTGGGGAGGTACCACTCGACTGGAAGCTAGTGAATGTTGTCCCAATCTTCAAGAAGGGCAGCAGGGATGATCCCAATAACTGCAGGCCTGTCAGTCTCTCTTCAGTGCCTGGTAAGATTGTGGAGAAGATTATTCTGTGAGCTACCAAAAACCACCTGAAAGACAATACAGTCATTGGTCCTAAGGAACACAGGTTTATAAAGGGAAGGTCCTCCCTATCAAACTTAATTTCCTCTGTAACAGTGTTACCATCTGGTTGACCAAGGAAAACCAGTTGATGTCATTTTTCTGGATTTCAGCAAGGCCTTTGAGACTGTCTCTCACAGTATCCTCCTAAACAAAGTATCCAGAACACAGCTGAATAAGCACATAATGGAGTGGGTGAACAATTGGCTGATGGGTCGGCCTCAAAGGGTCACAATGAATGGGGTTACATTGGACTGGTGACCAGTCATTAATGGGATTCTGCAGGGATCTATCTTAGGGCCAGTAGTCTTTAATATCTTCATAAATGACCTGGATGCAGGACTTGAGGATTTACTAACTAAGTTTGCCAATGACATGAAACTGGGGGTAGCGGTTTATACTCTTGAGGGCAGGGAGGCCATGCAGAGGAAACTGGACAAACTGGAGAGCCGGGAAATCGCCAAGCACAGGAAGTTTAACGAGGACAAGTGCTGGGTTTTGCACCTGGGACACAGCAACCCTCGATACACGTACAGACTGGGGAGCAAGAGGCTGGTGAGCAGACCTGCTGAAAGGGACCTGGGGGTTCTGGTTAATGGCAAGTTGAACGTGAGCCAACAGTGTGCCCTGGCAGCCAAGAGGGCCAACTGCGTCCTGGGGTGCATCAAGCACAGCATTGCAAGATGGCCAAGGGAGGTGATTGTCCTACTCTGTTCTGCACTGGTGCGGCCTCATCTCGAATATTGTGTTCAGTTTTGGGTGCCGCAGTATAAAAAAGTTATCAAGCACCTACAGAGTGTTCAGAGGAGGCCACAAAACTGCTGCTGAGTCTAGAGGAGAAATCATATGAGGAGAGGCTGAAGTCATTTGGTCTGTTCAGCCTGGAGAAGAGGAGACTGAGGAGGATCTCATAGCCATCTACTATTTCCTGGCAAGGGAAAGAGGAGGAGCAGGTGCTGATCTCTTCTTGCTAGTGACCAGTGATAGGACTCGTTTGAATGGCAGGAAGATGTGCCAGGGGAGGTTTCATCTGGATATGATGAAGAGCTTTTTCCCCCAGAGGGTGGAGCACTGAAGCCGTTCCCCAGGGAAGCCGTCATGGTGCCAAAAATGACAATACTCAAGAACCATTTGGACAATGCCCTCAGATGAGTGGTGTGAATATTGGGATTTTTCTATGCAGGGATAGGAGTTCAACTTGATGATCCTTATGGGTCCCTTCAAACTCATGTAATTCTATGATTCTATGAATTCTGAACTTCTCTTTAGAGAGTAATTTTTGCTTCATTCATGTTAAGTGAATATATGTTTGGCAAAAGCAACCTTTTTTTCAAGAAAAAAGTTAATTAAACATTGTTTATTCGTAATTATTCAGATCCAGAGCAACAGGAATACCATTTAAAAGCTTACTGATTATTATTATAAAACTTTTAAAATACAGAAAATTGCTCCTGAAGTTTCAGAATTCTGAAAGCAGAATGAGCCTGAATTTTTATTGTACCATAATTTGCCTTTTAGTTGTCTCTTATTTTTAGTTTGGTTGTCAGCAGATTTGACTTTAAAGAAATACAAGAGTGATCTGTATCTGGAAGTATTATCTTTAGTTAGACCATCTGGAATATTTAGAAAAGTTAGGATCACAGGTACACAAGCCTCTTTTCCATGTGTGAAATAGAAACAGCAACTAAATAAAAGTTGGAAATAATTGCTCAGAGTTGCATGGCTTAGTCTGGGAGAGGAGGAATGGAGATTAGAACACACTATAAGATCACTCTCTTGCATCCTTTATTTTTGACATCCAGTAGAGTTACGAGTTTTACTTGCCAAAATTTTAGAGATGTTTGTAGATTTTACTTGAGCAATAGTGTGTGAGCAATCACAGAGGAAGAAATGAGAGATCAGAAACTCAGTGACTAGTGAGAGGTGTTCACAAATGAGTACTTTTTTCCTTTATAGACTGTGTCAGTTCATTCTGATGTGTAGTTTTTGCTTTGTTATACATACGTCATGGCTGTTGTGATGGCAAGTTACTGGGATAGACTGTATTATATTCCTGAAAGTGCAGTTGTAGAATTGAAAGATAGTGGTGGTTCTGTTGAGAGATTGTTTGCTACAGAAATAATAGAGATATCTTGTTAGATTTTGTTTCTTGCTGAAATGTCATCGTCATCCATTCAATGTCTTTGGGCTGTACCTAGGATGTTTCTGGTGATGAGTTTTCTGAGGCTAGAGGCCAAGGTCATTCTTGGCAGACATCTTCAAAGTGGCATCTTTTTCTAGAATGGTTTGAAAGTGGTTAATGGTTTTCTCTTTAAGTACAGTGTTATGTGACAGCTGTAATTCCCTCTGTGATGCTCAGGTGTACTTTCAAATAAACATGAACTTTTTATATAAGTGTATTTTTTGACTAAAAGTCTTCATTGAACAGTTGATGTTTCCTTTGATGATATCAAGATATACAAGATTTTTCTTGAGATTGAATGGGATGGTACATGAGGATGCCTGATTTATGTATATTTGTGTGTTTCAGATGGTGGTAGTTTATGGAGTTGTTTGTTATTCTGTGGTTTTCTTTCTATTTTAGTTTGTAGATCACTGTCTTTGATGTTGACCTTAACACCTAGCAAAGGAACTTAATATGGAAGCATATCAGAGGCAGTTTGACAAAAGAGCCTTGGTTATTGAATTTATGATTGCAGTTAGGGAGGAAGTCCAGTTTTCTGGTTGTGGTGATGTGGATGTTATTCATACATATTATGACATATGGACCTGGTAGTACATATTTAATGGTAAATAGTTGCTCTTTTATTTAGTTTTGAAAGCTACTGCTTCTGTTTAAGACACGAAGAAAGGTTCATGTGTCCGAAAGTTTATCTAGTATGTTCAACAATGCCAGCTGCCCTAATCCTGCTTCTGTCATTAGACCATCTTGGTTACAACCAAGTGCTGTGGGAGAAATAAAAGCTTTTTTGCCTTTCAAGCCTCCTTTTTTCTTAGTTTATCTGCACTCAAGCTGACCTTTGCTAGCTCTGTTTCTAATTCTCCTCATATACTCATTTTTTAGTAGGGGATATATGTTGTAAGTAACCAAGGTCAAATTTCTGAGCCCTTGTATATTAACCCAATGATTTCTAGCTCCCTTTAATCCTTGCCTATACCAGCAGCTGTAGTAATAAGGGTCAAGGGGCTGCTAGGGATTGAGGTCGTTAGCTTTTGGATTGTATTTATTCATTTTTTTGGTGTTTTTTCACTGATCAGTCTTAATGGATATTATCCATTCATTGTATGGTATTATAACAGCATTTGACCTTTCCAGAATAGGAATGTTTGATTTTTAAAGTTTATTTTACTTTGACTGTAAATGGGATGCTGCTTTTTAGATATGGAAAGAAATAGTCTTTCATTTCATCATGCTGTGAGCTGTCTGTAATATGAGGTTGAATACCTCAATATTAATGTGTATAAAGTCAGATCCCATTAAGGAATGAAAAACTCTGTTGATTTCAATGAAACCTAAAAACGGGTTGTTTATATTATTGATAACTTAATGGGAAAGGACTTGGATACTTACTGTTTGCAACAAGTAAACTATTAGTTTTTGTATTACTGCATAAACTGCACCTTTATCGTTGCTTCAATGTATTTCTATCTTATAGTCATCTTTGTTTGATAGAACCATCAGGGTACAGAACCTTAATCTTTTGGTCTGTTACTATTTTGTAAATGTAGCAAAATGGTGAAAGCACACTATTACATAACAGACAAGAAAAATAGAGAATTTATGTCTGACATGTTTTTAGCTGCTCTGGTATGAAAGCAAAGCCAAACTGTTAGATACTTTTCTGCTCAGATTTCTATCAGTACTAGCCAGGGAAAGATTGAACATAACCTGAAAGTTGACAAATTTGTGCTTTCACAAACTTAAGCAGAAACAGCATATCACATGGTAAAATCCCTCACTGACTGTGTCATGCTTTTAGCACTCTTTCTTCTCTTGTAGTTAAAATAGTTTGGTTTGCCCTTTAATGTTTGAAATGTTCTCAGTTGCTACTGGTGAGAAGTAATTTCTGCATGGTGAGGAGGAGAGAGTGTATTGTATTTGATGTTGCTTTTAGTGATATGGATGCTTGCTCACTAGGTATTGTACTAAGATCAGCTAACTCATTTCATTAAAAAGTCTTTTAGGTAGTAGTTATATTTGGTTACCACTGAGTTGATATGGATCTGAACCAGAAACACAGAAGTGAAAGGCTTTCTATCCTACTAACAATTTCCTGAGCCTTCCATTCTCCTGTATTAAGAGGGGTTTTTATAGAGTGGAAAAATGCCCCATCATAAAGCTGTAAGGTTAAAACTGCAGCCCCTCTCTCTTCCCCAACACTCCTTAAACTATGGATCTTGTTTGCTGTGGGAAGCGAACTGCAGGAGGAAGCCAGATGGCAGCTGTATTGAGCTGCTGCTTTGTTGTGCAGGATGGGTGCCCCTCCTCCCTTCTCCAAAGCAAACGTTGATTCACGAATGAGGGGTTTATATATCTGAATAAAGGATTAATATTTTTTTAATGTCTACTCTTTTAATTGTTTGCAAAAGACATTGATCCTGGGTTCATAATAAGAAACAGTTTGAAACATGTATGTGGCAAAGTTGTGTAATTTTAAGATGAACCTTCTAAAATGGTACACATAGCCGTTGTTATTTTATTACTCTCAGTTAAACTGCCTGAAGTGTTCTACCAGAACAGCATGCTTCTTGTACAATGTATTCCAAAGAGAAAAAAAGAGAAAAAAGTGGTTTATATTTTATTTTAAGATAAAATATAATTATTTTGTCAGTAATGGGCTAAAACTCCAGAAAATTCTATAATACTTAGAGGCTAATCCTCAAGGCTAATTTTTTTTTATTTACATTTCTTCATAAAACAAAGTTGTGTGAAAGTTCACATAATTTTAAACTTTTGGCAGAAATGTTTGATTACCATTATATTTGTCATGCAGAAAACTTAAGTTTTTTAAATTTCCAAGTGTGCCAAATATAATCTTCAGCTAGGACCACAGATGCACATAGTATAAGGTTTGTAGGATAATTAATTAGAATGTTGTTGCTTTTACTGATTACTAAGATCATCTTCTTGTAAATCCACAACAATGAATAGGCATAATGAGAAGAACGCATCATAAGTACTATTTTCTAAATAGCCAGTGCTGAATTCTTGCTGGCGCAGTTGTCAACAACGTGTTCCAGGTTGTCTTTTGCCATAACGTGCATTCTAACACAATGGAAATAGCACAGAAACATAAGAATTAGTAAACTGTGGTATTAAAAAGCTTCATTTTTAACCACCATGGGGGATTTATTTAGACTGCCTAGTGTGCAGAATGTGTCTTTTAGTGTGAATAGCTACCAAGACAAAATTCAGATCCTGAGACGAATGTCAGATATGAACCTTAACAAAATATTTTTAAGAATGCTTTAAGAAATAATGTGCTTTTCCCTGCTCTTTTCCTTTTCTCTGTCTTGCTGTCTTTCTTGCTTTCTGATGTCAGTTTCTGTCTTTTATAATGCAATTATAAGATGAGAGAAAACGAGGGAATAACTGTGTAGTACAGGTGGAAACAGTTAAAAGAATTGGGTTGGAATGTTAAAGCTGATATTCCTCCATTTCAACATACCACATTAAAAAGTACTTTGGGGTGCCTGGCATCTTCATGGCTAGTAATATAAGTAAATATCAGCAGTATTCAGGATCATTCAGAATTGATGTACATATGGTTTATATACAAATTGAAATAAATAAACAAACAAGTGTGCATTTGACTTCTTTGTGTATAGTGCAGATACTTAATAGGCGGACATATATGTTGAAATCTATGTTTCGCATCAAACCTCTACAGTATGCTTCATGAGGGAGACAAGACCCATGTGTTTTGTAGAAGCTTTTAAAGCTGTTTCATTTATTTTATTAGCCTTTAATGAATGTAATTAGAACCCAAGTAATTAAATGCAATTGTGCTCAGTATGTTCCTGTTGTAAATTGCCCTAAACAATGTGCATGGTGTGAACAAATTTGTGGGATTAATAGAGGATAGATAATGTTTTTGGATAGTATTTCACACTAAACGGCCGCAGAGAGAAACAAAGAAGCTGGCGCAGTGTCATTAATCTTAGTCAACTGGCAGTTCTGGTGTAATTTGCATGACTTAGGCAGTGACACAAGATGGGGCTAGCTTGGGATGGGTGTTATATCACTAGGATACATATGTATTTATTTCTCTTTGGTACTCTGATTTATAAGGTGAAATTTGAAGAAACTGTTCATTCTGTTTTCATCTTTGTTTTTATGTTAGATTAATAGAATTAGTGGCAGTGTATTGTATGTGTTCCTTTGTTTTTATAGTTAGCATATTGGTTTATGGATATTAAAAAACATCTGTGCATCTTTGTCATCACAGAAGAAAGGCAGATGTGCTGTGATTGGATAATGTGTTGCTAGTGGAATAGATTTTCTTTCTTCACTCTGTCTGATGTGTCTTGTTTCCTGGCTTAAAAAAAATCAGGATACAGTAAGATACTTCCAAATTAGTTTCTGAAAAGCCTCATAGTAGTCATAATTAGAATATGCATTTTTATTCTGCATCACCCTTGTCCATATTTTTTCTAAAAAACCTGGAATGAATGTAATCTGATTGAGCAGAAGTATAACTCAACAGCTGTAAAATACTTCTTATATTTTAGTAGACTAAGCAGTTCTCACAAGACAATAGTGACCACTGTAGTTAATTTTCACAAGAATTTTTAAATGACCTGATTGGGCTAGTTTAAATTTACAATTCGATTTACAATTTACAGTTGGCTGGAAATGTTTGTCAAAGTGAAATGTTTTGCTGAAAATCTGAACAGAAATATTCCATTAGTTTGCAGTATTAGAAGAGTGAGTCAAAATTCATTTGAGTCCTGTTAGATGAGTATTTCTGTCCCTGGCCCTAACGTTGGTTTCGAAATAGTTCCCATTGAAAGCGAAGCTTTCAATAAACGTTATGGTCCCATTTATGAGAAAGGAATTATTGTCCAGAATTGATCTTGATGCATTTATTGACAACAAAATCTTCCTAGAAACATATTTAGTTGTATACTGTTCACTGAATGTTTTGACAAAACACTATGCCAAAAATTTATGTCCAGAACGTATTCATGTAATATCTCTGGAAGTCATTTTTCTATTAAATTTGTTGCTTACGCATACCTCATCATATTGTTATTTGGGTTACCATGGCATTGACTTAGTTGTTTAGTAAAATGGAAGGATGAGTAAACTGAGGATCTTCAGAAACTCTTGAGAAACTACAGTCCTGACAGATAAATAGGAAGGGATTCCTGCTTTAGCAGTATCGGTGGATCTTTTAATTATAATCACAGAATCACCTGAGCTGGAAGGGACCCAAACAGATCGAGTCCAAATCCTATCCCTACACAGGACACTCCCAACATTCACACCATGTCCAAATGTTTCTTGAATGCTGGCAGACTCAGTGCCGTGACTACTTTCCTGGGGATCCTGTTCTGGTCCTCCACCACCCACTGGGTGAAGAAACTCTTCCTAATGTTCAATCTAAACCTCCCCTGGCATATCTTCCTGCCATTTGCTCTAGTCCTATCACAGGTCACAAGAGAGAGGATATCAGCACCTGTTTCACCTCTCTCCCTTGTGAGAAGTCAGTGAACAGCTATGAGATACCCTCTCAGTATCCTCCAGGATGAACAGACCAAGTGACTTCAAATGTTCCTCATATGACTTCCTCTGTAGAACCTTCACCAACTTTGTGGTCTCCTCTGGACACTCTCCAGTAGTTTGATGTTCTTTTTATACAGTGGCACCCCAAACTGCACCCAGTACTTGAGGTGGGTCTGCACCAGTACAGAGCAGAGTGAGACAATCACCTCCCTCAACCAACTGGCAATGCCATGCTTGATGCACCCCAGGACACAGTTGGCCTTCTTGGCTGCCAGGGCACACTGTTGGGTTACATTCAACTTGCCCTCGATCAGAAACCCTAGGTCCCTCTCCGCAGGTCTGCTCTCCAGTCTCTCGCACCCCAGTCTGTACGTGTATCCGGGGTTGTCATGTCCCAGGTGCAAAAGCCGGCACTTGCCCTTGTTAAATTTCATGCTGTTGGAGATTGTCCATCTCTCCAATCTGTCAAGATCCCTCTGTAGGGCCTCTTTTCCCCCAAGAGTGTTGACGGCACCCCCCAGTTTTGTGTCATTGGCAAACTTTGTCAATAAACCTTCAAGTCCATGTCATTTATGAAGATATCAAAGAGCACTGGCCTCAGGATGGATCCCTGTAGGACCCCACTGGTGACTGAGGACCAGCCTGATGTAACTCCATTCACTATGACTCTTTGAGACTGACCAATCAGACAATTGTGCACCCATTGTATTATGTTTATCCAGCTGTGTTCTGGACATTTTATTCTCATAAGAGAATCCTGTGAGAGACAGTATCAAATGCTTTGCTGAAATCCAGAAAAATTACGTCGACTGATTTTGCCTGGTCAACCAGGTGAGTGACCTTGTTGTAGAAGGATGCTAAGTTTGTAAGGCAGGACCTTCCCTTTGGAAACCCATGCTGGCAGGGACCAATGACTGCATTGTCTTTCAGGTGTTTTTTGGTAACTCACAGAATAATCTTCTCCATAATTTTACCAGGCACTGAAGTGAGACTGACAGGCCTGTAGTTACTGCGGTCATCTCTGCTGCCCTTCTTGAAGATTGGGACAATATTCACTAGCTTCCAGTCAACACCGGAATATTGGACTTAGTTAAGTCTTTGGAGGAACGAGATAAGGCATTCTGAGACTCTTTACCCAAGAAGTTACCTATTGTGAACATCCTATGAGCTAGATTTCTTCTATTTATAAAAATATATATTTAATTAAAGCATTTTCATAAATTTTAAAATTGCATAGTTAAATAATAAAAAGAAGGATTTTAAAATATAAATTGCATGGGCAACTTTGAGTTCTCTTAAATGGGTTGATAATGATAAAATGCTTATGTTTATGTCATTGCCTACAAAACAATATTGTAATCATACTTTCAATACTGTAAAATAATAATCTTACTACAGCACTGAATAAGCACTGGTAAACAGCCATGTTTGTCTGCTTGTGTTGAAATATGAAGTGCAGGTGGAAGCATTGTGGAATTGATGGAAGACAGACAGGTACATTCCACTGAAATGTGAAAATAGCACAATTCTTACACAAAGCTTTATATGGTAAATATAACAAGAGACACAGACAATGGAAATTTTCTGGCATTCAGTTAGGCCACCTAAATCTGAAGCTGATTTGTCACTAACTGTCTTGTCTCCTGAACTGTGAGTAAACAGTGCAAAAGTAACTAAATTTGAATTAAACTTATTACTAATTTTATCTTTTAGGAACAAAAAGTAGTAGCTGGCTATCAGTAATGATGTAGAGGGTTAAGATGACATTAAAAACAATTTCCTTTTAATAAGGGATAAAACCATGTTAGGACAATAGAATAAAGTAAATGGAAATTGGCTGGGTGGCCAGACTCAAAGAGTTGTGCTGAATCAAGTTAAATACAGTTGGTGGCTGGTCACAAGTGGTGTTCCCCAGGGCTCAGTGTCGGGACCAGTTCTGTTTAATATGATCTGCACAAGGGGATTGAATGCTCCCTCAGTAAGTTTGCAGACAATATTAAATTGTACAGGAGTGTTGATCTGCTTGAGGACTGAAAGGCACTACAGAAAGATCTGGACAGGCTGGATCGATGGGGTGAGGCCAATTGTGTGAGATTCATCAGGGCTAAGTGTTGGATCATGCACTCAGGTCTCAACACCACCATGGAACACTACAGGCTGGGGAAGAGTGACTGACAGAAAAGGACTTGGGAGTATTGATTGATAGCTGGGTAAATATGAACCAGCAGCGTGGCCCAAGTGGCCAAGAATGCCAATAGCATCCTGGCCTGTATCAGAAATACTGTGGACAAAAGACTATGGATGTGATCATCTCCTTGTACTAGGCATTGGTGAGGTCACACCTCAAATACTGTTTTCAGTTTGGGGCCTCTCAGTACAAGAAACACATTGAGATGCTGGAGTGTGTGCAAAGAAGAGCAATGTAGCTGGTGAAGGGTCTAGAGAAAAGTCCTGTGTGAGGAGGCTGAGGGAACTGGGGTTATTTAGTTGGAGAAAAGGAGGTGGAAGGAGTACTTGATCATTCTTTACAACTACCTGAAAGGAGGCTGTAGTGAGGAGGGTGTTGATCACTTCTTCCAAGTAACAAGCGATATGGCAAGTGGAAACGACCAAATTTATGCCAGAGGAAGTTTAGACTGGATATTAGGAAAAAACTCTTCACCAAAAGGGTTGTCAAGCTGCCCAGGGAAGTGGTGGAGTCACAATCCCTGGAGATATTTAAAAGCCTTGTAGATGTGGCACTTAGTGTGACTTAGCAGTGTTAATTTTACAGTCGGATTCGATGATCTTAAAGGTCTTTTCCTATCTAAATGATTTTATGATCCTATGATTCTATGAAATATACTGCTGCATATTTGACTTTAATTTTGATGCTTCTTGACTCCCAAATAGTTAACTTCAACACATTCTTTGTGTTATTTCCTTAAGAAGACTTAATTAAGAAGTTCTAGGTATTTAAAGTAGTTTTCTTTGGTAACCTTTTCATTTTAAAAGTACAGTTAGATTTTTAGTTCAGACTCTTCAGTCTGTAGAACTTTAGTCCAGCATAACCTCACTCCATGCCAAGAATTACACTGCTTGTAGGCTGCAGTGAAGCAGAGAAAGTGGATCGGTTTTATACAGCACACGATGTAATTTTTTTTTCTGTTTACATGATAGTTGTGATTATCAAGTAATCTTCAGTGTCAAAAAGTGCTACTACTCTTTAGCCCATGTACTTCTAAATATGATTTTTATGATGCACACAGAGGACTAGCTACTGTAGAAAGCTCTGCTCACACAGAAAAGTCCTGAAGTGAAAGAGCATGAACTGACCTTACTTATTTTTGTGTCAGCTGCACAGCTGTCTCACCATTCTACAAAACATTCTTGGCATTGTATCTTAGCCAAAATATCTTTTGAGGGGAATAATTCAAGACAGAGCCGTATGTTAATCCAAATATTAAGTAATACTTAAGAAGGCTCCTATCAGCATCCATACAATTGAAACAATACGGATTTACCTTTTGCTTTGGCTTAGCAATTACATGTTATTCTTCTCTCTTGTGGAAGAAAGCACTATTGTTATTTCTTTGATGACCAGCATAAATGTGTAAAACAGCAAAAGTAATTAATTAACAATTCATAAAGGTAGTTGACTCCTATTAATATGCTGTTGACCCAAGCGCCACTGTTCAACATTTAAAGACCAGGAACCATAATATTTATTATGAGGTCAGGCATATCGATATAGCATTAAAATGAGTCACATTTAGTACACTACATAGCAATTATGTGAATGCAAAAAGTATTACTGTTGCACGGATTTTAAGTGGCAGAAAAGTTCCATGATCCAGAATTTCTTATGTAACAGCTATGAAAGTATGTAGAGAAAATTATTTATTGGATTTGTTGCATAAATGTTAAGGCACAACAGTCTGCTTACCTGAACCAGTGAGTTCTGTAGGAGGCAGTTTCCCTTTTCTACCGTTCAAATTACTAGCTTTTTTTTTTTCATGTGTAGTTTGGAGAACTTCATTCTTCTGACCCATTAGAACAGATTGCTAGAAGCTGTAGACTTGAAGGAGAATTTTTCTGTTTGCATTTTTACACAATAAAAATCTTACATTCCTTCTTTCTCTTTACATGACCCATTTTCTTGTCTTGCCCTATTTAGTGTCGGTTTTTCCATTAAATGGAGGGGTTTTTTTTGAGAATAAGAGGGTGTGAGAGAAAAGACAAGTATATCTGGTCTGTCTGTTTACAATCAACAAAGCTGTATTTGGACTTGAATACTTTAGAATTTAGGTGTGAAGCCTAAAGAGAACTGAAACTTGAGTTCACTGTTACTTAACAGTGAATTTTAACAGTAATTTTTTCTTCTGGTAATTCTATTGCTTTACACTGCATCCTCTGTATCTCAGTTATCCAACTGAAAAAAAGCCTGTCTGTTATTTATTCTGAGCAAAACTGTAGGGATAGATCCTGAGTAAAATGTAATCAAATTGGAATAGCATTAAGAAGTTGTTTTAAGTTTTAGCATTTCTAGGTATGTTAAAATGATATATGGAAGTGTCTGATCTTGAGTTCATTTGAATCTAAAACCTAGAAATATTTTTGCAGGTGTGAATTCACAAAAGAAAAAATGTAGACCTCAAAGAAACCAAACCTCCCAATTTCCTTTTTAAAGATCCTTAGAACTTACATGTGCCAGCAATTCACAGATCATACTTAATCATGTGATTAATTCTGTCACAGTTTGAGGTAAATGGGAGAGATAATTCCTTATTACACATGAAGAAGCTGAGGCCATTGTAAAATCTTTCTGGATTCCTCACTGATTCAGCTGTCCCAGTACTGTTATCATTCTTTTTATGCTGCTAGTTCTAAAGTCAGTGCTCATTTTTCTAGTTTTACCTAGTTAAGAATTTTATATCTCTTCCCAGACTTTTCTATTTCACTGGCTTTTAGGGGATATGAAAGCTACCGTAAATAGTGGTTGTGACTTAATAAAGTTGAAATAAATAGACTATATAGGAAAATTAAAATTTCTTGGTAATACTAAGTAGGAACACTTTGTACCTGTTTGGTTTTAATTTTTTAAATTAGCAAGATAATGATACATACTTTTTACAATATTATAGCAGGGTTCAGTTTTGTTGTTGGCCTAAGTGAGGAGATTCTTTTGATAGAATTTTGTATTCACATTTAATTAATTCAGTACCTTGACAGCTGAAATTGCTAGCACTGTTTCATTAACTCCTTGTAAAAATTTATTTCAAGACATTAACTTACATGTTAGATGTTATTTATTATTATTAAAATTTAGGTTTAGGTTTTAGTCTATTATTAATCTTATTAATAAAGGCCGTATATTATATTATATTATTAATAATTTTATCATTTGATGTTGTTTCTTGTTACTGAAGAATACCCACATAATTTAATGTAAATATGAAAAAAAAGAGATGCCCCCACTGAATGGTTAAAAATACTTGACTCATTCTACATTGACCTAAACCAGGTGAATCTATAGAAATTGCTGGCTACTGCAAGTATTGCTTCTTTCTCTTGTCTTCAAGAAGTTGACTTGATAAGAATGGAAATGCAATAGTTTGCAGGGTGGTTTTCAACTGTATTGTTGTTCCAAGTGATCCTGCACCTTACGTGAAGGGCAAATAGATTAAATCGTACTAAGCTTATTGTTGTTAATATTGGATTTTTTGTTCTACCAATATGGGTTTTAGATGTCTACACACATGTGCACACATACAGGAAGAAACAGGCGGTATTTACTACTGTGCTGAACTGTGCTGTAATGAAAGCTGTACTTCTGTAGCAAGCAAATTAAGAAAAGTTTTGAGGCAATATCCAATGCCAATTTAAAACAGCTTCCTGTTTTATTTGTCATCCTTCAATAAATAACAAATTAGATTAGTTGCATGAATGTAAACTGTTCAAAGGACACTTAACATCTTTGTGACCAACAATGTTTTTTATGTCGTTTAGGTTCAAAACATTGACGCTCTTTTAATATGCTTGGGCTGCAAAATATGGATACAGACTTCATGAAAAAGTACATTATTTTGGTTTTATCATTACAAAACTCACTGATTTTTGCACACGAGAGACACTTTTTAAAATACCTTGACAGGGAATTCATCATAGTTAAATGTTAACTGTGATTACTTTTTATCATAAGATACGTACCTTTCCCTTTCTGTTGATCTACAGTACTAGAATTGAAAACAAAGCTTGCATGCTTAACACACAATTTCAACTCTGTCATGCTTCTTTCTCTATTCTAGTAGAAGGCAAGACACAACCACTGGTATCTTTGCTAGTAATTCATGAAATCTGTTGAAGGGGAAGAAAAGCCCGCTGGTAGTATAAATCTTAGTATATTGTTCAACATACTTGATTACACATAAATAAGTGGTACATATTCCATGTAATATTTATGTAGCATTTGTTTGAAATATTTAGCTTAGCAAGATAATAAAAAGCAAAAATTCGTACACTTTGTCATATTTATGAAACACTTGACTCATTGTATATATTTATTTTCAAAGTGCAATTGTTTTCTTATGTAAAAAAGTTCCCAGTTCAATTAAAAAATATCTCTGTATTCTCTGCTATAAGCAAAGAGTGGACAGGAATATTGACTGAAATTCCAAAGGTGAAAAGCCTATTGCCTCCATAAATGTCACCCACCTCCATTTACACTTTTTGTTATAATCAGAGATGAGTATAATCATAGGAATGGATCTAGTTTTGACTTTCACGGCTCTTTGTTGTATTTTGTTTTTTGTTGTTTCTCTTGGACTAAATGTGTTTTTGTAAAACAAACCAGCCTGCTGGAATAGAAACGGGATTCAGCAGAAACTTTTTCTCAAGCATATCCATTGTAATTTTATTTATGGCAGATAAATTTTTTAGGCCCAGGGCAGAATTTTCTACCACACTGACAAACATCTTTAAATAGTCAGTTATCTGTTGGCCAGGGTTTTGTGTCCCTGCTGTCTGTTTAAATCTGAGTCTTGAGTCTTTGTCACCCATCTCCCAAGTGTGAGAATTTTTTTTGCTTCTCTGTGAGCTGTTCAACTTTTAAATAATCCATCAGACAGATCAAAGACTTCAGTGGTGAGATGTTCACCTGAAGTCACAGAAACCTGAGTTTCTGGCTAGATACCACTGTTACTTGTTATTTTGCCAGTGGTGATTCCCATTCCCTGAAGCAGCAGCTTCCAGCTCTTGTGTCTAGCTACGTGCAATTTTGAAACGTCTTACCAC
The DNA here is from genome assembly GCA_033558185.1 of Dromococcyx pavoninus. Taxonomy (NCBI): domain Eukaryota; kingdom Metazoa; phylum Chordata; class Aves; order Cuculiformes; family Neomorphidae; genus Dromococcyx; species Dromococcyx pavoninus. Next base: position 5,023,122 of record JAUMJL010000044.1, on the reverse strand, counting down.
TACTCCTAATGTATTACATTTGAATAGCTGCTGTCTTACATGCAGTAGGACAGCTTAAGCACAGAGAGCTTGAGACAGTTGCTCAGGATAAGCAATTACTTAGTGTTAGGTCATACATTAAAGATGTATTGCAAAACAGTGACCCAAACTTGCACCCGATCTTAATGTGTTATACATTTGTACATCACACCTTTTACTGATTGACTTCAGTTAAGACCTTTGACAGCTACGCTGTAGTTAGGATTATTTTAAGCTAGCGGCTCATCGCAAACCTACGACTGTAATAGAGAACTTGCTAGGTTACCTTCTTACTTTGATGCTCTTTTAAGAAATTATGTGATATCACTGCAATAGGTAGTTACTTTTGACTATATTTTCTATGATAACTTTACCATACTATTGATTTTAGCCCACTAATAAACTAACTTTAAATTTTGACCTATTTTGAGAAATTAAACAGGAATACAATAGTTACAAATTTTCAGAGGTATTGTCTGACTATTCTGTTTAATTTCATGGCTTTCTAGAACAAAACTCTTCTCTTATTTCTAGGCTTACAACTGTTTTGCATCAACTTCTAGCAGCATTTTGTTACAGTGAATTTAACACTCAAGACAGTGCTCTACAACACATTGATCTGAAGTACTACTCTTGCTGCTTTGCCGGATTTGTCTCAAGATCAACGGCTTGAACTCCCTTTTAATGTTAAAATACCTATATGGGTCTGCTCTTTCCAACTTTTGCCACTCCTGCTCAAGGGGGTTAGAAATACAGATTAACCCTGGTGAAGAGCATTGGCTGTCCAACTCTCATTCTTTAGAGCTGTAGAGGCAACGAACCTTTATGATTTCTTGTAGCACCTGTTCTGGATTTTATCACTGTAGAAAATAATTTAATGCCCACTGGAATTTGTGAGAGACTTTCCATTGATCTTAGCATACAGCAGAAGCAATCCCCAATGAGAGAGCACGTACAAATGTGAATCTATATATGCAAAAGGAAATGTCAGTTTGGACATCCAGAAAAAAAGATGTGAGCTGAAGATTTTGGGAATTTCTGCTGCAAGATCTATCAACAATTTTCCGAACCATGAAGCAGAGAACTGTTTATGTTTGTTACTACTTTTTAATTTCTGTTGGCAGTGACATGCAGACTATGAAATGTGTTAGGCTTGATTTACATAAATCAGAAGGTTGTCAGCTTCTTCCTTTTGGATGTCTATGTTGCCTTAAAATCCAAACTGATGACCTCATTGTAACACAAATAAATAGTGTTGGTAAATGTTATTATAAATTTCTTCAATTACTGAACATACAGATGGAAATGCAAAGTTAAAAATTTGTGATATTCATTCTTACATACTTTATACTTTTTACAAGTCTTCCATATTTTTGAGACCTTTTTTTCCATTATCAAAAAAGTTTTGATGTCTGGGTTTCACAATGCTTAACCACATTCACTAAACATGCTCTTTGGTTTAAAATAAAATTTCTGTATTGGTATATCTCATTGTATTAATACTAATATAATTCTAAGGCTCTCTAACTGTCCACCATGATGAAACAGAAAAGAGAAGAAACATTTTCTTCTCGTAATTCAGTGGTGATTTCTCTGTGTCATCAAGGATCAAGCAGGGCAGATATATCACAGGAAACATGAATGAAATTCAGGGGAATATTGTAATTAGAAAAGTTCTGGATAATTTTATGACTGCAAAGAATGTTGGTAGTTATTCATACCAATACTATACTGGGATTAGCCAGTTGATTAGATGTGTTATCAGATATTTTTATTAGGGTTTGTTGGTTTTTTTAATCAAAACACATTAAGTCGTATAGGAAAGTTACTGATCTCTGTGCAATAACGATTTAATGATTTGACTTTCTGGTACACATTTCTTAAAAAAACATAAACTCTATTTTCCCTTGATTTCAAAATAAACAGTTTTCCAAAAAGTGCGCAATTGTCTTTGAAATCTTAAATTTCTTACATGATCTGGGTGTCTCTGTGAGAGGTATGGTTATCAAAATAGGAAAATAATTATTTTTGTTACCACTAGTATGTACCATTTTGCAAACTGAATGTTTGTAGTTGTCATTACAAAAGCACCTTTCTGTATTCAGATAGTTGAATGTTCAGCTACTAGTAGATAGATTTCCTTGTTCAGATCTGGTTTTAGTGTTCTCCTTGGTGTATACTATCAGTTATGTGAAATCATCCTTTCACTTTCAAAACAAACTACTTAGCTCTGGACTTTTAGAAATATATATATTTCTTTTCACCTTTATAAATGTGCGGTTTCCAAATTCTTTCTCTTCTTGCTTTTAAAATAATGAGAAGACTAACAAGACTATGCTTGTAATTAAAAGTAATTTTTAAATAACCTCAGAAGGTTGTTTCTAGAAATCAAAACATCTTTATGGTTCCATTTCTAAGGAAAGAAAGACAAGTGACTGGGATTCCGTACACTTTACTGTAGTCTACATTAATTAACTTCTTTTAAAAAATGACAAAGACCTTTTTGAAAGGGAATCTGGCACTCTTTCCACCAAAATGATGGCAGACACCCTACTCTCTGCTGATTTCTTGACACTTCTAATTACCTGTATTCATTTGAAATCGTTTCCTTTGTAGCGAGTTATTGGCATGATTTTCAGAGAACAAGAGGAAAATGGAAAACATTTTAGCAAATTAAGAAAAAAACCCAACAGTATCATTGTTTGCAGCTTTTGTTGAAACTACCTACGTGAGTCATTTGAGGGACATGAAGGTAAATGAAAGGTTATACTTTGCCCTGCACGTTGTCGCTGGTATTTGTAATGTCAATAACTGTAGAAGGTTGTCAGGAAACTGGAGAGATAAAGGTCAATAGCAATGACAAATATATCATTGTATGTGTTTGAATATGCAATATCAGCCTAATCTCATGGTGGAGGTTTTCACACTCTGGAAATATCAATCAGGTGCTGTATCAGAACTACCCATTGTTTTCTGTGTACTTAGAATTAAATGGGAAAATCGGTAGATTTAAGTTTCAGCATGTTTACGCTGTTTTTTTCTAGATTACTTTCTTTATTTAGTACAGAGAAACCAGTTTTTTTCCTCTCAAAAAGATATTTTACATGTAATAAAACACTAGCAGAGATTAAAAAAAAAGAAGAGTATCCTAGGTCTTTAATTTGTTACAGGACATTGAATATCAATTTCTACTTAAAATTTAATATTGTTGCAAACTATACCTTTATGATAATTGTGTGCAAATCTGTTTGTATTTTCATATACTAAGACAGACAACAGCATCTCTCATTTGAAGTGCCTCTTGCAATGATAGACCTTTATTTCTCACAAACTGTATCAAGATTTCAGAGGTCAGTTAAAAGCAACTACAGCCCAAAGTTAGATTAATGTGAAAAGGAAGAATACTTTTCAGACAGATAGGTGGCTTACAGTTGTACAGATCAAAGCACAGGATTCTAAGTTGTTACAACTGTGGATCTTGATTTAGGAAATCTCTATTTGACCTATAGGGGAATACCAATGATAAATCGTTACGTTGTTGTGTGGTTTTCTGTGATTATGCAAGCACGGAAAAACAAGAGATGAACAAGGAAAGAAACTACATCACAGAGCCATGTGACATTGAAAGTAAAACCAGAAATTAGTTCAGTGAGAATCTTGAGGTAATAAGGTAGGGGAGGGATGCAACATTGTGAGGATGAATTTTAAGAATAGCAGGAAGAAAGTATTGCAGCAAAGTAAAGTCTTGTTTGAGGGACAATTGGAAGAAGTACAATTTCTGGGTAGGACCTTTGAAAAGGTAACTGTTGGAAGCTAAAGGAAAAGTGAGCTCAGATCATCTACTGATTAAAGACATGAAGTCCTATATAGTGGAAAAAAATTCTGGGAACACACATTAGAGGCACTATATTGTTAGAGCAAGATCCAAGTGTCAGGCTGTCTGAAACATCTGTGAATCTGATTTTATTTTAAAAGAAACCAAATATAAATGTATTTGCTAACTCTGAATTAATTATTTCATTAATTCCTTGAATACTAGTTCCTTTTAAAAGATGCTAGTAGTTTGAACTTTTGTACTCGTAAGGCATCAATTCTGTGAAGTGTACCTGAAACTCTGAAAACTTCAACATAAAACTATAAGAACTCCAGAGTCACTTGCTGTTTAGTGACTTGTAGATTCAAGCTTTATTCTGTTTATTGTGTTTTATCTATTTAGAGACTGGTTTCAGTGACATCAATTTCTTCTGAGCACATTTTGCCTTCTAAAATTTGAATTTTAATTCAGTAGAACATTTTAATGTGCTTAATTTCAATTTTTTAATGCATCATAAGTCTGTGCTGTTCAGCAAAGCATTTAAGAGTATGTTTGTATACTACCACAGTTCATAGGATCTGAAGAAGTTCTTGAATAAGTTCACTGTTGGCTGAAGTGTTTTGCCTGGGTCATTTCCTAGAAGTCCTTTTGACCTCCAAATACATTTTTTTCCCCGAGAGTAAACATCTTTGCTGAGTTTCCAAGAACATAATAATGACTGAAAAGGCAATGCTCCCTGATGCATTCATAGAAGTGAATGCATCCCTGTCTAATTTTAAAAAGATCTGTCACCCAGGTAATTTGAAAAATTTTTATAAAGTTACAAAGGAAAAACATCCCACCTCACATGAAACATTACTGGTTTTGAAGTATCACAGCTCAAGGTAGTATCTTGTTTTTCAGTCACATGATATATATTCTTACCTTGAGGGACACTTCATTAAGCCAGTTATTGAAATGCAAAACCAATTAATTTTTTTTCACAGGAAATGCGCTTGTGGTTCTAGACTGTCCATTGCCTACACAATTGGTCTATGAATTTTAGCATATGTTGAAATTTTTGTCTTCTCTGTGCATATGAGGTCTGATACAAATTATTACAGATATTTAGAATTAATTCAGATTATTTTTTTCTTTTATTCCTTGCTGCTTCTCCCCCTTCTGCCTCCCCTGTCTCCCTGCTGTCTCTTCTCCCCTCCCTTTCAACCTCTCCTCCATTTTCCTCTCCTCCCTCACCCCCACTTTCTCTCCCTTTTCTTTCCTTCTGTGTTACAGTGCAAGAGTTGTCTTTTCAAGCACAGTGTCTACTTGTTCTATGCATTTCTTCTGTAAACATTGCCTCATTATACTTCTCCACTCTCTTTTGTGCACTCATAAAGATACATCAGGTGAATTTTCAATTTGAAAACAATCCACTCCTCACTACAGAGCAACACTTCTTAGACTTACTATTTTCACTCAGATCCTTAATTATATCATTGTACAAGGTCTGTGATGTACTCAAGCTATGAGATGACTGCAGTTCTAACACTGTGAGGAGTCAGAGTTGCATTCCTCTTTTGTATCTGCATTTTAGCACTCTAGAATGGGAATAATCTTTCAGAAATTGCAACCTCTTTGCGTGTTTTTGTGTGCAAGAGAAACAAAAAATAATTCGCAATGTGCTACATAGCTATCAGATAATCTCTTATGTATTGTGAAATACATGGCTGAGGATTAGATGCTCCCAATACCCAGATAATTTCTAGACCAAAATGCATTGCTTTGGAAATGAAGAATTTTGAGGTACTTCTGAAATACACATTTACTTCCCCTACTCATGTCAGCAGAAGGACCTACCAGCCCAGCAGATTTCTCTGATTTTATTAGCTTTGAATGCTTTCATATAAGCTTTGAAAATTCTGTATCTACAAATCTCTGAACCAAAATTTCTAGTTGTGACATATTATTTGGAGTCCATGGCTGACCTTCTGAATTATAAAAAATAATGCATAAGTACTAACTACAGGATTTTGATACTGTAGTGCTATAGTTTGCTTTACTGTGCAGGGATTCAGCATATGAATGGTAGTATCTACTATGAACTTTTGAAGAGCGTTGTTCTTGAGTGAACACTACCTTTGATTTCATGAAAAAGGAGTGCATGCATACATTGATTGCAGGCCGTAACAGAGCAGATCTTTCCTAACCATTTGCTAAAGTAGATTAATCCTTATATTGTAGACGTTTATTTGTATTGCTTAATAAATATCACAATATCATATATTATCTAATCATTTTATTGCCAGGTAAACTAATAGTATTACAAAAGTAATTTTTTATGTTTGCATTAATGTGTGACAGTGAATACCTTTTGGATTTTGAGAACTTCACAGTACTGTAAAAGCGATGCAAATTAATTATTTCACACTTGAATTCATTCTTATTAAAAGAAAGTGCTGCATGTTTTAAAATACGTGTATATAAATATAAAAGACCTAAAAATAGACTCAGATAAGTGTCTTCCAGTTTCCACCTTGCTATTTAATGTAAAATTTAAAAAATCTCTCATGTGAAATGATTTTTATTTAGAAACGCGTATTTGTGATTTCGTTTTTTGACAAAGAAAGGTCTTTTGTTCTGGTTTCTTCAACAGAATCTCATTTTGTGACTTTCTACTGTCCCCTAGTGGCATTTTAATCTTTGTAAGTATTGTGATATTGCCATTCTTCATTGCTTCTGTGCTTTTCTGTTTTCTTGAGACTATCATTAACAAACATTTAAAATGCTATTAAACAACCCATCACTGACTGTGGAAGCAATAACATTACTCTTTAGCCCAAGCAGTCTTTTCAGATATTTTAAAATTATATAAACATAGCCAGCAACCATATGCTATCTATATAATGCATTACTTCATTACAGTAAACATTTCAGATTTGCAGAATGTTAACACAAACCTGATGAAAGAAAAATGTTATTACTTGTGGCGAGCCTATACATACCCTACAGTAGCTAAAATGTAATTCGTGACAGGTTAGAGAATTATTGTCAGTAGTCTCAGAGCGTGCATTCCAGCCTCTTCCTTTATTCCCTTTAAACTCACACTGCATTTCCATTAGGTTGTTAGCAAATTTACCGTACCCCACAGTGTCACTTCTACATCAAATATTAATATATTACAGAGAAGTGCCATATTAGTAGCTATCTCAACTGATATCTATTGATAATGGACTTCTTCAGTTTTCCATATGTTCTATGTAGATGTACACATTTGGTCGCTTTTACTTTCTTAAATGCATAGTTACCTTTTCTTTCTTGTAGGTGCGTGCGTGTATACCTCCTTCACATTCACTAAGAATCACACACATTTTCTCAATTTCACCTAGTGTTTGATATGGATAAGCTGGTTTGGTTTTTTTTTTCATTTTGTATGCAGCCAGAAGCAGACTATTACAGTCCCTGCTGTTATGGATTTCAGTGATTAGTTCTCCTGTACTGATCACAGATTTCATTTTACACTAAATAATAGAATATTTCTTTATTTGAATTTATAGTTTTCATATATATACACATATAAAAGACTAGATAGTACATGTTATTACATGTAATTTTATACTGATGAGTCACATTTAACATAGGAGTTAAGTTCTTCTCCAGATTTGGAGCATATGAATAAAATAATTGAGAATTCATTTAGTGTAACCAATGAAATTTTGAATGAAGGTGTAAAAAAAAAATTATTTTTCCAAATCTCGTAGATGCACAAATATACCCACATGCATACACTGAGAATTAAAAGAATGAGAACTCTTTTAACATGTTTTTATTATTAAACTTTCTTTAAGATTAACAAAATAGACATCAGTACAAGAAATGCCTGTTTAATATCTATCATACTGTTTTTAGTTGATAGATATATAAAAATTACAGTACTTCAAGTACAAGGTATAGTGAATTTTTGGTCCATTAACTCAACATTTTAGGAATCAAAGAGATATATATTGCATTAATGACTTCTTGGCACTGTCTACTGGAGTATTATGGTTATAATAACTATCACACTAAAACTGCTGGTTTACACCATTATCTTGAACTGGGATGAAGGCAGAAACCCTTCAGCCATCATATTTTCTTAAAATGGTTCATTATATGCTGCATGCATTAGTTTGAAAATAAGAAAGAACATGATATGATATTTTTTACAATTTATATTCTTAAGAAGAGTAGAAGGATTTGTGCTAGGTTTTGAGATTTTCCTATGTTCACTAGTTGTATTGCGATTCTGTGTAGATCTGCTTATCCATCCTTAGGTTTGATTAAGATATCCCAAAACAAAGCCCTAGAGTGCTGTCGCTTCGAGCACAAATACACAAAATTGCAACCAATGTTAACATTCTACTCCATATCATTTTTCAGATGCGTAAAGAAAAGATTTTAAAGCTCTGAGATTATACAAGAAGGTTTAAAATCTGTTCCCCTTTATTTGTACTTTTTCATATAATGTGGTGCAGCTTTCAAAACTGCTTCTTTTATTTTTTTCTAACAGTATTATCTTAAATTGAAATGCAGTACTTTTACAGCTTGCTTTCTCACAAATTTTTGTGTTCTTTATATTTTTTAAAATAATCCTTCAGTAAGCAGATTTGTGTTATGGTATAGCTGCTGTGTTATGGGAAACACTGGAATTGCTTTGACAGACTAAAATGGAGTGGAAATTTTTCTTTTAAATGTTGTGTAGGTTTCTTTTAGCAAAACACAGCTTGTTCATGGCCTTAGTTTAAAAGATAAAATTATCTGTATTCTTTTCTTAGGTAATATGTTTATGGCTGTCTAAAGGATTTCCTGAAAAAGGCTTGGTTTAAGTTTGCCTAATTATTGCTAAGATACTACAGAAGATAAGAAAATAGATGGCTGCACTGTAGATCACTAGAACAGTATAACACTATCAGTGGCCTACTTCCCCAAAATTAGTTTTCTCCAAAACATATAATAAAGCTAAGCAGCCTCATGTTTTACAACTCAGGAGACTATCTAAACAGAATGAACAGATTTATAGGGTTATTTTTAGTACCTGTCACTTGCATTACAGTTTACATTTGATTTTGAAGCTTAGTTGATGTTCTTGGTAAAAAAATATAGTCAGAAATCTCATTAAAGTCCTTCATAAAATAGGGTTGTTACCTCTCCTCCCCCAAAACAGGGAGCGAACCCAAAACAGGCATGCGTACATCATGTGGTTTGGATTTGATGTTAATCTTTTTATTATTATTTAAATAACAAATTGAAACACCTGCAGCTGAATGTGTAAAGAATGTTTACATAAATAATTGCTCAACTCACAGCTAGGTTAAGTAACCAAACATTTTGTCACTGTGCAGTATTTCACAGAGCAACAGGGAAATGCTGACATGTCTAAAATTGTAATTATTTCCTTCCATCATTGTCAGAAGTAAGTGTTTATTGAGGTAAAATAAGTATTAGGATATTGAAATGTAGAATGTTGCACTTTTCTGAAAGCTGTTCTTCTGTGAATTAGCTGTATATAAAACATTATGTAAAATACTGACATGTGATGCTCAGTATCTTTACTGAAAATGCAGTGATGTGCTGGAGGATGAAGTAAAGAGTTATAGGCATATATGTTGAATCCAGCTGGGGAAAAGAACTTGTATGTGTGTGTGTTTAGCAGCATATAGCTTTGTATTTATTTTTTTTGCAAATAATTGTATTAACTGCTGAATATTAAGGAGATGAAACTGAATTTTTGTGTTCACTCACGTTTATAGAAATATTTTTAAGATGTTAAACTATAAAGGAAATGTAAACCGACTGTTATTTTTTTGCCTTCTGGACTTGTTAGTGTAAAATTGTGGAATAAGGAAATGCCTTAGCCTTGGATATCATTCAGCTGTACAATTCAAGTTGATCTTAAATTTCAAGATACGACAACAAACAGGATTTTTTGATAGACAGCTGTGATAAGATTATGTTTTAGACAAACTGCTAGAGTATTAGTGTTAGGTGAAACGGGAGAAAATTATTTTTGCTTACAGACTAACTTCTTTTCACGTGCACACAGGTGCACACAATTCTATAGGTTTTGAAAAATCAGTTTGCTTTAACCATTTTTAAGTATTAAAAGTCAATGTGCAGCACTTAAACATTGAAACAAATAATTTCTATAAATGTATCTCTTGACAGATTGCTTTCTACAAGGCTGGCATGGATTTGAAAGAATAAATTGACACAGCCAGGCTAGTAGTGTAATATTAATCATATCTGTGGTGAAGAGGAAATTGAGATAACTTGGAAGGGTTAAAAGTAGGCTGGTTTCTTTCCAGACATATATTTAGGGGTTTTTTGTTGTATCTGGCTGAATATTAATTCAGCAAAGTAAAAGTAGCAAATGGTTACTGTAGTCTGCCAGCAAATTGTGTATGAAACAAAGAATTACTAGGTTCATACAAGCTGATAAAGGATTACTACACAGACAAAGCCATTTAAAATTTGCAGCTCTGACCAGACAATTTTTCATGTTTTACAAAGAAGTACAATTACATTTTGAATGACCTTATGCCACAATTATGATATAAAAAACAGATTTCTCTTTTCTCCTGGCTCTAGCTTGTATATCCTGTATACATTAGTGCATTTCACTTGGTGTAGCTGTGATTGTTTATCTTTGTCAACTTAAAATATGAATTAAACTCAAATGTCTTTCAAATGTGATACTGTACTTACTCTGTTCAAATAATAAAAATAATTCACTGCAGTAATCTGGATCTATTTCTTCGTTAGTTAGAGTAAATATATGGTCTCTACGGGATTCCCTTTTTTTCCCCTTACATTCCACAGTGCTTTGAAATGTGCTTATGAGTTAGAGAAAACTTAGTATGTTTTGCATAAAATGCTTTAAAATTTACACTAATGAGAAATCAAACTTAAAAATGATGTTGACAAGCTACACTAGATATTTCAAGTATCCATTGCAGTTTTAAATTCAACAGATTTTAGATCAACCGATAAGACATTTGAAAGCCAAAAGATTGATAATTTATGTTATTTACATTATATACATATTATTACAATAGAAAGAGTAAAGGTGTTGAAAAGGTTTTGTCTACTTGGTACATCTATAATTATTCAGTTTTGAACTACTAATTTCTGTTAGGATTTGTGGTAGTAAAAGCCTTTTTGTAATTTATAATATAGTATAATTTCTCCTGCCTCCTTTCTGTCATGTTCATGATAAACCTGCATCTATTCATCTGTGTATATTAATGAAAAAGTACAAAAGTAGACATATTAAACAAAAAATTATCTCTTTAATTGAAGACAGTCCTGTGTTTTATTGCAATGTTAAATCTTACTACTGTCCCACAATTTTTAGGGAAGTCTACTTATGGTTTTTTGACTAAAAAAATCTAATGCATGTAAAAATGTTAGCTCTAACCAAATCACTTATTGCTTTTTACAGATAAGCTTTTTCAGCAAAAAGTTTTATGAGAGAGGAGTGATGAGAGAATTTCCTTTACTAGAAGAAAGCTAGACTGCTATACCTTACAAAATGATTATGGCTTTCTTTGTGCTATAACACATTCTGTAACGAGTTAAATGAATGAAATTGTTAAGAAGTATATGACTCTAAAATCATAATTAACCTTATTTTCTAGCTGCAAACAGTGCTCTTCGATTGAGAAATGAAATGTTTAACTGTTTTGCACCCGATATCTTCAGTTATACTTACATATGTGTATCTATAAATATATAGTCTGAAAAATATATATATTCTGAAAATAGTTGAACTTTTTGTATTTATTGGGATCAATTGTACCTTTTATCCTGTTATTATAGTTCAAGCTGGGATAAGGGTACAGTTTCATTTCAGTATTCTTGTACTACCTATTTGTACCTATAACATCAATATTGTGTCTACCACAACACGTGGATAGTTTAAGCAAAAGTTGATCCCCTAAATAAGTATGTATTAAGTGAGAAAGCATTTTTAACAACTTTATCATGCAGGTTTGTATCCAGTTATGCTTTTAATTAAACACTGGTCCATAAATAAGCAAATAATAGAAGTTAGCAGAGAAGCAGTTGATCGAAATCATGACAGTACCTCATTTATCTTTGTCCTAACGAGACAATAGGAAATGACACTAAGCCGTTGTTTTCTATGCATTAAGATTTCCTTCTTAAACAAATGCAATTGAAGCAGTTTGTTTTTTCAACGACAGCCCAGCACGCAATGCCAGTGGCCAGAGTTTTGTCTTGTCTTCATCCAGGGAAGGATTAATCTTTGTGATGGTGCAAACAAAATGTATGTCTGAGGTCAAAGTGCGGGTTGCCTTTTGGGATCTGCATTACATTAATGTCATTTTTAGGTTCCTGACGTTAATCAAAACCAACACCATAAAGCGTCACTTAGCTAATTTGTGTATTATTGTCAATGTTACCATTAATTATGTGTTTGTGAGGAAAAAGAGGATTAATGAGATGTCACAGGTAATTTACAATGATCAGGCTCCCCAGGACACTAAGAAAACACTAGCTGTGTAAGATTACTATTCAAACATAATAGCGCTCACGCAGGAAAGTCTTTGTTAAGTCTCTGAAGCAAGTTTTTCTATCATTATGAAATTTATTTTATATTTGCTGCAGAATGTTTATTTTAAATTAAAAGCTGTATAGCAGTTTGTATCTTTTTACTGAGTTCTCTTTTGAACACATTAATAAAAAACTAATGTCATATTAATTGGGAAACTTTTGGAAAAATGTGTTCTCTCAATTGCTGTGAGATACTCTTTTCAGTGAAAAATTTCTACAGGCAACCTTAATGAACACAAAGTCTCATTAAAAGTGAGAGGTTATCAAGTGATAATACCATCATTAACACACAGTTACTATAGTGTGATGCTCTATATGTAAGGTGTAGAAGCAAAGATAATCAAGAATATGTTTGCATTTTTACGGTATATGTATCAAGTATCACTCGTAGTAATAAATTTTAATTGAGATGGGCTTGTCCATTCATTAGCAAATGATCCTTTTTATTCTTTTGATGCTGCTCATTTTTAAATTCTGTTACTGATTTTTGAATTCATTTTAATACAGAGTTTATAGAAAAGTTGCATGTAGGACAATAAGTCAATTTTGATCCAAATTTACAGTAGTTCCCCAAGACAGGAGACTAATTTTACTTAATTCTGTAATCATCCATGTAGGGCTCATTTCTGGTTGAAAACTGAATTTGTATTGATTTCAGTTAACTTGCTGAGTTTGAATCCTTTTGAACAAGGTTTTCTAATGTATCCAATATTGGTGTCTGTTTCTGACAATGATTCCTTTATTAGTTTAAAGATCATATGGAAATAAGAATATCTGAGTTGAAAACTGTTTCAAAAAAATATTAGGGTTTTTGTATCTCTCAATCGCTCATAATTTCCTGCAAAATCAGCCCAAAATGTGGGGGACAATTTTCAATGGTAATTCAGATAATAAATTGGTTTTAGATATAAATTATTTAATTTGGTGGTTTTTTTCACATTCCCCCATAATCTTATAGATTTTTCTATACAAGATGTTAATATCTAGTGTCTTTCTTTCAGTAGACAAAATATTTTGTGTAAAATGACCTTAGTCCTTCTTTGTATAGTTATACTTTTTACTGTATGTAAACTAATATCCTTGAACTCTTAGAGTTAGTTGTGTTAGATCACCTTATAAGTAAATAGAAAGCATTTAAAAGATCTTCTACACTATGATATTTTATTTTTCAAGTGAATTTATTGTTGGTCAGAAGATGATGCTTTGGAAACCAGTTCTAATTTTCGACTTCCCATAATTTCAAACTATGACAATTTTAACACCCTTCTCATTGTGTTAATCTTCTCCTGAAAAGATCAGTTGTGGATACTAGGGACTACCTTAATCTTTATACTCCACTGGTTCTTTTTTTGTCTGTTGGGAAACCAAGAGGATGGGGATTTTTTAATTGGTGGACAAGAAATTGCTGTTAATATTGGGGTATATCCGACTCAGGATCTCAGTCATAATTAGGACCCCCCCAAGCCAGAGAACTCTGCCCATCTAAAAAACTGCTTCCAATATGAAGGGTTAAGGATGTACCCCTACTGCCAGGAAAAAGCCATAAACAGCAAGGGGCAGCAACTAGATCTGGAGGTCACAGGCAGACAAACACATGAAGAAAATGAAAACAGCACTGCATTTTGCTCAGCACACATTTATGACTCTGAACTAGTTTCTAAATAAAACTCTCGTCTGAAGAAAAGGACATGTTTTTATTTAGCTTTCCAATCAAAGGCATAAAGTACATATAGCAACAGAGCATGTTACCTGCAGCCTGACGAAGTATATTAGCTACACTAAAAAGTTTGAAATGGAACACAAACCAGAACTCATTAAAGACTATTTTAAAATAATTGGCATGATATTGTACAACAGCTAGAAGAAAGATAAAGAGAGATTAAACAAGACTTTAATGTTAACAGCTAGACTTGGGAGGATTTATGTATAAACTGGATAAAAGCTTGTAGTTGGGGATGGGATATATCATGTAAAGCTGTCACTTCTTCATATAATTACTGATGATCAAAATAATAAGAAGAGCAGGCTTGAGAATATAGTTCTGAATATTAGAACTGGGCAAGAATATTATAGCGAATGAAGGAGAATGCTGAGAATTGCTAAGAAGTTTTTTTTGGTCACAACAAAACTACTCAGTCAACTTAGTTTGAAATTGTTATGTAATTTTGGGGGGTGTGTTTACCATTTGCCTTTCAGCAACTGAGGCTAAATAGATAGTGGCATGTCATTCAACTAAAATGTGAAACTTCGAGACTCCATTTTATATCAGGGAATTTCAGCTGACCTTGTAGGAAGACACCAGAATTTGCCAATTAGAGATAACTTTGTGTGTAAGTATTCCATAGGAGTATGTATGATTGCAGTGAAAACTTAAGGGATGTCAGCATGCTCTTTAAGAAAGAACACTTATGCTGTGAATGAAGTCTCAGATCCTTCTCATTTTTTTCCAGAGTCCTGTTCCAAAAGATATTTGTCAACAACTCAGTCTCCACAAGTTTCACTTCTTGAGGCATTTCAAGTTTATACAGACAACTATCTAGACTGCTTCTTTTGCCTTTGTATGAAAACAAGATGGAGTGAGTCATAGAATCATAGAATCATCTGGTTGGAAAAGACCTCTGAGATTGCCAGGTCCAGCTATACCTGTCCCCTTATTAAACTATGTCTCCAAGAAACTATTCTACCTGCCTTTTAAACATCTCCAGGGATGGTGACTCAACCACCTCACTGGGCAGCTGTTCCAATGCCTGCCCACCCTTTCAGTGAAGAAAATTTTCCTGATGTCTAATCTGAACCTCCCCTGGTGCAACTTGTGTCTGTCTCTTCTGATGTTAAGTCACAGTATCAAAGACCACTCTGGTTTTTTTGTTTGTTGATAGGAATAATAACATTCAATTTACGAATTGAACTCTAAATACTTATTTAATGTTATGTGTACAGTGTTTTAGTCAGGTATGAATATGCTTTTTTATTTGTAAAATGGATCTTAATTATATTTTTTCTCAAAATTATTTTAGTCCGTATTGGCATAACAAATTTAATCATTGACCAACCACAACAGGTATAGTAGGCCTCAGCAAGTGCCTTGTGGTGATGCCCCTGAGGTGTCTCTAGAAGTTTTGCAGGTGACAGGATCTAAAGCAGACCAGGTCTTCTAAATTCCTAGCAAAAATTGTTCTATTGTGGCTAAAGCCAAGCTGTGTTAGCGCTCTTGTGGTCCTGCCTGCCTTAACTGTGGGATTGCAATGCTACCCTTTCCCTTCATCTTTTGTGTTGACACTGATGCTTATCTGCTTTTCTGATGAACTAGCTCAGAGAAGAAAAATCAGAAAATGTTTTTTACTTGTCTTGTTTTCTCTTATAAGGAGAGTTTCCTGCTGGTTTATTTCCTGAAACACAGCAAAGGAGAAGAACTCCAAGGGTGACATTTCAGGCTGATGTAAACTGTTGTGGAGTCACAGCCTGAGGCTACAGTTCAGCTAAAATTTTGAGCTGGAATGAACTGCCACTGTTGCCAAAAGAAAAAGTACCCTGACCATATCGTTAGTCACTTGTTTCAGGAGTATGCTGCTTCCTCTTCCAGCATGACTGTATAAAATCAACTACTTTAGGAACTGATATAGCTGATATTTCTTTTTTTTTTTTTAGGCTAGTTTTCAGTCAGATCAATTTCTCTTTCAGCATTACAGAGGGGAGGAACAAGAGCAGGGAGTGAGGAAAAAGTGGGGAAGGGCTAACTGTGCCTTTTTCTTTGTCGCAGGGTTTATGCTGGCTAGAAATGTTAATTTAATTACATATTGTGGAAGGCTGCTGTAGTTGCTAAGAGAGGTTCACTGGAGTCCGCAAAGAGCATAGCAGCCAATGGAAGGAGTTGATAGTCATTATGCAGAGGCTCAGAGCAGCTGATGAGAAAAGCCTGTACCAGATGTGTTGAAAGTTTCTTGCAGCTGATCGAAAAGGTCCAGGGTGTCTAATGCAAGAGACATATGGCAGCTGAAATAGTGGCCTAGGGGTTCTAAAGAATAGTTATGGAACAAAAAAATGGTCAGGAACTTGAAAGTGCATAAAGCTTATTTCTCTCCTAAACAAAAACATGTTTGCAATAATCAGCAGAGGCCCAAGTCATTCTCTTCCTACACCCCAGAGACTCCCTAATTGTCAATTTGCATTGTTCTTTCCTTCAGTTTTGCCTATGGCCTTTGGCAGCTGCTTTGCTGATCCCACCCTGCTCCAGACCCCATTAACAAGAACCTGATTGGACATCTGTCATCAATCATTACGGGAATGCAATGCTTACTGCATTCAAGTAGCATTTGATATATAATTACAGGCAGGCAGGCAGGTTGCATTTTCAGGTTGTACAATAGAAGACCTTTAAGAGTCAAAAGACGGGAATTGGCATTTATTTTCTTAGTCTTCCAGTATTTTTGTATACTTTTTCAATTTAAGACTGCAGGTTGGATATGAACTTCAGTTATTTTAGGCACTGAATGTTCTTTTACTTTTGTACCCCAAGATGTTAGATATTGTAGATCTGTGTAGACACTTTGCTGGCTAACAGTCTAGTTCTTATTTGCAATGACGTCAAATGGTAGTTACACTGGAGACAACTCTCTCCATTAAATGATTTTGGATCTGTTTACAGAGCTCATTGACCTGTAGTTGTTACGCACATTCATATACTTGTTTTCACAGTCCTATTAAGAATCCTTATATTGTAGATGGTGAAGTTGATTAGCTTAGAAATCAACAAAGGATGCAGGTGACTTTGACAATATAGTAAAACCAGAATGACCTCTAATGAAGATCTTCACCCTGAACTGCATCAACTCAATGCTTTACCTGAAGCTGTAGAAGTAAAGTGTGGTTCTCAGTTCAGTGCTAGCTGGGCTTCAGCTTCCATTAGACTCAGTAGCCTTTGGCATCTGCCTCTGCATGGCTGAGTCTATAGGATCTCAGTAGTACTAAGATCAGTGAAGACATATGGTAAAGGTGATGTCTGCTGGGCCTCAGAGTACAGCATTGCTGCCAGTTAGTGGAAGATGTGATTCAGGACCCTCAGCCAGTAATGAGATATTGGTCCTATTGAGTGCCACCAGGTGTTCTGTCTATCCTTTCCAAAAGTGCAACTATGTCCTGAAGAAAAATTGTGTTATATACGTGAAGACCTGCTGCATAAACTTGACACAGTACACAAGGAGTTACTTCAGTTACCAGCTCTGTTGAGGTGCTACATTGAGAATAGAATAGAATATTTTCAGTTGGAAGGGACCTACAATGATCATTTAGGCAAACTATATGACTACTTCAGGGATGACCAAATGTTAAAGCATATTATTAAAGGCATTATCCAAATGCCTCTTAAACACTGACAAGCATGGGACATAGACCGCCTCTCTAGGAAGCCTGTTCCAGTGTTCATCATCTTGCATTGTGATAACATCTAGTTAGGATGTCATCACTGATTTCCTTTGTGTTCTCAGTTCTAGGATTTGGTCACTGGGATCAACTTAGCTGTCAGCACGGT
This sequence comes from Dromococcyx pavoninus, assembly GCA_033558185.1. NCBI lineage: Eukaryota > Metazoa > Chordata > Aves > Cuculiformes > Neomorphidae > Dromococcyx > Dromococcyx pavoninus. The sequence continues at coordinate 5,005,171 of JAUMJL010000044.1, read as the reverse complement.
CTAAAGATTAGGCTGATGCAAAAATAATTGCCATTTTTCCTCATCAAATTTAAAGCAGTGTATCTCAGTTTAGAATAAAATTCATTAATCAAAATAAGAACCATTAGAATCTACCTATTTCTGCCAACAAAAAACAGATGTATTTACTCTGGTAGCATAGAATTCCCAAGTCCTGGAACTGATGAAATTTTCAAAGACTTTTTAAGCTGCTGCTTGGTTGTGGAAAAATTTCTCTAGCAGGAAGTTGAGTTGCTTGAAAGTGTAGTAATCAGTGTGAAAAAGGTCCAGTGAGAAGGCTGGGTGAGGTAGTTTCATAGGCCAGTTTGTGCAACTTATGCAGTTATTTGTGAAACGTGTTGGGCATTGTCATGGAGAAGAACTGGTCCTTTTCAATTGATCGGTGTTGGATGTAAATGTTGCAGTTCTTGGTGAATTTTGTCAATTCCCTGGTGATACTTCTCTACTGTTATGGTTTCACCAGGACTGAAGATGTTGAAGTGGATGGTTCCACTCGCAGACCACCAAACAGTGGCCATGACCTTCTTTTAATGCAGCTTTTGTTTGGGGAAGTGTTTTGGTGCTTCACCTCAGTTCAGCCACTGCATGGAATACCTTCGGTTGTTGTACAGAATCCATTTTTTGTCACATGTCTCAATGTGACCAAGAAATGGTTCATTGTCATTGTGAAAAATAAGCAGAGCAGACTTCATAATGTCATTTTTTTAAATTTTTGTTTAGCTTGTGTGACACTCATTTGCCAAGCTTTTTTGATTTTCCAGTGTGGTGCAAATGTCAAACAATTGTTGAATAGTCAATGTTTAGTTCTTCTGCAGTCTCTTGAGTCATTCTGCATGGGTCTGCTTCAAGAATGGCCCTCATTTTGTTGTCGATTGCAGAAAGATGTCTGTGGCCATCCTCAACTTCAAGGTTCTCATTTCCATTACGCAATTTTTAGAACCAATGTTGAGGTGCATGATCGTTGATAGTCCCCTGGCCATATACTTGATATAAATTGATAGCAGTTTTTGCTGCTTTTGAAGTCATACAACAAAATTTCTTGAATTTCCATCTTTAATTTGACAGGGGAATATAAAAAAGAATAATTTTAAATAAAACCATTAGCATAAATAAGTAGATCGAATTTTGCACTTTAAAATGGTATGCTAAATGAACACAAATAAAATTTTTATATAAAATAAGCATCACAGTTTACAATGACAAAAATAGCAATTATTTTTGCACCAACCCAATATCTGTCACTTATATGAGAGCTTTACATTTAAAAGTATCTGAGAAACATATAAGCTAGAGTAGCTGTGTCTTTGGATTTTGTAATGTATCAGAAATTATTCTGGTATTTTAACTGATTTTGGGAGTTAAACAACTCAGTAAGTGATTGGGAAGGCAGCTTTGTTATTCCTTCCCCGCCCTTCCCAAATGTAATTATCTTTTGCATTAAATGTTTTGGATCAAATTCTCAGATTCTTTTTTAGTATACCAAAACCAGCTGTTTTCTTTTCTAACTTTTCTATGTAGGTCCTACCTTTACTTTTCTATTTTACCAAATTATCAACATTGCTCCTCTTATAAGCATTTTAACGTATGTGTGGAGTGAATGCTTCTTTTGGTTTTGTTTGGTGCAATGTCTTTAAAACTTGTGGATTTACTTTTACAGCATAACTTTAATTCATTGTATTCTGTATCTATCTTTCAAGTTAAATCCAAAATAGCATTGCTTAATCTGAGCAGCATCAGTGATTTTTACAGCTATTTTTTTATGGTTGCTGGTTAAGGTGTAAATTACTTTAACTGCAGAGTGAAAATTTTTTTTAGCATTTGTTGGAATTTTGAAATTGTGCCATTGATAAGGGATATATAAAGGGTAAGAAAGTCAGTAAACAGTTTTATAAAGTTGTGAGTTAAAAAAAAAAATCAGAGGGGTCTCATGCATTCTCAAGGGTCCTGGGATCCTCAGAGAATTTACCTCTATGTAATAGCAAAGCAGGTTGCTGAAAAGTGACATAAAACTGGAAGATGTTTCTCCATGGTACAGTTTAATTGTAGGTTGTAATTCTCAGTATCCTTCTTCCTCTTTCGGAAACACTCTCTTTTAGTATTTTGGAAAATAATAAAATGCATAGTAGAACTGGGCTATCTTAAGTTGATCATCCTTAGAACTGCTTTGAGAAATCAGATAGTTTAAATGTTTAAGTCGAAGATAAATGTGCAGAAATCCACCTACTGACTGTAGACCTGTTTCTTCATTTTTTTCTACTCTTCTCTCTTTTATTTATTCTTGTCAATAATGACTTTAGGCCAGTTGGGTCCTAATACCTCCAGAATTGATGTTTTATTTGTTATAATTTAGAAATAGTAAGAAAGAGCCAATGCTTTTTCCTCTAGGAAGATAGGAATTGAATAAGTCAGGAGAGAACGAATTTCACTAGCTGTATTCAGATTGCGGGATGCCTGTAGGAAGTAGAGTATTACAATTAATTAAAAATCACTACTTAGTAATTTTAATTCTGTACAACTACTCAGACAGGAAGTGAAATGCATGGTCATACCCTGATAGCCATCATGGGAGTTGGAACTAGCCTTAATTTTTAGTGAAATGTTCAATTTTTGTTGTTTGGGTTTTGCCATTTCATAGTGAGTTTTTGTTTGGTTGGGTTTTTTTTGGTTTTTACCTACTAAATAAATTTTTTTTTGATCTGTTTTCAAAGAAACTGAAAATTAACTCAAAATAAAATTAAGATTTTGATTGTGTATCTTCTTGTATGGTATACAACTGCAATATGGCTTATTCTTATACTATTTCAGTTGTAAAGTCACCTAATATTTAGTTCTACTTACTGTGTGTAGAGGGGAAATTTCTGTAAGTTAAAGTGACAATAAACTGATTTTAAAGTACAGATATATGGCTGACATATGGAGAAAGGAGAAGCTTTCTAAGGGAAACTTTGTTTAAAATAATCTTGGAATACCGTAACTTTCAAACTGATAGCATACCTTTTGTATGGTTTATAAACAAAACCTTTTTTCCTTACCATGTGTGATTCTAACTTGTTCTCTGCTGTTCTTAATTTAGACTATTGTGGTCAAGTGCTGAAGCCAGATCCCATACCTTGTTATGCTGAGAAAATCTGTGTTCCATCATTTTTCTTTGTTGCGAAAGATTTGTTTATTCACTGTTTAATTTAGTATTCTCTAGGTGACCTAAGTGTCATCTAATTTTATTTTTTTAGATAAAAACTATGTGTACAGAAAGTCAAGGTAATCTGTACATGACTGGTTTTGTTGTATGTTTAATTCTTTCTCTTTGTCTGGAAAAATAGCAGAAAACTGCCAGATGAGGAGTAGTGAAATTAGTTTAGGTCTGTTTTTTTAAATTCATTTCAACTTAAGCACATCACAATCCCTTATAAAGGATATCAAATCAGAAAAGAAGTTGACAGAAATAAATGTCAAAAGAAATTACACAGATCTTACTCTAGGAGGGCCCCGAAATAGATAGTTTTTAATAATATAATGCTGCTATATAATATGCATAAGACCTGATTTTCAGTTGCCAAGTGCATGCTATTCCTCCTGAAATCTGAAATTTTGAAACATTATTTAGATCCAAATTGTAGATATAGGTATTTGACTCTTAAGAACTGAAGTCTGAATGTGTTGACATAAGCTGTCTTTCTGCTGTCAATAAATCTCTTGAAACTGTGGTGATTAGAAAATAAATACATACAAATATGTAAATATTTTGCATTTTAAGTAAAATGGGGCCAGACATTTTATTGATGTAAGCTTTCAGACTTCAGTAGTAGATTGGTGTTTTCCATCATTTGAGAAGCCAGGCTGCAATATTTACAGATAAAATACATAACGTTGGTATTTTAATTAATTTTTAACATAATTTAGTTTCTGAGTATGTTACTGCTATTTTAATTAGTACAGAGTGTGCCAACAGAAAATCATATATAGAACAGAAGCAATAGAGAAATCATGCCATTCATCACTGTACTGGCATCCAGACTGAGTTTTGATGTGCTCAGGATTTGTTCTGCTTTTGTAACCCTAACTTCTCTTCACAATGATTGAGAAGTGGCTGGTTTTATCAAAACAGGAACTGTTCATTATTCTGCAGCTGTGGTTGTCTTGCAATCTGGTTTGTCTTAACCAAAGTTAAGTTTTACTTGGTATGGATCAGTGTAGTTATATAGATAAAATGGAAGGCCCTATTATTTTTCTCATCTTTTTTTTTTTTTGCATGCTGTGGCTTACTGTCTAAAATTATATTTACATAAATACAAGAAAACTTCCTGTATGGCTGACCATTAGAATTGATTTGGGAGGCACCTTCTTACTTAAATTTTTAAACATAAATGAAACAAAATTGTAATGGTTTGGAGATAATTGGACTATGGTCAAACAGTGTTCTAGCTGTTTTGAGATCTCTTTAAGCCATATTTCAATTTCTGAGATCCAGCTTTGCCATCAGAGTATTTTGATTCAGAGCTAAATATGGATTGTGCCAGCTCCTGTCTATTAGTATCTGTGCAATATCCCGTCTCAAAAGTAATAGTTTAACATTGGGCAGTACTTTTACAGAGCTACTCAGTACAAGGAAGGCTGGGGTTTCTTTGCGGGCTTTTTTTTGTTTGTTTCTTTGTCAGACAAATGTGTGTTTGAAAGAAGAGATATTTATGCACTGCTAAGGTCCTGATGGTTGCTGTCAATGGATAAGGACAATCACAGAAAAGTCTGAGTTATTCAGTGTCTTCTTTGCTTTCTTTGCTTCAGGCTCTGTGAGCAAGCTCTTCCGGATGTCTATGTTTAGTGAAGTGGGCTGAGGAGGACATGAACTGCCAGTGGTGTATGACGATCTGCTTGGAAATTACTTCAGAGAACACGATCCTTACAAGTCCATGGGGCCTGAGAGGCTACATCTAAGAGTGCCAAGAGAACTGTCTGATGTCCTTGCAAGGTGACTCTATCACCTTTGACAAGTTGTGGGAACATAGAGAGGTCCATGTAAACTAGGAAAGTCCTGAAAACTGCAGGAAAGCAAATGTTGTACCTATCTTTAAAAAAACCTAAAGGCCAGCTTGAAGAGGTACAGACTAGTCAGTCTCATGTTGATCTGCAAGAAAACCATGGAATACCTTTGAGAATATTTCTGGACACATGAAGGAGAACATAACTTGCAACATACCTTTACAAAGGCTAAGTCATGTCTGATGATTCTGACAGGATTTATAATCAAATGACTGGATTTCTGGATGAGGGGAGGGAAGGGAATGTCATTAATCCTGAATTTGGCAAGGCTTTTAATGCTGTCTGTCAACATATTCTTCTACCCACATTAGGATGTTATGGTCTGGATGGATGAACAACTAAACGGTTGAAATACTTGTTGGATGATTTGGTACGGGAGTGGTGGTTTCTTGTCTGTAGACTTCCTGGGTGCCTGTGAAAAGAGGAGTACTTCAGGGACCTACACATCCTCTTTAATATCTTTATCATTAACTTGTGGGATATGAAGCACGCTCTCATCAAGTTTGCAGATGGCCCTAAAATGGGGAATAGGTTATCAAAGTCAAAGGGAAGCCTACTATCAAGAAGAACCTAAGAAGACTGAAGTAGTGGGCTCAAATCAATGAGGACAAATGCAGTCTTGCCACGATGCAGGGTTGGACTAACTGGCTGAGTAGCAGCTCTGAGGAAGAGGACCTGGGGTCTGTGGCAGGGGATGAGCAGTGAATTGCACATGAAATAAAAGCATGCTCTGAGAGCAGAGAAAGAAAATGGCATCCGATCTTGTATTCAAAAGAACTGCACCAGGAGACTGAGGGAGGTGATTTTAGATCTCTTACTCAGAGCACTTGTTGGACCATATCTAGACTCTATGTTCAGTTCTGGGCACACACCACTCCCCCATACAGGAAAGAGCAAATTCAGCAGAGAGCCACCTAGGTGGCTGGGGGCTGGAGCACCTTTTCTCTGAGGAGAGTCTCAGGGAACTGGACTTCCTCAGCTGGGAGAAGATATGATTACAGGGGAAAACAGCAGTCTGACAATACCTACGGGAAGGTTATCAAGATAATGAACCAGGATTTTCAATGGTATGTGATGGAAAAATGAGAGACAACAGGAATAAGTTGAAACAAGAAAGATTCAGATTGGATATAAAGAGAAACTTTTTAACCCCAAAGACAATCAAGCAGTGTAGCAGGTTGCATAGGGTGATCATGTTGTCTACTTCCTTGAAAATTTTCAAGATCTGACAGGGTAAAACCCTGAATAATATGGTCTTATCTCATAGCAGGTCCTTGCTTTAAGCACGAGGTTGAACTGATACCCCTTCCAGTCTGAATTTTCCTGTTATCCTACCATCTAGTCCCAGCCCCTTACACTTTCACATAGTCTTATTTACCTATATGTATATCTACATACATTTATATTTAACTGTGCTTGGCCATTATGTGTGGCCTCACCTCATAAAGGAGGTAGCAGGAATAGAAAAAAATGGACTTAAATAATTTGGTACAATTTGAAGTGATACTCTTACAGCTTAATCAGGAAAACTGAGATTTTTCATATTATTGTTGCCAGAATATATGGATAACATAGTTTTAACTATCCTCATAACATCCGACTGCATAACTATCATGCAACTGGCCCTTCTTTATTGAAGAAAAACATCTAATTGTACCTAAACCAGATGAAGATAGGAGTAGTAAGTTAAAAGTTGTCTTAGAATTTCCTAGTTTCCCCCTCATTTTTTTGTTTTTAAAAAAATTATAATCTCACTTGGTGATTGCTTGTAACACAAATGCAATTCTTTCATATTGTAGAGTCTCAGAACGCTACTTTGTTAGTTTGGATCAACTGTAATATTGGTTGACTTGGCCTCTATTTTCTTCAACTTTGTCACGTCTCAGCCAGATTCTAACACTGTAATGTACCTTGGAATAAATACTTCCACTGTTAGAAGTGCTTCCATGCTGAGATTGAAAGTTTGGGAAAGGACTAGAAGAAATATTTGAGAGACAATAATTGTGTTGCACTAACTGTGCCCTTTGTCCTTAACTGCTGTTGGTGATAACGACGAATGGTGTATAACATAGTACTCCACAGTGGCGCACAAGTTAATTAGAACTGGCCCACAGTCATTAGAACTGTCTTATGTAATGATATAGATCGTACTTAACTGACTCCTGCCCTAAACAAAGTTTAAGATTCCTAAGAAATGGATATTTTTATTGTTTTCACCATGTTGACACTGACTGATCAAATTACAAAGAGCTCAGTTTACAGGTTGGCCCATGATACTTGCAGTAATTGTGTAGTGGGCATGCTGAGATATTAAATATCTATTAATTAAACAAAAAAAAATGGTTAGTGTCTTTAAGAAAGTGTCAGAATAGCCTGACTATGCTTTTTCACTTTCAATACCTTAATTTGCAAGTAGTACTCTTGATAACCAACTCTTGAAAACCCCACAATACTCACACACAAACACACAAACAACAAAAAGGACTGGAGCAGTAGTAGAACACTGAATGCTGCTCAGAAAATAATGAAATACCCGAGATTTTTCACATACTTATTATTTCTCTAGGCCTTTATATCTCACATTTTCATTAGCCCTTTCTAATAATTTATTCTGTTTGCACCTCTTTTCTCTACCAATATTTATTCTGAAAATCTGCTTATTGATTACTTTTTATTAAATCAAGAAATATGTCATTATTTTTTTGGCTACTCCGATACATAAGCTGTGTTATAACTCAGTTGTAAGGTTCAAGTTAGGCATGAGTCTGCTTGATTCATAGCTACCTTGTTCTAATTTTATGCTGATGTACCTTCACTGATTTTAGCATGATGAATTAGATTCATACTGAGAGGGCTCTTTCCTCATTTTATATAAAGATTTACTTTGCCTTCCCTGTCATTTATGAAAACTGTACAAAATTTAGTGACCCTTGTTCAGATTCAGGAGACGGGAAAGAACTTATTCAGTTGAATCTAAGTATTAATAGAAGATTTTTGTGCCTTCCTGATTTGTACTTCTTTCAATTATGATAGTTAATTTTTGTGTGACTAGCTACTAAATAACATCTGTGATGAACAGGAACCTTTGAGAGCACAGAACACTTACGTTTTTTCAAATCACGTTGGACACACATGCTTACCTGTTACATAGACTTGAAAACTTTGGGAAAAGTATTTAAATCTGCTGAAAAATAGTTGAACGTCTTGAAAGAAATGAGGAAGTTTGACTGACAGTATTTCTATGCAGATTACTACTACATATTGATTTACTGGACGTTATTCCTGGAAATGGTTTCACCAGAAGTGACATAATGGCTGTGACAGCCAATACAGATCACCTAATACTGTTACATCACCCTCCAGATTATTTTCACATATTTCTGCCATGTTCTGAAAAACATGCTTGCCCTCTAGCTCTTCATAAGTCATGTATTTTTACTGATTTGTAATTATGGGCTCTCTTAGGAAACAAAGGTAATACTGAACATATTTTTTGACTCTTTATCCCATTGCAATACATCATTAAACTCCTCTATAACATGTTATTTTATTATGTTATATAAAGTCTGTGGCTCATAGGAACAGCCTAAAAGGATGTATATTTTATTTATGTATGTTTTTACTTTTATTCTGTTTTTCAATGGGTTGTGTTCTATTTTAAATAATTTGAAGAAAAAAAATTGCTGTTGAAATCAGACTTTCTCAGGAATTCTAGACAATTTAACCTTTTTTTCCCCTTTTATGTTTCATCAGATTTTAGTTGTCTCCCAGAGAGCATAGATTTCAGATTAAAACAGCAATTGATTTTTTTTAAATCTTTTATTTGAATTTATCCGTTCTGCTGAAACACATTATGTGTCTCCAAAGAAAGTGATAAATTATAGACAAAGCAAAAATTAAAATTAGGTCTGAATGTGGTATAATGCCCAAAGGAAGCTGTCTGGAAAGTTACAAACTCTTTTTTTTGTCAAAAAACAATTTGTATGGTTAAAAGCCACACAGTTAAATGCTGTTAATGGAGTATCTGTAATGATTATTTAGGCATTGGTTGCTTATTATGTCTTTGATGCATCTATTCACCATGCTGCTTTGGAGGCTATAAAGACCTGTAATTCAGCACCTATTATAAAGCAAAAGTGTGTGCAAGAATGCACTGTACCACATCAAGCAAACCTCTCCTCTCTGTTTTCTAGGTTTTTAATCATCTTTCTCTCTTGGAGTTATGGTTGATGCTGATTGTGAGAATAAAGACTAGTTACTGTAGTGTAAGGATCATAAAGTCAATCATGTGGATAAAATTGCTTAGCAATCCAGCCAGCTGGTCTCTATTTGGCTTCACTTCAGTTCATTAGTTTATGGGGAGAATGCACTCCACATTTAAAGAAAGCAAAAACTGCATAAAAATTGGTTTGTAATTAATTGCAGCTTTTCATATAGAAATAAAATTGTGAAGTGAATATGCCCCTTGGGTACTCATTTTTGGCTACTTTTTGCATCCTTTGTAAAATAAATTTATTTCGCATTTACAACCTGTTCTAGGCACAGATTATTCACCCAGAAACTATCTCCTTTTTTGAAAATGATTCTTTACACCATGTAATACTTGAAGAGTTTTCATATTACAATATTTGCTAGAGGAGTAGACAACTTTAAACAACTTACAGGCCATTTTGAAGCATGACTGCGTAATCTTCTCATTCTGTGCCAGGGCTCTCATGTAGGTGATTAGGTGGCATTGTAGAATCATAAGCATATGTTTAAAGCGCTGTACATCATAAGCATATTGTGGTTTGCACGCTTTGTAAGAGTTAAATAGCTAACGTTAATTAATATTGTGTTTAGTGGAGCCAGAAATAACAAATCTTCTATAAAGAGTACATAAAAGCAGCAAGGCAACTGCGGAGTTCATACATTTCTAATCCCTTAACAGGATATCCAAAATTAACCCAAATTGCTCCCAGATCCTTTCAGATCTAACCGTAGAAGCTGAAGAGGCCATAGCCTGTACATTTGCATTAACAGTTACACCACACTGCTAAAGAAAAATGGTACCAAAATTTTGCCAGAAACGTATCTATCTGTAACAAAAATTTGTAATTATTGAAAGGAGCTTATTGTTTATAAGGCCAGATTAAACACACCGTGCAGTAGCCTGCCACAGAGGAATGCACTTTTTTCAGAAGCAGAGTATACACAGAATGTATTCTCTGAGTATACTTTGGTGAATAATGGGGGAAAGAGAGTATTGGGGTGGACTTATGGCTCTTAGTTATTCTTCTGCCTATTAAAGGTAATTGAAATATGGAATTGTAAGAAATTACAGTGTTTCAAGATGCATTTCAGTGTCCAATTAGATCAAAGTAAGTTTTGAAACACTGAAATTTCATAAAATTTCCACATTTCTTATATTTCCATGTTTCCACAGGAAATTGTCCTATCAAAAAATCAAAGTATATTTTTACTTTAGGAAGTCTTGATATATGCTGTCTACATCTTAATAATGAATGTTATTTAATGAATTGACACTTCATAGTTGAAGGTATTACTCTGGCAATTTTATAACTGGTTCTAGATTGGTGCTGTGCCTCTTGTGAGCATGTAAGCTGGCAGAATTGAAAGATATTTAGGAAGGTATAGGACATCTTCTGAGCTCTAGGAAGATTTCTGTATTATTGAGGAACTCTGAAATTCTTGAGGAAGTGTAGCTGTATTTTTTAGACATGTATAATCATTAAATGAATGATTTGCTTATACAAATGATTACTTAATCAACAGAATTTAGCTGTGCAATAGTAGCAGAAAAGAAATTCTGCAGTCATATTTGCATTCTAATGTACTTTAGCCTATCATGGACTAGAGAAGCCCAAAATACGGTTGCTTTTATGGACGTATTCATCCTCAACACATTGTAGATGCTCACTATATTAGAAGAGACAGAGGCTGGAAAGGAATACTATTAGGTCGTGTATGGGAATTTTTAGTTCCTCATGCAGTAGCTAGCTACTACCATCTATTCCAGTTACTGACTGGTCAATTTCCTTAAGTTTATTATACATCTTCATTTCCTGAATCATTTAATTACAGAAAATTATTAACTAAAACATTTAGCAAAGAAGCAAGCTGCCTCAGTTTTACCAAATACCAAAAATAGAAATCAACGATGCGTAAAATGCATACATTCATATATACAATTATTTTATTGACAGAAATTTAATAAGAGAATCAATAACCAGTCCTAACAACAGAGTGTATCATCCTTGAAGTGTAGAAAAGTCAGAGTTGCAAAGAACAATTGATTAACGTGCTGAAAAGATTGAAATTATGTCGTAGCTAGCCAAAACATTCAAGTTTTCTAATGCAACATGAGAGTGAAATTATAGTACAGTAGACGTCTGTGCAATACTGAGGTGTGTTTACAAGTAATACTCCAAACAAACATGTTTTTATCGTCATACCTAATGTTATGATAGTTGATACTAAAAAGTTATTTGTGAGATGGAGATTATTTATTTGGCTGGTTTAATACCCATATAAGCACAGTATGTTGAAAGTATATATTATCAAAATTAAGGATATTTTGGAGACTTGTAGAAGTTTACATAACAACTTTTTGTGAAATTACTGTAAAACTTTGAATTACTTGATTCTAGGATCTATTTGATGTGGACTCCGTAATTTGGAAAGGTATGGGGACTTAAAGGTATCCTGATAGTCAGAATAGGAAGAACTGCAAAACATGAAAGAAAAAATTCCTAGCAGCTATTTTGCAGTATGAGGTCGTTCTATTTATTCTGAGTATCTGTGGTATATGTCGGGTTTTCAGTACAGTTGATAAAACAAATAACATCACAAAAACTCACATAATTAATTTCTTAATAGCGTTGTTTATTTTAAAAACTTTAAACTATTCAGCAGTTACCCTAGTATAACACAAGGAGCAGAAATAATCAGCCATAAGCATTGTGGCTGCTTAAGCCTATAATAAAGCATTTTCTGTCCTAGGCTTTCTGTCTGTTATTGAAGGCCAATAGGAATTATAGAGACAGAATTCATCTTCTTTTAGAGGGGCAAGTGAGCCTTTACCTTGGAGCTGGTGATCCCTGCACAGGTTACATTGTAGAACTTCTTGATTGTAAGGACTTCTAAACATCATTAGTAAACTTCAAAATGTAAGAATAAATTATTAATAGACTTTCCCATAATCAAGATTACATATGTACATTTAAAGAGAATCCTTAATCGATGAAGGAGTCATTTATGTCCTGGTTATAATACTCCTATGTTATTTGTCAGACAGTAAAATATAAACTTTTCAAAATAACAAAAACCTCATACCACATCTATTATGAATTGCTGTATGTTTTATTTATACTGCAAAAATACTGCATCTTACAAAGCATCAGATCGTATTTTGGCTTGGATATAAAGGCAAAGTATCAAAAGAACACCTCGTATGGAATCACACAACAATCTTCATCTTTATTAATAACAGTTATGATGTAATTAGGAGTAAATTCTTTCCACTGCTTAGGTATAAGGAAATTCATGTATATTCTACAGAGGATTCCTGTGTGGTCTTTGTGTAACAGTGTTCAGTACTTCCACAGTACTGAGGTCTGTTGAAGTCAAAGTTTTTCTTCTTCCTTCATCAAACGTACTCTATATCAGTTCATATGCCACTATTTTCTGCCCAGAGATACCTGACTGTATGCATATGTTCCTCTGTTAAATTTACATGTATTAAACCATTTACTTTCCAAGCAGTAGCTTCTGTTGTACTAACACTCTGAAAAAGGTAAAAGCACTGGCAAGTCTGGCACTTGGAATAAAGCTGTCTGTTGAGTACTGCCACAAATAAGGAATTATCACAGTATCACAGTATCATAAGGTTGGAAAGGACCTCTGAGATCATCAAGTCCAACCTATAACCCAACACCAACACCAACACCAACACTAACACCAACCATTATCTAAACCATTGTAATGTCACGTCTTGCTACTTTTTTTTTATTTTGGGATCAGTTGACTAGTATGCTACTGTTAATTTGTCCAGATGTTAAAACTGACAGGCACAATCCACATGAGTCTTGGTTTATAAATGTCCCCTGCTTGTTGCCTTGTCAGTCTGTCCTAGCGACGTCACATAAAACCATTGAGTACGGAAGGAACCTCTGGAGATCATTCAGAACAAGCAGCTGAGAACCATGTTCAATTGGATTGGGACATCTTTAAGGATGGAGGCTCCATGAGTTCTCTGCACAGCTGATTTCATGTTTGATCATCCTCAGAGTAAAACAATATTTTTTTATGTTTAAATAGAATTTCCTGTGTTAAGCTTGTGCCTATTGCTTGTTGTCCTGTTACTGGGCACCAAGAAGAAGAGTTTGACTCCTGCGTCTTTGTTCCTTCTCATCAGGTATTTGTACACATTGCTATGATACCCTCTGAGCCTTCTCTTCTCCAGGCGGAATTGTCCCAGTTCTCTTAGTCTCTCTATGACTGAGAGTCCAGGTCTTTGATCATCTTTGTGGCCCTTAGCTGGACATACTTCAGTTAAGTCCATGTCTCTTTTGTACTGGACATGGAACTCCAGATGCAGCTTTACCAATGCTGAGTAGAGGGGAAAGATCACCTCCTTCAACTGGAAAGTGATGTTCTTCCTAATGCAATCCAGGATGCTGTTAGCCTTCTTTGCTGTAAGGGAGCTTTGGCAACTGGTGGTTATCTTGGTGCTTACCGGTGGCTACACAGTGCAAGGACAGACAAATAATGACATCTTCAGAGAAGCCAGATCTCCACCCACTCCATGACTAATGGCGCTATTTTAGTGTAATCCCCACTAGCAGTTTATCATGCATATAAAAAACAGGGACAATTACAATAGTGTGTTGTAAAAATCACTTCTCTTTATATTGGACAAAATGAAGGAAACAAAAATATGTTATAACGATGAAAGTTTACATATATTTATATTTTCCTAATAAAAATGTTGAGTGGAAAATCCTAGAATTTATTTAATAAATCGAAAAATATAGTATTATATAGTTGTGCTCTATTTCTATCTCATTAAAAAAAAAATTTTATCTTTGATGGAGAAGAACAGACTGAAAATACAGATTTTTTTGATTAAGCTACATAAATAATAATAATCCTGAATTAGTTTTAGGCAGAACTTAAAGAGTTGTCATGAATTAGGCTTTCGAGAAATAGGAAAAAATTACCAAAAATATATATATAAAAGAGGAGCTTAACTATATTAACAAATATTGTTAATTACATGTAATGTTAATTATTAATTACATGTTAACTCAATGTGATTGTACATATTTGTCTCTATAATGTAACACAACGTATTTGTTATGTCTTGGCTACTCAGTGTGTTTCAGTGGTTTAAAAGACTAAGGCCAAAATGGAGTCTAATCTTCTTTGTTCAACAAATTTAAAAACACAAGAATGAAAAAAATGTTTTGACAGATTTTGACTGTGTCAAATATCCAGTTACAGAGAATCATCAGTATAAACTGTAACTTCCACAGGAACAATAGTTTTGAAATAAAGTATTTTCAGTTTTTCCTGAAACTTCTCTCCTTGCTTAGATTCAAGCATTGAATAGGACTATCAATAGTCTTTGTACTAGGAGATGTATGCAGCTTATAGTACTTGATTCAACTAGTTGCCATGTTAACCTACTTTAATTTTGGAACAATAATGCAGCCACTTTATAAGACAGATCTTGTAGACCTAATAACCTAGGTTGAGAAGTCTCTTTCTTTTGTTTTCATACAAACTGCTACTCAGATTTAATTCTAGATGGTTGTGCTTTATCTTTATGGGGGGTAAATATAGACAAGCAACCTCTTTATAATACAGATCAAATACATAATTTCAGATTTTATAGCTTATATATTTAGTTCTTTCTAAAACAAATTAAAAAGTCAGCAGAATCCAGTGGAGGAGTGCACTGCTCAAGAAAAATACGTATAGCACTTGGGGTGTAGGAAACCATTTATTAATGCAGTGGTATAAGAACAGCTATGAGATAAAAGATTTTGACAGAGTCATGAACAATTCACTTTGAGATGAAACATAGAGACTGCTAACTAGGCAGCATGAGCTTAGGCAATTGACCAGTGATAACTAGATTTTTTTTTAATTTAAATTTTAATTTTAAACAAAAATATTTCTCTATTTTATAGAAAATTACTAATCTAAACAAAGAACATAAGTACTGAACCAGTTGCCCTGAAGACTTACATATTCTATTTGTGTAAAATCTGGAGGAACTGTTTTTTGCACCTTGTAGCAAAAATGTTCACAAGTTAATGTAAGATTATAATGTAAATTTTATGCAATTAAAGGCCATGAGAGAGTTTATAGACCATTCATCATTGGATATGGTTCATAAACTGTGAGTTTCAGAAAATAAGGAAGGAATTCCATTTGTAGTTCACTGTTGCCTGAAGCCTACCTAATGAAATCTTTCTTAGTCATAGAATTAACTGAATACCTAGCTGAAAAGCACTGAATATTCACTCTGCATGCTCAACTTGAAAAAGCAGAATAAAATCTTGCATACTCACAGAGGCTTTTTGTTAATTTCAGTTCAACCAAAATTAGACAGCTCTTGTTCATTTAGTGCATTCAAAAGGAGTCAAACCTTTAAAATTCCAAACTGCCAGCTCCCATCATTTCATAGGCAGCTGATTGAGTGTAATACACACAAGCTGTACTAAGTGAAAAGCTGCTAATGAGTACAATTGCTTATTTTAAAACAAGGGAGAAGAACACATTAGCCAGTGCATTGTGGATATATGTTGTGATGCTAAATGGATTTTCCACTGTTCTTCTTTGGACTTACCTGTGTAACACAGCACTTGTATGAAGAAACTTATGGATTTTGTTAGAGTTATTTAATCCTTTGTACTTTCTGACTTTAATGTGCTATATGATATTGTCTCAAAAATTAAATGCATGGCTGAGAGATTTTTTTATACAATAAAAATGATTCGTAAAGTTTTGTTTGTAGTAGTGTAAACTTGGGATCTCATTTTCTCAAGGGAGATCTTCATCTTTCGTTGAAGTCAATGGGGAGATATTTGGCGTGGTAGAAATCAGTCACACAATTATTTGTAAAATCTATCTAATTCAAATTAGTTTCCTGCATTTTTTTCTTCCTTTGTATTTTTGTGGTAGAACTTAAGAAACTTTACTTTTGATTCTCCTTTACCAAAGTGAGTGTTTGTAAAGTGAAGAAACATAAAGTCATGTTTCTTTAAGGTGGCTTTTTTAGTCAGAGGACAGAACTCTTGAAACTTTAGAAAGTTGAGAAGATAGTTTCCAAAATGGTAGCTTTCTGCTAGCAGTAGCTTTTTGACTATGAAGGCAGTGTGGCTTTGACTGGACTGGGTCTTCAAGTAGCCTGCACTACATCACTCAGTGACAGCATAAGCTAAACTGTCTTTTCATGTACAGGAAATTGCTTTTAAAATTTACAGGAATTTTTTTCTTATTAGTAAGAAGAACTATTTTAGTAAATTCTTCCAGTAATATAAAGTGATATTTTGTATCTGTCTCTCTAAAAAGGAGTTGTCACACACAGGTCATGCAATGGTCTGCAGTATTTCTGACAAGAAATAGCAAAATACAACAGAAATGAAAGAGGCAGAAAAGGTTTATTTTCTGATGACCAAAATATGGAAATTTCTAGATTCTGTTTTAACCTGTGCCTCTGAGTTACTGTTGGAGTCTACTTACTTATCTACAACCTTTATTCCTTATTTTGTGGAGCAGGGGTGCCTTATCAAGACTTGTAGTCCTTAACTCATTAGGGCTTGTATAGCACTTTTAAATGTTTGGACAAACAAACAAACGAACAAAAGCTTGTAGCAGTGAAAGTTATTATTTGATTGATTTGACTTTGTTGGAGGCAAGATCACCACATATGGCCTGATCTCAATATCATACCAGTCCTTTCAAGACTAGGGGAAGAAGGGATGTTTAAAAATCATAATGAGAGACTGGTGACGATTGCAGACACTGAAATACTGCCTGCATCAGAGGTTTAGAATCTGTCAATTGGCATGCAAAAAAGTGCAGTACCATCTCATCATCTTTAAACATGCTGTATGACTTCAAGCAGAATTACAGTTAGGGTTCAGATTTGAGAACAGAAAAATTACAGAGTTTTCTCAATAAACACCAGGCTTACCAGCTGTTGACTTCACATTTAACTCTTGTACTGTGAAGCCTCATTAACCTTCATAATCTCAGTTTTGGGAAAATTTTAATTTGAACCAGTGACTAGGCTTTGGTTGCTGATTTGAGATAGCACAAAATTTACAAGAATAGGTTTAAAACTGTGTTTTGAAATCTCTAAGCCTTTGAATATTCAAAATGGTTTGTGTAGCTTTGACTTCTAACTACTGTTATCTGAAAAAAGTGCCACTTATTTTTTTTCATATTTATACTCCATCCACTCACTTTACATGATTTACTGTGTGACAGCTGGCTTTTCATTCTGGAAATTATAACTGCACCTTCTAGTTAAAGATAAAAACCTCTTAAAAAAGGAATCTCTAAAGAGAAACAGTCCTCCCTTTTTGCTGTTATGCAAAAAGCCTGGCAAGCCTTGGAAGTAATCTGGGAACTTCCTATTACGTTTGCTTTGAAATCTTCCTGATCCCACTTTCTTGGATTGAACTAGTCACCACTCTTAGTAATGTGGTAAAGCTCAATATATGTTAAATTCTAAAGTTACATGGTGGAAAAAAACCAACCAGCTATGAGCTTTGAAGTTTGCACGTTTGTTTTTTTTTGTGTTGTGACCCTCTGTAGAGTAAATTATTCCAAAACCTTTTCAATGAGAGCACTGAAATAATTCTAGGGTCAGTTTTTCTAAAGAGCACATTAACATAGTGGGCATAAAGTTTAATGCTGAACTTTATTTTCATACTTCTTTCAAAAAAATGTCAATAGTAGGCTTCGTTTTCCTTTTTATATTCACTATGAACATTTTAAAAGCTAAATACTTTTTGAACGTTCAAAACGGAGCTTCTTGTGGTATGGATGTGCATAGGTATCTCTCCTCAATTCAAGCTTATCCTTCTCTTTCATTTGGCTTGCCTATGTGTACTTAAAGATCAAAAACATATGCTTTTCCAGGTGTGCTTGTGAGCAGGCACCATTGATGGGGTTTTATGTATAGAGATAAAAATTCTGTGCATGAGCTGTCATAAACTGTTTGGCTGAACAAAGTCACTGTTACTAAAGCAATGCTGATATTCTTAAATGGAATGCAATGAGAAACACCTGTGTGAAAACTAGATTAGTAGAACTGAAAATCATCATGGATTCCAGGTCAGAAGCAAGTAAATAAGATGGTTCAGGGAAGGTCAAATAGTATCCATGTTCTCAAGTGGTGATGAGAACTTCAATTGCAAAGAATGTAGAAACAGGTGTGATTGTTGTACAGCAGTAGAATGGAGAACTTCACTGTAAACATAACATTTAAAATTCTGCAATTGAGTGAGTTGTACCAGAAAAGCATACTATTAGGATTGCTACAGTTATTTTATTAGCCTGGATAGGTTTCAGAGAGCTTGTACAAACCCAAAGGAAACATTCCCCAACTTCGCCTTAACATTTAAAATCCATATAGCTCTCTATGGTGTATGGTATAAAGCACCTGTCACAGGGACAGGTGCACTGGATGGCAATGTGTCTTTCATTCGCTGCTCTTTTTACAAGCCCATGTAGAGAGCTGGCAAACCAAATAATGTCATTTGGACACATATTACATTGTAAGACTGAAAGTGGATTTATCACTTAGTGGTGCAAGTGGTGCAATGCATCCCTTCACCCCTCTCCTTTCATGCTTTGAAAAGTATAACACTTCCTTTATGTGATGGATTAATGCTGATAAGCTTTGTGGAAAGCTGTTCAGAAGAGCTATTTAAATGAAGAGGATGAATGATTTCCACATGAAAACAGAAAACTAAGAATGTTTCTAGCAAAATTAAATTTTGGTTTTGTTCAAAGGATGTTTCACTGGTTTTTCTATATTATTTGAGTGTGCCTCATCTAGAAGGGAAAAAAATAGATTAAAAAAAAGAGCACTGGAAAAATAACACTGAGGTTCTTAATTAAGCCAGGCAAAGATTGCTTATTCCCTTTAAAGAGAGGCATATGGCAAAGATCGGTTCACTACCGGGACTGGCAACTGGGCTCTGTTTTGTTAACTTCAGCAGCAGCAGGAAGAGGAAATCAGAAATGTGGACATGTAATAAACAAGCCCAGGGAATTGCAGGGGAGTAAACTGTAAAAGTATGATAAATGACACCTATACGTTAATCTTCTTTGTTTCCTTGCTGCAAAGGTGGATTAATAATTATAAATAAACATGGGAAATCTTCAGACCAACATTATTGCTAGAATGCAGAGTAATTTTTTTTCTGGAAACTCCTAATAACTTCAATCCTTGCTTATATCAATTGAAATTTTAAAATAAATCCCAATATACTGTAATTTGTTTGAGTCCGAGGCTGTTTTAAATGGTGATCATGTGAGATTTACATAGGAGGAGTTCTAATATAAACTTAATTACACACTGACATCACACAGAAGCCAGTGCGTCTTTGAAAAACTACCTGTGTTTGTGCCAAAGCCACCTGTTGCTGGCAGACTGAGTCTGGTAGTAACTTTATAAAAACATACACAATAATATGTACAACTATTTATGATATGTACAACAATTTCTTGCATAAAGGATTTTGTCTTCATTATTCAAAATGCACCTATGAATCTCTGAGTAGAATGCATTCCATTATCATTGTTCATTAACTTGTCTTTCACAATAGAAACAATTTAGGTTGGCTTTTTTTTTTTCAGTGTGTGATTTGCATGAACATGTATACATTCTAATACTTGGTGATCTTGGACTTGATGATCTTAAGGGTCTTTTCCACCATAAACAATTCTATGATTCTACATAGAATAGAAGAAATGCATTTGTTTCCTTTAGATCTTTTTAAACTCAGCATTCTCAGCCAACACACTATACTGTTTTCCCTGATGTAACATGGAAAACTCAACACAACTCACACTGAAAGCTAACAACATAGTTGAATCATCCCTCATGGTCATCACCAGAGTTGATCAAGCCTTACAACAACTTCACATTTGTAACTTTCCTGTTCCAGTAAGGGAACCAAAGAAACGAGAACCAACCGAATCTTTCTTATTAAAAGATGTTTCTTCATCTTTCATATTTCTCCATTAATATCCTGTCCATATCCCTCCCCCAAACATGCTCTCATGGATTTGATGATTATATATGATAATGGAACAGAAAGTAATTTTGAATAGATATAGATGTTCCAGACAGTCTGTTCTTTTCTCCTTTGCAGTAATGCAAATCACAATCTACAGTACTTGCAGCAACAGACTCACCTCACTGTCACAGACTACTATGAGGATGTAGACATTGAAGTCCATTCTTTTTAACTGATGAGTTAAGTATCTTTCAAGTATTTCCATGGCTTATTACATACTAGTAACCATTGCTTTGAATGCAGAACCTGATCCAGAGCTGTACAGTGGAAAGGTGTAAGTCAGATCTAAAACCTTTAGGTCTAATCCTGCTCTAAATGATTTCAATGAAAATCTGAGTTGTAGGAAGAACAAATACGGCATTAAAAGTTTGTGATTTAAGATTTGAAATAGATGGAAGGCATATTGCTCACATAAAATTTTGCGAGATTTCAGAGACAGAAATTTAGAGGAATGCTCGAGACATTCTCAATTTTCACAACTCAAGTTCTTGAAGAGGATACGAATAATTTGGAAAAGAGGTTATCACATATAGGGTTAGAAAGAAACAGACAAACAAGAAAGAGAATCCGTTGAAGTCTGCAAATTCCATCATTTCACATGACAGAAATTCTTATGCTCTCCTTTCAGGCCTGTAGAACTGGGCATTTTCTCTTACAGGATACTGCTAGATTGAGTCCTGAAATGATAAATAGAGCAGTTCTTTCACAAGTGAATCAGAAGTGTATCGCAAAAAACCCACTGCAGTCGCTGTTAAGCATTTACCAAAGACATCATTTGACTGTAATACATTGTTATAGCAGCTCTGAAGAAAGTTGGTTTTGCCATAAAGAGCTGGGTGTCACATCAGAAACAAATATTTGATGTTTTCTCATTTCCATCATGCCTTGTCAGTATAGTTTTATAAACATCCATGAAGTTTTGAACACAGAACGGATAAAAAGGAACACTAATGACAGAGTATTCACTGAATGGATCTTTCATATTAGAATCTGTACTGCAGTAGAATTTGGAGACTCTTGCCAAAAGGAAATGATGTCATAAAGTTAAATTTAAGGTTAGTATTGTTAATGATAAAATTGTACCCTGTCAATATACATAACAGCACAATAATGTAACATCTTTAATAATGAGGTGTATCATTTAATGCTATCAAGTAATAATTTAATACATTTATGACAAAAATTTCAAGTTTATGTCATTATTTAATGATGTATATTTTGCTATAATTCTGTTGCTGATATTATAACTGCATTTTTGCATGTGCATTCAGTGTAGAAACCTTATGCTCTTCTTATTCTATCCTGGAAGTTGATTTATTATTATGTCACATTTCATGGATGTACCAACATAAAATTATGAAGAAAATAGAAAAGGATTACAATCTGTTACCATTTTTCATATGAGCAGATCTTATATCCCAACAGCATAAACAAGATGAAACCATTTCAAATGTCCTGTGTTTCACATTTAAAAGCAGAACTAAATAATTGACATTGCCCAAAAAGATAAAATACAGAGTACCTTATTATAATTCCTCTTCATTTCCAGCTAAAATTAAAGCTATTTAATACTAAGTAAATCAAAGTAATTTCAAGTCTGGCATGGTTAGAAAGCTAAGATCTGGAATTTTTGGTTAGTACATTATGGTACCCAGGAAAAAAAATGTAGACTTGTGGAATTGATGTTTTTTGATTACCCTATATTAGCATAAACTCCACCAAAAAGTTCCATACTTCCTCGTACTACTGTTACTACTTGTAGTAACATTTCTAGAGAAGGTGCAACATAGTTTTATGGTCAACAGTCCTAAGGGCTGTCACAGTGTTTTATAGCCACACATGTGGGTGTAGGTTTAAATGTTACTTTCTGATCTGTTTGGATGTGGCTTTTATGTCATTTTTTTCCTGCCTGAAGAAATGTCATTTATGATTTTTGAATCTCTTATATTATATCCTAAGTCATTTGGGAAGTTACTATAATGTAGCATAGATACTGTTCTATTTTGCTGATCATTTTTCTTAATTTTTCTAGGTAAAGAGTTAAAAGGACCAATACTGAAAGTATTTTATTTTTATATTTTAAATGGTTATAAGATTAGCTTTCTATTACAAGCCTTGTCATAATTTGGTCTGAGATGTAGTGTTCCATTTATTGTATTTAATAAAAATGCATTTATTAAAAATAAGATTTATTTATTTGAGTTGCTTTTAAAAAGTAAACTATTTTGAGGATTTTATTGCTTTAAATCTGAATTAATCTTTGAACATGGGAAACATCCAAGATAATAAATGAATGGCATGGTAAATTTGTGCAGCATGTAGAGGTGCATTAAAAAAGAACAGGTGACAGTGGAATAGTAAGATATCTTCCACTAGTAAGCTGTATTGTGCAAATTTTTGTATTTTTACACTAATTCAACTCTTTTAATAGCAAAATAGGATGATAAAAATCTTGTATCTCTATAGGAATTTACGTAAGTTGTACACATGATTATGTTGCTGTATTTTTTTAAAACAGTGCTTTGGCAGTGGTTAAACATATTTTTACTTCTGAAGATGTTCAGCTTAAAAGACTCTTGATATTACTTTTGCAGTTATTTCAATATCCTTTTATTTATGCTAGCCTCACTGTAATGTTTTTATGCTTTTCTAATCATGGCATATATTTTGGATATAGAGTTACCTCTTGAGACTGTTTTAAACCTTTTTATGCCAAAGTAAGCAACTTTCCCACTACTTTGAGTCAGAACACATGTATTTCTCATTATGGTACGTTGACCTATCTGAGAAAAACAAAAACTGTATTGTAAAATGAAAGTGACTGAGCAATTAGATAAATTTTGCCCCTTCTCTTTTCCCAATTCTTATTGCAAATAACAAAGATTCAAGCACAGATTTGTAGAAGTTTCTGTGGAAACTCCAATAACATTTCTTTATATGAAGTCTTTTAATGTGTATCAATGGAGGAGATTTTGTCTTTTTTGATAAGTAGATGACTGATTTTGATACTGTCATTTAAACACAGAATGCTAGATGAACTTTGTCATTATCTATGTGTTATACTGTATTGGAAGCATTAGACAGTATAGTGTGCATGTCCATGAATAACTGTTCATGAATATAACAAGGAAGAAGAAATATTTGTATTACACCTTATAACCACATCTTTCTCTGCACATTGTCCCTGAAGCTGTAGGGGGAAGAAAAGGAATTTTGTAGATATTTCAATGTAATTGCTAATTTCCACTTTTTTATTATCACCGAGTGGCAGAGGGTTACATGTATTGTATTGCCATAAACAAATACTTTATTTCAGAGCTTCTTTGTATGCAGCTCCCATTACAACCAAATTAAAAATAATTTGTTAAATCTCTGGATATTTTTGTCAGTAAAATAACATGAGGTTTATTGGCAGGACTTAGGAAAATAAAGCATTTTTTTTCTATTGCTTCTAATTTTAATAACAAAGAGCCTTTCAATCTATTAGCACATAACTGTAAACTAATATGACAGTTTCTCAGCTTACCTTTGCCTTACTAGGAATTAATCTTGTTTTATAATGCAGAATTTTAATTTGAGAACAAAAATTAAAAGTATTAGAAGGAATTAAAAATAAAATCAGATTAAAATCTACTATTGGTTCCTTGTTTCCTGTCTTAGTAGTCACTAGTCCTTTTTCACTGTAGAAACCCAACTGAATGATGAGGATGTTCCTCCAGTCAGGAAAATGCCTTGCAACATTTTGAATATAGATGATCTGAATTTGTGTGAAAGAAGATAATCATATACATGCTCTCAAACAACTGAATTTTTAAGTATTAAACAACAAGTTATTTTGTTTCTTCATGATGCTTAATGACTATGGATTTATTTTACTTTCTGCCAGTATTAGATGAAATGCTTTCGATTCTGTTCAGCACACAAAAAGTCCAAAGAGCATATTTCAGCAGTTTCCTTTCATTAGCCATTCTCTGGGGGGGAAAAAAAAAAGAAAGAAAAAGAAAACTCATCTGAGAAAGAGAACAAAAAAGCCAGAAACAACTCACTAAGTCAGTTAGGCAATACTGATAAAGAAATCTATGTGGTCCAGTGTTTAGAGACAAATTCAAAGGCAAGAGGATCTTTATTTTGAACTTCTATCCTGGATAGTCCATTTATTTGATTTTTGGGGCAGTCTCTCAAACTCTTTCAGCTTCAGTTAACACCGTTGGTATAATGGGTAAAACAGCAGGACGTCACCATACATAACCAGATGATTTTTCTTTGGATAAATAAATACCCTGAACACTTCAAAATGTTCATGATTTCCTTGGGAAAACTTTAACTCAGTACAACAGTGCAACTTCATCAGGTATGGAAGCACAAATGAAATAAGGTAGAGCTGTTACAGCAAGAGGAAAACATGAAGGATAAATGCAAACAATAATACTAGTATTGAGAGTCCTCTTAGAGTTGTAGAGAAATGAACATAAACCAAGATCATGTTAGTCAAACAGCAGATGAATAACCAATTTAATGAGTAAAGAATAAAATGAAAGCCATCCTTTGGAACAAGGAGCCACATCTGCTTTCAGTGAGGTCAGTATGAATCCGGAATAATTTCAGTAATTGATTTGAATGAACTAGGTTGACATTACATTCATGGATTGATGTTATGAGGCCACTGTTTCTATACTACAGCACTTTCAGATCCAGAGGAAGACAAATAAGCTACACAAATGAGAGTAGTGATATTCTTATCTGATGTATTTGTCCTTAAATAATGAGAGCATTGTTTTGTTTGATACAGAACAAGCTAGTATTTTGTGAACAGTAGTCTGATATCTTTTAGATGAAACAAGATGAAACAAATGCCGTAGCGTGGGTTCAAATGAGACCCATTTGTATATTGCTGTGCCTCCAGTTCCCTCTCATAGTTTCCCAGTGTGTCCAGTCAACACCCAAAACATGTTCTCACACATTCTTTAAGAAAGAATTCATTCAGCATATGTCAGCTTACTGTAAAGAGGTCTGTAATGTTTTCCTGGAAATCTCAGGACTGTACTCAAGAAAGTAGAACTACTGTTCTACTAATGTAATACTTGATTTTTCTTTCATAGTGTGGTGGAATTCATGTGAAATTTGGTTTCACCAAGTTTATAAGTTTCCCTGGTTGTAGACTTACTTATGTGTGTACCTCTGTGTGTGCATTTTATAAAAATATTGTAAAAATAATTTTATGGAGTTTATTCAGAGCCTGAATAGATCACTAGTGACAAGTGCATCAGCAGCGGAGAGCCACTCCACCGGAGCACTCTGTTTCCTGGGGGAATGGAACTCAGTGTTCTTTAGTCAAAACGTTTTCCTGCTTTTATCAAATGTCTTTCAAAGCCACTTCTTTATACTGCTGTTATGTATGAGAGATGTTAACCTGTCATTATCATCTGCTACTCTGTTAATCGACATGTATGGCATTTTCAACTCTGCTAATTAGTCTTAAAAAAAATGGAAAACTGTACAAGAAAGGGTTAAATGACAGAACTAAGAGTGCAATTTAATACACCCAGAACTTAAGAAATGACAGATTAGATTGCATAGGTAATCTTCAATTAAGTCCTTTTGCATATTTTTAATTATGGGTTATTCTACCAAATCTTGCCACTTCAATGCCTAGGATGGATCTGCTGTGTGAAAGAAGCAAGGCTATGCAGCGAAGGTTACAGTTGTTTGTAGGACCCGTGATTCACCTGTTCGTAAGTAGAAAAGGTATTTTCTCTTGTCAAGATAATTTGCTGCTACTATAGAGACTTAGAGCTTAATCCTGACTTTAATGCATAGAATTAATGGGCTGTTTAGCAAATAATTTAAAATAGACCTTTAGCAGTGTTGGTTTGTGGGTTTTTAAACTAATATTTATGCCCAATTTTTGGATGCTTATTTCAAAAGCTTTGAAACTGACTGTTAAAGATTCAGTTCAAGAAGACTGGACTCTGAACCTATCAGATTCTATCACATGCCACATATTTTGAAAAAAGTCAGTTTCTAACACTGAAAATTGTTGGATATTTTTATATTGCTCTTTGTGTTCCTTAGTTCTTTTTGTAAAATGGGGTTATAAACTTTCCTTCTCCATTGTGAGAAAAATTGAAAGTTATTAGAGATTATCAAACTAAAAGTAAAGCAAGTAATTTTATCTTTAGAGCAGAATTTGAATAGTATGCTGTAAACAAGGCCTCTGTGGCACATGGAATGATAAGAACAGCAGAAAATAAGGATTTTTTTAATTATTAAGCAAATGTTATCCAATTGCTGCAGTTGGCTTTCTTTAAAAAATGTATAAAGACTACCATAGTGTGTATGTATATGCAATTTATGCATGCCAAGTCAAAGCTGAAATCACTACTTTCTTGTCTACTTTTACTAGCCTTTTAAACATTAGTGTTTTCCATGTAATCTCAGTTTGACAAAGATCACTATGGCATATGATATTATCATGCTTTAAATTAGCTTGTCAAACTACCCTCTATGGTTTAGGATGAAGTATCTTGAATGGGGGACTCACAAGGGGGAGCTTAGATAGAATCCCAGCTCACAGATAGGAACAGTGGTGTTTAAGGGAAGTAATATTGCCAACAAGTACTGAAAGCAGAAGCTAATGCTACTATTTTCCTTTTCTTTTACAGAAAAAAAGAACCCTGCTGGTTTTGTCCCAGTTTCACACTTTTATGGCTCAAATCACTTCTGTTTATGAAAAAAAAGAGTAGAAATGCCTTTGGATCAAATTCAAACGAGGCAGCTGAATAACAACCCCTTCTGTTAGTTGACAAGGGTCCTCTATGAAATACTGGTTTTTTATAAGATTAAATTTTTGTTAATTTCACATGTTGTGGGGAACTTTCACTAGGGAAAGACAGGAAAATTATATTTCTGAGTAAGATAATGGTTGTGGAAAAATTAATCACCTGAATCTGCTGCTACATGGTTATCTAGAGACTACA
This sequence comes from Dromococcyx pavoninus, assembly GCA_033558185.1. Taxonomy (NCBI): domain Eukaryota; kingdom Metazoa; phylum Chordata; class Aves; order Cuculiformes; family Neomorphidae; genus Dromococcyx; species Dromococcyx pavoninus. The sequence continues at coordinate 4,977,810 of JAUMJL010000044.1, read as the reverse complement.
CTTTTGACCCATATATATGTTGCTATTTTTAAGGCTCCAAAGAGCAGGTGCTATTGGTTGACAGTCAGCAAAGACAAGTAAACATGTTTATAATGCTGTAAGGTTATGGCAGTGAATTAAAAACCAAAGGATTCAGACGTGATAAAAAGTACAGAAAATAGTTGAGATGGTAATAAAGCTGCTTCCTTCCATGGGCAATATCCTGGGCTTGTTATTGCATCTGATGGCAAATTAAGGTGAAAAAAATTAACCCCAGGCATAAAAGAATATTCAGTCCCTACCTCCCTGGTTTCCAGAAAAAAAAAAACCCTTAGACTTTCATTTTAGATTTGATTTTTTTTCCATGTTTGTTGCAGTACAAAGAGATATAGCTCAATAAAATGAAAGACCCAGTGTACTGCAGTTCATATTATTGGCCTGAAGGAATTCTTAGTCGGGTTAATGGATCTGATGGTTTTCCCTTCATTGATTTTTAAGATGATTATGTTTTATTTATAGGTGAGAAAATAAAAGTTAATCTTAAATTTATTGAAAACTTATTGTGAAATTGCTGGCATTGATAATGATAAGGATACATTCAGGAAAGCCAAAGTATTCTTGTCTTTAATCCTGTAAGTGCTGATGTGAGGCAAACCCATTGACTTGAAATTAAACGTGCTTTTATGTACACCTGTGTTCAGAATAAAAGTGTTATATGTTTTTTACTGTTATGAAAAATTTCATTATATGAAGCATTGATACACCTCAGGTGTTTCTTTTGTGAAATTTCTATGTGAAATATCCAAGAGCTGAAAGCTCACGGATAAGAGCATATTCTCCTCTGGAGGCTGTAAGACATGATTTCTAAGTCAGTCAAGTAATTTGTCAGATAAAAGGCCTACTGGTCAGCCATAATTGTATCCACAGGTTGAATCTTTAACCATAATACGTGGATTGGAAATTTACAATGGAATTTGGAGAACAGCATGAACAACAGCTCATTTTAACTCAGCACTCCAAGCCTTAGCACTGTTATAACTTGTTCTTATATTCTAAATAAGTTCAGAGATTTTTTATTTTTTTGCAAGCCAATAGATGATAACAAGAGATGCAACAATTTCAAAATATATAGCTATAAAATGGCATTAATCCCTCAGTAGCACTGAATTTCAGTATTCAGCTCATCTTACAGTAGTCCATTGAACTCGGTGGCTAAAAATGGAGACGCTGAATCAAAGTTATGCCTCAGGCAACCATAAGCCCTTGTAACACAATTCTAATATGCAGTGAAAGTTCTAGAGTGGCATTGTATTTTGACAAAAAAAATCACTTCTCAGCAATTTCATTAGTCATAATGATCCAGATCCAGTACATTTCTGTGGGGTAAACTAGCAGAAAGACCAGTTTGGGAATGTACATCAGATTCCGTAGAAAACAAAGTAAGAAAAAGGGAGAGAGATCAGAAAATGGCAATTACTGTTGAATTTTTCATGCTTATAACGCATTATCTCAAAGTAGCACTGCTATTAATGGCTGTATAAGGCCTGTGACTGGACACCTACATTAATTTTAGAGCTCCTCTATTGTTTTGCTTGAAGCAAAATTTGACATCAACAAGATGTTTCACCTTAGATTGAACTTAGTAGGAAAACAACATGAAAGTAAATTAAAAACCCTGCTCACCTCCCACAACTTTCTCAATAACATCTTTTTATTTTACACCAAAACCTTTGGAAAAGATTTCCAAAAGGAAAACCCCATTTTTTAACTTCCTTACCCTGACTCCAAGATGCACCCAAGGCAATATTTAAAAGTTCAAGCAACATATAAAAGTAATTGTATAAAGTTTTTGTCTTCAGTTTGTTTCTACATTGATGAGCATATGTGTTGTCTATAATTAAAAGAGGAATAAAACAAAGAGTTGAGGGGTCAGATCCTTTCGTAAATTTAGACTGTACAAGCATAAAGGTAGAAGGGGGAACCTACTGATGTAAGAGGGAGCTGCATACACGGACTCTGAAGTTACCCCATATGTATGAAGTATTTTTCTGTTGGGAAAATACAGCTGTCAAAATAGCTTCACAGGTAGCATGTGAGTTGGGGACTGTGGGACAGGAAGAAAGGGCAGAGGCTGAACAAAAACAGTAGAAGTTTGGCCTCCAGATTTGTCTAAAATAAGAGCTGATCTGAATAACTGCCCAGAGTTCAAACCAAAAGAGAAGTGAACTTGTCAAGAGCTTCAAAAAATATTTCCTATTTTCTTGTTCCTCTGCACTTCCTAGTTCTGTTTGATTCTTTGACTCAAGGGCCAAGGTAACACTGAAAGGGCTGATATATCTTGCATTTTTGCGCATACACTCACTCAACGATCTAAAGAATCTCACATGAAGTCTGTTCTCATAAAGTTGCTAGGTAGATGCTGCAGTTAATTAAATTAGTTCAAATAAAACCGGAAAATTCATCAAAATCAGTTTGTTTGATCTTTCCTATAATTAGCCATAAAGCAGTTCCTTTTGTTTTCTTAAAATGAGCAAAAAATTTATAACTTGAGTAACTATGAGTGCCAGAGATTTCAAACTAGCATGGGCTTCATAGACCGATATTAAGTGAACGTCTCCCTTCCCTTCCTTCCTTCTTTTTTGTATTAAAGGTCTTACAAGAAAGAGAATGATCATGTAACATTTGTACAAACGGTACAAACAAAAGTCTTTGGACAATTCGGAATATATAAACTTGAGCATATGTGCAAATCTTTTCTGAATTCCACCCAATGAATGCATCTATAAAGAGCTACAAATATAAACCAATAAAATTACTTAACATATGCTATTTAGGTTATTATCTATAGCAATTCAGTGTAAAAGAAGGCGTTATTTGTGTTATTTGTATCTATTTATAGACCTTGTTCAAGATTTGAAAGAACTCCCTGTGAACTATTGTTAATGGCCTGATGTTTATCTGTTATTTCAGCAGTAGAATGATGAAAAAAAGAGTAAGGAGGGAAGTAATAAAATATCCTTTTATGTAATACAAAACAGTCATCTAACTTTAAGGATTAGATGATCTACAATGATAGTGTTAAGAATTCCTTCATAATTCCGAGTCCTTGGACTTACATACTTAATTCTCAAAACTTTTCTAATAAACAGGTTTTGCTATCTGCTTTACTACAGTGAGGCATTTGTTTTTGCTTTCCTGTCAAGAACAGAGAAATATTTTCATTTGCTACATCTTTGATTTTAGTCCCTATAATGTCCCATTAATTTAGAAATGTTTCAATTTCTGGACATTTTACTTTGGGATATAGTAATGGGGTGAATCTCAGTCTCTGTCCAAGTTGTTGAATGGTATAGTATTAGTGCAGGTTACTTATGGGAAACCCCACACAATTTCAAGGAAATTTCTCCTATTTTATAAATTAGAATAATATTCATAAAATTGAAAATAACAAATCATTTAGAAAAATGATATAACAATGTAGAAAAATAATTTAGAAAATAATGAATCTCTCTTTTAGGGAGTGCAAAGTGAGAATATTTATGTAAGTTTCTTGTGTTGCTTAACCCCCGCAACAATAAAATAAGTTTTGGAGAGATCTTAGTAATTTTGTTCAGAGGAATTTCATAAGAAGAGTTTTCGTTTTCTAGATAAAATCTGCTATTATTTTTCCAGTCTATAAATTTCAACTGAAAAATCAGTAATGTAAAATAGACCATGGCTATCTGCAGTCTGCTTAATATAGGAATACAACTGTGATGAACTAAATCGTAAATATAAAGAAAAACTATGTATGATAACTCACATAGAAACAAAATTAAGGATTCGACAAATATAGTAGACCTCCACAGGCAAGAAACCAAATGAACTTACTATTTTACTCCATACATTAATGCATATGGAGTGAGGTAAGGTAGTGGAGTAAAAAGCATTAAAAATAGCAGGTCTTCACTTGAGAAGATACTGTGGACTGTTTTCTTTCTTAAAGGGTAGAGATAGAAAACAAGCTGATCTGAAGGATTAGATTTATGTATGAAAAAAGATAATCTACTATGAAAAGAATGAATGTCACAACATAGTTTTTTAGATGGAGGTTTAAAAAACTACACACTGGAAAGACATTGGATTACAAGCAAGCAGATTTGTAAATCTACATAGAGTTTTGAAGAAAGTAATTAATTTTATGCTGAGCTCTGGAAACTGATCCTTTCTAAGGTATGCTTGTGAGGTTGTCCTTAGTGAAATACTGAAAAGGTATTTATCACCCAAAAAGAAAATATTAAGCCTCAGCAGTTGTGGTTTGTTTAGGTCAAATGCTCAAGCAACTAAGCTAAGAATTTAAAAAGAGAGTAGGCACATAAACATATCACATTGAAGATACCTGATCAGATGCTTATGATCTTACACAAACCGGAAAAAAAAAGTCCAAAAAAGCATTAAAACATTCTATTCATCCTGTATAAATAGGCAACTCATTTTATAGTATCTTTACTTTATATTATTCTACTGAATGACAATATAATAATAATAGAAATAGTGTCTATAATAATACCTGAAACTATACGCCTGCCTTTGCTACAAGTTATTTAAGCAGTTGCTGATGATAGTGTTACTGCATCTTCTGTCACCGTGACTCCCCCACTTGTGTCCATTTGCTTTCAGTGTTTTCCTCTCCTCAGCAAGTATGCAATCATTTATCAAAGAAAATTTTTGCTAGCACTAGCTTCTTTTTTTTACAAACTCTTTTCTTTATCAATACGAATGTAGTCTTTTTCTAAATTTGCTGTTAAATATGATGCATACAATCATTAAAATAAACATAAAGTGTTGATGTTGCACAATATTCCTGAATCTTCTATGGTAGTTGATGTACATAAGTAATTTGTGTTTTATTCTATAATAGGAAGGTCATACTAAGGTGTTAGTTGCCTTTCATTTGCCCTTAATTTGGAAACCATGGCTACAGTTTTTATGTTAGGTAAGCAATCCGATTGCACCAGCTTGTCAGCATTGTTGTATGTGTAAAGGTAAATGAATGGAAGTGCAGAGGCAGAAGGAAGCATTCTTTACACAGAATATGACTTACTGAGTGAAGCAGTATAGATAAAGAAGAGAAGCACATTTAATGTCAAACTGGATTTCTCAGGTAGTATAAGATACATTTTGTGATTGTTATACATTGTTTCAAAATACTTGAGCAAAGAAGTTTGCAAAGAAGTGCTATGCAGTGGTAAGAATTTTGTGTGGTATCTTCTACTGAGAGAATCATGCAAGCATTTGGATTTGGTCTCGATGTTGAGACTGGCTCTTGAGAAACTGACCATTTATGTCATCTTATAATACCTATTAAGTAATAGTACAATTACTACGTGTGCATTTCACAGTATCACAGTATCACAAGTTTGGAAAGGACCTCTGAGATCATCAAGTCGAACCTATAACCCAACACAACACCAACCCATCATCTAAACCGTGGCACTCAGTGCCTCATCCAGTCTCCCCTTAAACACCTCCAGGGTCGGCGACTCCACCACCTCCCTGGGCAGCACATTCCAATGGCCAATCACCCTTTCAGTGAAGAACTTTTTCCTAAGATCAAGCCTAAACCTCCCCTGACGAAGCTTGAGTCCATGCCCTCTAGTTCTGTCACTGGTCACCTGAGAGAAGAGACCAACCCCTGCCTGACTACAACCTCCTTTTAGGTAGTTGTAGAGAACAATTAGGTCTCCCCTGAGCCTCCTCGTCTTTAGACTAAACAGCCCCAGCTCCCTCAGTCGCTCCTCGTAGACCTTGTGCTCCAGCCCCTTCACCATCTTCGTTGCCCTCCTCTGGACACACTCCAGCATCCTGACATCTTTCCCAAACTGAGGGGCCCAGATCTGCACCCAGTATTCAAGGTGAGGCCTGACCAGTGCCGAGTACAGGGGGACGATAACTTCTCTGGTCCTGCTCGCCACACTATTCCTGATGCAGGTCAGAATGTGATTGGCCTTCTTGGTCACCTGGGCACACTGCTGGCTCATGTTGAGCTTCCTGTCAACCAGCACTCCCAGGTCCCTTTCTGCCTGACTACTCTCCAGCCACTCTGTCCCCAGTCTATAGCTATGCATGGGCTTGTTGTGTCCAAAATGAAGTACCCGACATTTGGACTTATTAAACATCATCCCATTAGAATCGGCCCATGTCTCCAATCTGTCCAGGTCCCTCTGTAGGGCCATCCTACCCTCTAACAGATCAACCCTTCCTCCCAGCTTGGTATCGTCCGCAAACTTGCTGATGATGAACTCAATCCCCTCATCCAGATCATCAATAAAGATATTAAACAGGACCGGACCGAACACCAATCCCTGGGGGACAGCACTAGTGACCGGCCGCCAACTGGATTTGGTCCAGGACGGATGTTTATTTGTAAACAAAACAAACTGCACTTAGTGTATAGGCATACCCACTCTACTGTCTTTTTTTCCTTGTGATCCAAATAGTGATACTTCCCAGGATAAGAGCAAAAATAGTTAATTCTTGCAAGTGCGGAGCTAATGTATTCCCATTCATTGACTAAACTTAGGAGTACTGGTTCATTCAGCGAACTAGTTAGACAGGTTCCCTTCATGCTTGATTACCCCCTTTTTGGGGGTACATTGCATAATTTAATGCACACGTAAACTTTTTAAATGTGACCCTCAGCATTGAGGATTAACCACATTGTTATAACAATAATTTTTGTTATAAAATTAGATAGTTTACATGGTTATTTCTAAAATATGGTTTCTATCACACTTTATCCGTTTTTTTTTAATTGGAGGGATTTTCTGTTCTATGCACATGTAACATCTGCATTTCATTCTCTGTTATTGTAGCCTACAGAACACTTGGAATTTCCTTTTATTCGTAAATTCTACTTTTTCAGAAAAATTCTTGCAACAAATATTTTTACAAGAGAAAGAGATTAATTAAATTATACCAGAATTGTAAAGGCTTTATTGCCTTTGCTTTGTCATGTTAATAGTGAATAACATTGATGAATAGAGATACAGGTTATATTAAATCACAGCCTGCTCTTAATCTTTTCCTCTTTCTTTGAAATACAATATGAACAGAGCATTCCAAGCCACTCTTCAATCAGACAGGTGTTCATAATCTTCTCTTTAATGCAAGGGTTAAGGGATTCTTCTGTTACAGAAGAATGTTGAATTATCATCAAACGAAAAAGAATAATCTCAACCCAACAACTGAACCTGTAATATTGGTTAATATTCAGACTGATACAATGAAACATTTGAGGATTAAGTTATATTAACAAATATAACTGATATAATCTTACTGAGAAGAAACTCTTATTGCTGCATTTCTCCTAATATGATAAGTATTGAACATTTTATTTACATGTAGTTTGTCTGTAATACAAATGCTCTTTACTCTTTTCCCACAAGATTCTCACAAAACCAAAACCCACAAGAAAAACTATCGAATTGAAGATGGAGGCTGCAACTCTCATTAGTTTAAGAAAAGGAAAGGAGGAAGAGGCAAGATACACAGCTGTCCTTTAGCTTTATTGTAGCTTGATTTTTTTTTTTATAGTGTAGTTATGTGGATTAGTGGGAGAGCGGAGAATGATTAGCATAGAATGGATGGCTGTACATAAAAAGTTCTCTCCGGGTATTTGCATAACATTCCCTTAAAATTAAGAAAACCAAGACCTTTTAGAACCTTCCCCATTCAGGATGCAGCTTGTATTTGACTCAGTATAAAAGTAATGTAAAATTATCTTTTAAGTGTTTGATGACTTCTAAGTAGGTTGTCTCCTTGCATGAGGATAAGTTAAGTTACATAGTAGATAAGATAGCAAAAGAACAGTTATTCTTTCCTGTAACTGTTCGTTTAAAAAAATTAAGAATCAAATGGTAGAGATGCAGAAAAGTTGGAATGCCCATTTTCCGTGCAAAAGCAGTGATCTACAGTTAGAGAAATCCATCCAAAAGAAGAATGGGCATTGCCCATGTCTTTCAGAGTTTAGAAATACACTGAAAGTTCTAATTCCTCATTCTTGCTGAACGAATCTTTTCTTAATAATCACCTAAATGTAACTTTCATGCTGATTTTGAAGCATTCCATGGGTATTTTCAATTGGTCATGAAGTTAAGAATGAAGTTTTCGTACTTGCTTGGAAAAACATTTTAGACCAAGGAGTTGCAGGAGAAGAATGTGATGTTTTTAACATAATGTAAGGGCGTGACAGTATCATCGTGAACAGAACTCCTTCCGTGGCAGCAGAATTGCATTTTTGAATGGCAGCTTGATCTAAATGATATCTTCAAGTTAGAGAGGATCTTTCTTCTGTCTTCTTTCTCATGAGATTTGTAGCAGTTTAGACGCTTGTGACAGACTTATTAAAAGGCTATCTTGATGAGATCTTATTAAAGCACTGCCTTATTATGTTGATATAATTGAAAATGTTGTCCTTCATACTCTGTAATCTCACTTTAAATGATTTAGAATATATACATAAGTTGCAGTGAAAGTATTATAAAGTTAGATTGCAATTAGTTTCAAGTCCTTTTAAATTCAGGAAACATATGCAAATAGGCAAATCTTAATTCATGGTATGTTGTTTAACTCAAATTTAGGTGCTGTCTTTAGCATTCCTAATATTGAGTTTATAATCCCTGATGCTCTTTTTTGGTCTGCTCTAATCATGACTTCTTGTAACTGGTTTTGACTATCTGAATGCTCAATTTGTGGGGAAGAGGACAGGTAGTGCCTAATATGGAATAAATACTACAGGAGTTCTACAGGATAGTGAAAAAAATCAATATATTTAACTTAAAGCTGACAGTTAATGCATACAGACCCAACAGATTTTCATCAAAAATCAAACAGGATTTTAACATCAGCATGTTCCCAAAGATCTGAGCATTTGGGAACTCTCTATGGCCTTAAAATGACGAATGGTTTCGTATTACTTTTGGATAATTTCTGAATAAATAGTATTCCATAACCCTTTTATTAAATGTGTAGGCTTCACAGATGCTCTCTTCTAATCAACTGATTATCAATCTGTACATGACATCACTGTAACAGATGATCTGTCTTGCAACAAGTCTTACATAAATGAATAAATACAAGGAAAGATTTGGGGACAACAGTTTCATCAGTAATGTTCAGAAGCCCTGTAATCTCTTTTTAATACAATTTTATTCATAATTTCCAAAATTCACATAATTTTATTTTATCTCTTCCTACTGTCTTGATACGATTACTTAAAAAAAGCAAGGTCTTATGCCATGTTGCCATTATAACTGAGTAAACAAACATATTTCAGTAGACAAGCTTGAAATTAAAACCCATACCTCTTGCTCCCTCATATATCAGGATCTTGCTATTTTATCTTTTATTAGTGAGTGGAAATGGTGATTCAAAATACTGAATGTATAACTTTGCTTGTATTATTGTGTTGCTCCTTGGTACATTTATGCACAGTGAGTTCTTCTCATCAGTAGTGTATTCTTTTTCCTCTTCTTAACTCAGCTTACCTTCACTAACAGTGGTAGATGTTACTCCTATCTTTGTAGTGAAAGGATGAATTATAGGACTGAATCAAAACTTTACATCTATAAATACCTGAATCTAAGTGATGTTTGAAGCCGAGAAAGTCACAGAATAATCAAAAGGAAACTTCATGATATATATCCAAATGTATGTTAACAGAAAACTTACCTTTTTAGAGAATCTTTATCAAATAATGAATATTAAACAGAATTGTTTTAAGACTGCATGTTGCAATGGATCTTCTGTGTTGCTACTAATGTTTTGACACTTGTTGAATAGACCGGTATTAATATAACATTTGGAAATATTCCTCTCCCAAGACGAAATCTAGGTTAAAAAATGTTAAGTAATGTTTTCTATTGTATTTATTTAACAAAAATGACTGATTAAATGTTAACCAGAACAAAGGTTAATGATCTTTGTTATGGGTAGTATAAAAATTAAGAAATAATAAAATTGGGTTAATGATGTATCCCATTACTGTTATTATGGGGATTAAATGCATGCTGTTGTCTGCTGCACTGGAAAAATAGGCCACAAGCTATGAATAATTAACAAAATTATATTAATGTCTAACCTTATGCTGTAATTAATTTCTCTCATCAATGTATTTTTCATTGTGGGTTCTGTGTGTTTTACATAGGTCTCTGGCTTTGTATTTAAAAATGGAGGAAATAAGCTCATATCTGATTTAGTCCAGAACTGTATATGAAAGCTGTTATCAGTTGTATAAACACAACATGAAATAGGAGAGTGGATAGGATATGAGGTGACTAGGTTGTATATAATCCAAATTTGTTCCTCATACCTAAAGGATGTCCTTTTCTTTTAATTTTCCCTTTTGTTTTGAATATTTGTATTGCTGCAAATTGTCCACTGGAAATTAAAAAAAAAGTGTCAACTGATAAGATAAAAATATCTATTTGTTATTGGTTGCTTTTGTTATGATTGTGTGTGACAACCCTGAACAAGATCTTATGGTGCTGGGCTCTTTACAAACAGAGAATACCAGATGGTCCCAGCTCTAGAGAGTTTATAATCCGAATCAACAGGGTGAATGATGAGGCATAACATAAAACAGTAGTGTGAACAATGTGATGGCAGCAAATGTTAAATTAGTTCCATAATTTCTTGCTGAAAACAAGGAGGGAGTGTTTAGTGTGTTTACTGGTAGATTAGGCCTAATACGGTGATCGTGACATTGTTAGCACTTTGCTGTGCTGTGAATACTTTCAATGATGATACTGGAAAGCAGCCGCGTGGCTGAACGCTTCCTTCCCAGCCTCCAAATTGCATTTGCACCTCTGGCTAGAGGAGCAGAAAGATGCAGAAATGAGAAGGGTAACTAATATGGGTGTCAAGAAAGGCTGTGATGAAACTGCTGTAGGGGAGGGACAAGTTAGGACCAAAAAACTAACCATGTTTTTAGCCAAAGAACATTATATGCCTTGGTTACTTCTACCTTCTTCTGCTGGACCTTCTTGTTGGCTTGCTTCAGTAGTTTTACATCAACAATCAATAATCAGAGGGACAAAAAGCCACGTGTAAACCTCTAGAGCCCTCCAGACTTAAAGACTTCAAGACAGGTCTTCATGCTTCAGATGCCAGCTCCATTTTTCCTGTCCTCAATGTTTTTTGTAGAACAGAAACCTGGGTGTACTTCAACCAGTTACTTTTTCAACCAATATTGCTTCTCTATGTTACTCATTAATGTACTAACGATGCATTAATGAGTAACATAAATAATACCAAAACAGCACATCATAAATATCTTTCTGAATACTCATGATGTCAAAAGTCCAGAAACAACAAAATCTTACAGATTTGTTAGGGATGTATATGAGGGTATAAAGAGAGAAGTGAAGATTTAGGTTTTAAAAAATCTAGATGTAGTTTACAAAGAAAATAATTCCTGTTTTTTTGATGATTTCATCGAGGGAAGGAGGTAATTGTTTCAATTCCTGAAGACATTTCATGTTTCAACTTCTTTGCAAATTAGACAAGTTTTATCTTTAGTTGGTAAATTCCACCGGTTCTGCCATAAAGTGTAAGAACAGACTGGAATATAGGCACACAGGTGCACCTTCCCTTCATGTGTGGGTAAGCCAAGAGATGACTGAATTATAGGAACAAAAAGTGCCCAGTGTTTGTGAACTGTTCTGCTAAGAGCTCTGCACAGCTTTAAGGGACGTGTTCACTGAGCCCAGATCAGCAGGAGTGGCACCGACCTTTCATGCATAACAAAGGCAACCATAAAAAGACAAAGAAAATAGAAGGTTGTAGGACCCTTTCAACTGAACTTTTTGGTTCTGTTCTGAAGTATACACTTTATTAACAGCATTTTCATAGAGTGAAGCACCTACAAAACACACAGCCCCGCTTCTCTCTACTGCCAGTAAAAAAGTATATGTGCATTTAATTCAAATTATGTTTGTTCAATTGAAAGAGATAACTCTAAATAATTAAATAGGTAGTTAGATAAGGACCGAAGCCAAAAGAAGTTCTTTCAAAATCACCTTGAATAGCTCTCCCAGCTTTATATTTTATTTATTGTAAAATTATATCCAAGTTTTAAAGGAATGATAAGAATTTCTGCCACATGTTTTTAACAATGTATCTTAACATAGAGAAAAGATTGTATAATTGCATGGAGCTTGAATAATATTTTATAAACCTATATTTATGTTAACAAGTTTTTTTTTATTTAACTGATATAGTTACCTTTTCTAACATAATAAAATAAAAAAATGAGAAACAAAATAACTTAAATATATACCAGATCTATTAAAATTATCTTTATGTATATGCATTGTGTAAGTATCTTGAGGAACTTTCACTGGAGGCGTTTTAAGGTAAAGAAATTCTCAGAAAGAAAGACAAAATGCAAGAAAAATAAAGTATGTCTACTTTTAATATGTTTATCTTCTTTTTAAAAGAACTTCCCTTAGTTCAAAAAGTTTATTATGTCCAAGATTCTACCATTTTTATATTTCTCAGGAGCTGTTTCTGACTTGAAACTGAATTCTGAATTGATTCTGATGTTTTTCCCCTAAAAAAAATTCAATTTACAGGGAGCATATCTGGAAAAGATAATTCCTGAAAGAAACACAATGTCCCACAATGTTCTGAAAGTTGTAAGAGTGTTTATAATTCCCCTCCTACTTGCAATCTCTGTCATGGGATTGAGAAATTAAGAATCTTGAGCACAGGCATTCAATACTTGTAGGATTTTTTTACCTCTAATACTTGTATAACAGCAGTAATGCAAGTTGAAAAAAAGGAAATTATGGGGAAAAAAAAGAATAGTAAATAGATACTGGAGAAAAGGGGAGGTGCTGAGAAACTGGGAGAAACAATAAAAAAAGAAAAATAACTTGAAGTAGGAAAGATGGACCTGATGAGGCTGGTGATTTGTGGGAAACAGGTAACTGCCGAAAAGTTCCCTGAAGAAGAGTTATCACTATAATACATTGTAATGAATGATTAAGTATTGTAAGGTTTTTTTTCCATTGAGTATACATTCACATGTAAGCATAATTCACTGTTTCTAACAAACAGCTGTATTTTTGCTGAGTCCCTCATTTTGTATTGCTGCCAGGCAGATTAAATTCTAGTTTCATCTAATCTCTGCCATAATGGAATGTGGAAGCTATTCAGCAGACACTGCTACATCATCCTCTGGGTAACATATGGATTTCTATCACCTCTTGTCATTGATCATATTAAGACCATCTTTTGTAATTTGTCAGCACAGGGAACGCTGACCATTGGGACATCTATACAACATTCGAGTACAAAGAAATAGCATGACTGGTATGACTGAAACTATGGATACATCTGCAGTATGAGCAAGTAGAGCTGATGTACATCTTATGACTGTTAGCTATTCCTTTAACTATGAAATAATTTGCTTGCAAAGTGTCCTCTTCTGTTTTGCTTTCTAGTGTAAAGTAATGCCAAATACCAGCTGTATAGTGCGAAGCAGAGTTATTCATACTTCCTTTGCACTGTATCTGCCTTTCTGAATGGTCCTAGAAACATAAAGTACCCCTTTCATCATTAGAATAACATTATTGGCACAATAGGTTGTTAGTGGAGTAATTGAAAGAAACCTCAAATAATGTGTGATAAAAAGAATGGTTCATGATACTTTCTTTTTTTGTTTTGGCCAATGTATTCAAGGTGACTGTGCATGGAATATGACTTGGCCAACAGTTGTTCAATTGCACAGGCAAAGTGAATGGAATACAGGGCTATATCATTGGTACAGGAAATCATCAGACACTATTAACAAATGGGAGGGTTTCTCCCCATGGGTGTAATAAACAACAAGCTTAAAAAGAGTTAGTAACATGCAAGAAGAATCAAGCATCCTTATGTAAAGCAGTACATTTTAGTTAGGGAGTGCATCCATATTTCTGAATTAGCTACAATATGCCAGCATATTGGTCTATTGAGTAGAGATTCAAAATGTCCAACAATAAGCAGCTCCCCTTGCAAGGTGTAAAGGTGTTAGGGATTAAACCTTTCAAGTCAGAGAATTATTTTTCTATATGCTTAAAGGCCACAGCTCATAGGCTATTCCTTTTGTTTTTTAATCTTCCATTATCAGCAATTATCTTAACATCTTTAACCTCTCATACTACAGGTTCACCATTAAATGTGAAATAACTTGTTTCATAGGCTAATTTTTCTTTTTTGTTTTTACACTTATGTCATCATCCATGACATTATAACTCTAACTTCTTCAGTGAAATATGGTATCAGAAGAATACATTTTCTAGTCCAGAATTATGTATTCTAGAGCCATATTCAGTACAGTGAACTTCACAGGTCACCTAGCAATGCATTTTCTGTAAATGGTTTGGATTATAATCTATTGGTTTTGCAGGGAAAGAGCTAGTAATTGCAATAATGTCACTATGGTTATAAGCATTCTTCTAAATCAAAACCCTTTGATTTTAAGGAATTGTTATAAACGTATTTTGTGAAAATTAAATACATTAAGACTTTTTCTACCCTTCAAATTTATTGTCCTATAGATAGTATAATGCACAGGCACAAGGGGAAAATGGAGAGGGAGTAAAAAATCTACTCACTTAGGCAACTGAGAAAACAAGACACAGCTACGGCAAATGCTGGTTTAGAGTGCAAGGACCTTGCCTTTTCTGTATCCATTTCCATGCCGTTGCTGCTTTGTCATATATTCCATCTTCTCTAAATTATGCTCCTAACCTGGGAAGATAAAGAGTATCAATCTAAAGCTTTACAGTGAGTGAGGGGCATTATTATTTTGTCCTCTGTCAGTGGCTTCATCAAATGCCAACAGAAAAGCATACAAATGCTGAATCTGAGATTGACTGTACATCACCTAAACAGAGAGATGGGCTTGTAATACATTTGTTGAATTCTGACCACTTGATTGAAAGGTTCACAGCATACAGTTCGGAAGGGTGGTCCTCAGTTGCTCATATAAACTTCTAGTGTCATCTGAGATGCTCTGAGGTACCTGAGACATTTATGTGGAGATGGCAGATATGCAGCAGATATGCAACATGACATGGGAATTCTGACTGCTTCTGGAGTGGTGGCTGGATGCAAGGTTGATATTGCAGAGCATCTGAAATGGGAGTGATCTACCCAACAGCTACATTCAAATGCCTTTTTTTAGGCAATATACCCCTTCTAAGTGTTTCTTTCATGTTTTATATCCAACCCTGGATAGGGTTGTTCACCACTGTAACTGGAAAAAATACAATATATATTTGTGCATTATAAATGCAAACTCTAACAAAGTGCATTCAATGTTTTTTGGATGCATTTATTTTCTTGTATTTCTTGGTATTTGTGCACCTTTCAGTAAACTCTGTTGAGTCAGTACTACTGAGAAGCAACAAATTATAGCACAAAGACAGGAATGAGCCTTGGCAAACCAGCCAAAATTAGGTTCTTGCTCTGACTTGAAATTTGAAGAAGAAACTGTTTTCCTGCCATTAAAGGGAGGATAATCTTGTGTTGAGACATGAGAAGAAATAGAGCTCTTGACCCCCATTCTTCCCTTAGTTTTACAATAACATTGGCATTGTTCATGTTTTTAGCATACTGTCACAATTCTCTCCTGGTTTCTGTTTCTACTAGAAAGATATTCCCACAGGAAACTGAAAAAAATCCTGCAACACTACACTGAGAATGATAGGTGTGCTTATGCTACACCAGGAGCCTGAAGATAGAGCTTAATGGGAAGGAAGCAAAAAGTCGGCAAATCTTGTCTGCCAAAATATACTTTGTACAGAAGCAAGTAGATGATGTGGAAGAGGTATAAAGTGGGTTATTTTTTGTGGTAAGAAAGGCCAAGAGTTGACACCACCCTTGGTTAGTAGGATGTGTTCAGAAATGAGGCATATTTACTCATGCCTCTCAAAGTGTAAAAGTTCGCAGTTTTTTACAGCTGATGAGGAGAATAAATAAGCTTTTGAAGAGGGATAATGTAGTAGAAATTATTATCCAAGAACATGACATAATCAGTTTAGAGAAGGCAAGGAAATAGAACCTGATTTAGATGAAGAAGCAAGAAGATATAGATGAACTTTGACAATATGTATCACGGTCTCTCTCAAAACTTTTTTGCAGAGGCTTTTAGAGTATTTTATAAATCTTAACACAATTAATTCATTTGTTATACTTTCTTTATTTAACAATGAATACATACAGACATATTCTAAACATATAGGAGATATTTACATGTAAATACTTACCTTTCCTCATCACATGGGTCCGAGGCAATTCTAGTGAGATATTTTGAAAAACATATTACCTGACAGCATCACCTAATATTCTGCAAGAGTATATAATTTATATGGTTTATTTGTTAAGAAAATGACTAGTAATTATTTACTGTACCTACCACATCAACTAGAGTTGAAAACTAAAAAAAGCATAGACAAAGTCATAATGGCAACATCAACACAGGTAAGCTGAAGTCTACATTTTGCCATCATTTTTTCAACGCAGGCAGAGGTTTTGGAAACTGCTCTGTATTATTCTCAGGTGTATTTTTAACCTGGGGTCGCCACAAGTTAAAGACAAGGAATAGCACACTGTTTGACCTGTCACAGGAATTCGAGATAAAACGCCAGAAGTTGAGTCAGAGATAATCACAAGATCTGGAATCCACAATAACAAACTATTCATATATCTACCTGTCAGCTGTCTTCCTCCAAGGGAGGGACACAAGGTCACTGATATGGTCACTTTCCATCCCTTTTTTTTAACTGGACGTACCATGGGGTAAATGACAAATCATATATTTAAAGGAAAATGTTATTCTAACAAGACTAATAAATTTATTTCAAATGTTTGTTACAATAGTTAGTTATTTGTCCTTCTTTGCATCTTCCCATAAAAAAATAACATGCTAATCAAGGCTTGAGAGTAATAAGGATATATCTAAATTTAATTAAAGAAATACATTCTACTATATAACTCAGGTATTAACATTTTCATTAAATGAAAAGGAGAATGCATGGAAGGAAAGACGGAATCACAAAATCAGAAGATGGATCATTTATTGCATTCAGTAAAATAGTTCTACCTGGAACAGAACAGTGCATACTATCAAGTGTATGATATGTATAAGGAGTACGACTACCCTCCCAATCCTAACCCTTTATAAATTTTTAAAATAGCTCAGATCTCTAGGTCTGCAAAAGATTTTGTTTAAAGAGCTTCTAACACAGTCATAGCTGTAACTATTCAAGCAATAAAACCTATAACTTTTATTGGTTAATAGCAGTGGTTAAATGGATGAGTAAGAGTAGGTAGCGATGTGACAATGTCAAATACTTGAACTTCGTTATTCTCTTTATTTCTAAGAGGAAAAGGGTTGAAATTGCTTGAATCGGGCAGTTTTTTACATGATTTTCTCCATTACCGGAAGTCTGATTACGTTTAAAAGCAAGAGTAAACAAGCCATGTTTGTGACTCTGCTAGAGCATTTAATACATGTTCAGTTGGACTTTGCCTGCAAACTCAGGAGACCTGTGAGTACAGAGAGTGGGAAAAGAAATGTTACTTTGACTTAATAGGATAATTTGAAAGATAAAGTGTATTTGAGTATTCAGATATTCAGCAGTTAATACTTCTGTGAGGCAACTGAAAACCAGAAATAATGGTATCTCTGTCGCTGCCCTTCAGTCCTTGTGCAGTCTGGGTACCTTGAAGTTTCTGTTTATTTATTAATGTTACAGCTGGCTTTAGGAGAGTGCTATTGTCATTTTTCAGGGGCAGAGAGGGAACTGTGAGCTGCCTGAGTTCACACAGGACGTCGGTGCAAGAACAGGCAACAAAGCTCTATTATCCTGGGTTGTGCATTGGCGCTCTGACAACTGAACCCAATTTCCTTGTTTCTGAGTCTGGACAGGACACAGAAATGTATTAATTTGGCAAAGGGAGAGGGAAACCCCTGCATCCCTTCCTCATTTTGTTTTTATTTTGGAGGGGCCACTTGAAGTTCTTACACAGGGCAAGGTTATTTAAACTTGATGATCAGTAACTGCATATTTTTCAGTGTTTCCTAAAGTGTATAAGGGATAAATTACAGGCAAAGCATAAAAACTTTGAAACCACACAAAAAGCAACACTAGTGGCTTTTAACAATGTATATAATGAGTGTTAATAATTCATTTTTGATCAATGTGCGTCTCCATTTATAATTTATCTTCATATGTATGTGGTATATTTTTAAAGGCAAAAGAAGCAGTATGAATAGCTGCTTTCTGCTTTTTTTTTCTTTTATCGAGCCTTATGAAGATACACTAGAAGAAATATGTAGAGGCTTTTTATAGTTGGAAGGAAGGTCCATTGTTTTGAATGACTTAATGATCACACTATTTATAAAACTTGTTTTGATTTCCTGATTTTCTGAAAAAGGTGCCTTCCTGTTTAAATTAATTTTATGTGCATGTAATGTACTGCTGTTGTACCAAAATAAGCTACGGTAGTAATATTTTATCATATTTATCAGTGTCAATATTTTTTCTTGCTAGTTCTCTTAAGGTAGCACTGTTCTTTTTTAGATGTTTTCTCCATAAAAATACCACCATGTGGTCTTTGGGGGAAAAGGGATATTTTTCCTCACATACAGGGTATAGATCTGCACTAGTTATGTGGGTCAAACACATTTTCATAATTTTAAAAACCACGTTAATTTTCTGCATTTGAGGAAAGATCTAGGACTCTTCTAAGAAATCTAGTTGATATCAGGTTTCTGAAGCACCCGAAAGTCCTGGTTTTACAGACTAAGGTATATTTCATTGTTCACATGTGTTTGATAGTCCAAACCAAATTGTCTGGTTTTGAATTTTTGTGTAATGGGTTGTGCAGTGTGCTTTGTAATGGGCTGAATTTAAGTAGTAATTGATGGTATGTTTTAGAACAGCAAAAGCAGCAACACAGAGATATTATTATTTTCCTGTCTAAGTTTGTCAGTTCTACATGAGAGTTAAAAACAGTAACTGTTTTTCTTTTGGAAGTATGCCGCGTATGTCGCAGCACACAGTGGAACTAAGGGGCAAAGCTGATATATGCTTCATGCCCCGTAGACATCTCTGTCTTGATTTTGTTCTAAATATACAACTTTTAAAGGAGATGATTCTAAAGCATTGATAATCCACCTATACTTCGGAATTTCACTTTTGTTGTTTTATTGAGTGTAGAAAACTGCATTAAAGCCATATTTGTTGCAGCTGGAAGGGAAGTGGGTAGAAGTATTACTCTGAAGAATTGCACAGGGAAGGAAGAGGTTTTTAGAAAATTTACATAGTGGAGGGAGAGTAGAACACGTAAGTTGAAGATGACTTCCATAATCAAGATTTTCTTCTTTAGCCAGCATTTACTTTGTGGAAAAGAGAGACACCAGTTTTATCACTTAAGTTTAGCACTGGTGACTGTACTTAGAACCTGATCTCGCAGTTACTGTAAAAACAACTGATTCTTTAGCAAGTTGAAAAAACCAACTAATCATGACTAGCTAGTGTTAATCTCAGTGAATTTTAGCTGTTTTTGTAATGGTGTGGTAAAAGGAAGAAGTTGGAAATCAGTTGTCTAATTTTCACGTGCAGTATTGTTGTCACTCCTTAGTGATAACAAACGGAGATACACTGATGCTGCAG
This sequence comes from Dromococcyx pavoninus, assembly GCA_033558185.1. NCBI lineage: Eukaryota > Metazoa > Chordata > Aves > Cuculiformes > Neomorphidae > Dromococcyx > Dromococcyx pavoninus. Next base: position 4,958,119 of record JAUMJL010000044.1, on the reverse strand, counting down.
TTGGTCTCAGTTGCAAGCCATTAATACACTGAGTACAATTAGGCAATTTATATGGCCATGTCCTGTATTTTGCATCTCTGTGGGGAAGAAAATGCATTACTTACTGAAGAATATCAGTGATCCAGCTAAGGTACAGGAACAGTTTCTTAATATCCAGATGAGACTATGAGATTCTTACAGTAACAAGGAGACATTAATGTATCTGTTGATGCTGTGTGTTTTAGGTGTTTTAAATAAATTTGGTTTTATATACATGTACATATATCCACATCTATGTATCTACCTTAAGCTGAATTGATTTAAGCCTAATTTAGTAACTCCTTAGCTGTAAGGAATTCCTTCCAGAGATCTATAAATTGAGACCCTTGGACTTCATATCTCAGAAGAAGTGATCCTGTTCCACAGAATATAGTTTACTTTTTCTGAAGGCTAAGAGAAGGTATCCCTATTTGAACTGCCTCTTTTAAGTGGAGACTTGGCACCACAGGAATCAAAAAAGTTGAATCTATCTTCTAGTAAGGGTAGCTGTGAAGGCTCCCTAGTTTACAAGGTACTCGGACACGTGCTTGTCAAAATATGTGAAGCTATCTTATTATATTGAAAATCATAGTTATAACTTTAATAGTTAATTATCAAGAGCATAATAACTTGAAAAAAAAATTTAGGAGAGAGAGAGAAACACTGGCAATTCCAGAATGCAAACCAAAGGGAAGGGAGAGCTACAAATGCACATAAGATCAGCAGTAGAACTTCTCAAAACTTATTATAATGTTAGATCGATAATTTAGTAGCAGAAAACACAATCTCTAAGAAATTGCTTCACTATTGAATAAATCCATTGCAGGCATTTTAGTATCACACAATAAAAAAAAAAGAAAGAAGAACCATATTATAAACTAACTTAATCAATTATAGAGAATAATCTCCTTGGAGGAAAGCATATGCAAGGTAAACCTCTCTCATTTCCTACTTGCTAAGAGGCTGCTTACTTGAAACTACGTGAAAAATAGCCCTACCTTGCTTATTCTAAGGGACAGTACACCCAGTAAGGTGCATTAGACATGGCTGATAAGGAGGTGCCTGGCTGTATATCCAGATAATATTCTACATACAGTAAAGAAGGAATAAAAAGAATACATTTTTTGGAAAGACAAGCATATTTTTTCTAATGAAAATCAGAAATTTTTATTAAGTCAGCATGTAAAACATGGCAAAAGTAGAATTTCCAATTGAAGACAGCATGCATTAGATTTGTCCCTCAATCGGAAGGAAGTTGGAACATAGCAAAGCATCAACCTTCCAAAGAACCTATTGTGCATTTTCTGCAGCACTTTCATCGGGGAGGGGGGCAAAGGGAGGATTTTTTGTAGCTGTTTCTGGACGATACCAGCCAGTTAAGAAGCTGTGTAATTTTTACATTTACACTGTGAATATTCAATGAAGTCAATCCAGTCACTTTCACACAGTACTATTACATGTCACCCCTCAGATGATTAACATTTCATTTGAACCACTTCAGAAGAAAGTGCTTGCCTGGTGTCACCAAAATAAATGTGGCCAAGCAAATATTACAGTAACATTTTCCTTGCAGAAAACACTCTCATGCTTCTATCAAGTCACTCTGCCAAAAACAAACTTTCCTCTGATGTTCGCTTACGTTCAGTTATTAGTATGAAGCCAGAAGTTAGCATCAACTTATTGGGACTTAAAGAATTTTTCAGAACTAACCGGTTCCCGTGGAATATCATTATGTTCACAAACGATTTATAACACTGAGTAAATAAGTGTGAAGGACTTAGATTCCTGGTTTCCAGTTCTTTGTCAGACATTCAACTCCTGCTGTAGCCACTGCAAATAATTTGCTTATTTGTTTGTTTGTTCTTTTCATTGAGACGAAATGGGGTTCAGAACTAATCCAGACAACCTGGACTTAAATAGCAATTTTGCCAAGGAAATCATGTGAAAGTTATCTACATTTTGCACTGAGGTAGCTTTATTTAACACAAATAACTTATTTGGTTTTTGATATGTATTTCCTTTTGATCTTCCTTCTATTGTGGATATTCAAGGTTTGGTTTTTTTTTTTAAGAAACAGGGCCCAGGAAAATTACAAAGAAAAGCTAGTAGTCAAAAGATTTCTGGTCTTTCTTTTTCTTAATGCAGTTTGGTCCAAATACACAGAAGTTCTGCATTTCCAAGTCAGTAGATTCAAATGGTTATATTTGTGGATATGAAGTAATTTCAGCAATCTAAGTATTTTCAAATAAAATATTATCTGCATTTATCTAAACATATTATATGCTACCAAACTGTAACAAATGAGGAGGGATGAGAGTCTTGGTTTATACAACTATTTTCCTTTATAGCAGTTACATTTTTTTTTAAGTATCAGAATTTTATTGAACAGAATTGGCTTTTTCATTAAATGGTGGATGTTATAGTTAAGAAAAAGGGAGGTATGGGAAAAAATATCTTAACATCATCTAGCACCACTATCCAGTATTTTCCTAGGGATCTCTGTTGGTCACCTTGTCCTTTCTGAAAGATGAAGTCTGTCAGTCCTTACAATGTTGCGCTATGCAGAGTGACCGGAGTAACCACTGGTTCTTTAACATGGTTTCTCAAAACAATTCTTATTAGTGCTGTGGTCCTGAACACATCAGAAGAAATCATTACACATAGCCAAGACGCTGCATGCAGATACCCATTACTCCATTTATTGAGTGCCTTGACATGTCTATCCGTGTTAAATTTATGCAACTGAAACAAGAACCAATATTATTCTTCATGCATCATCAACAACCATTTGATAGACTAGCACAGCCCATAAGTTAGGAAAAACTAAGGGATAACTTCCCTAATTAACTGGAATCAAGGTGAGTTTCTAGAATTCTGGAAGAACCTTACTTTTCTAATGGCTGAGGCAGGTTTTTTCCTCATCAAAAAGAGGAGATAAAGACAGATTCTGGAAGTGAGGGATTGGCTGAAAATTGTTGTCAACAGTTTGAAGAGAAGTAATAAATTTATTTTTAAAATTTTGTTCAGATAGAAATTGTATAATTACTGATGGTAATGCAAAGAACTTCCACTGTATTTGTGAACACTATAAAAAGTGGGATCAGGTTTTCTTGAACTCTGTCTATAACGACTTTATTGAACTCAGGTTAATTACGAGGGAGGCCCCCACCTGAGGAAGAAAGCACACGACAGAACAAAAGGGATCTATTTTTTTATTTCTACTGTTTGAATTTTATCCTTTCTTCTTTCATCTGTTTTCATCTTATGGAAGCAATTATAAGTGCTAATGAGACATTTGATCTTGCTTCAGGCGATCACAACGGGAGTATCAAGCATTTATTTTGGTGTAATAGGAAAGCAACAGGCTGGGGTCATGTATTCTTGTCTCGTACCTACTCAGTTGCATCAATCCTTTTGCTGTTACCTGAAATACTTATTACAGTATTTTATTTTTCTCTCTGCACTTCTTACATGAACTCCTTGTCACAAATTTGTGTCATGAAAAGATGTAACTCTTACAGGTGTTTCCAATTTAGAAACCAGTCAGAAGTATACAAACCTTTTTTGTCTTTTGGGGGCTAATTCTAGTTAAGTTGAGAATTACAGATATGTTGCTCAGTTCAAGGAACAAGTTGTGACTGATGAGCACTTGATCCTGGGACCCAAGAAGCAGAGTTTAATAAATTGGGGTATTATTCTAGAGAGAACATCACTGTTTGAAAATATAATTTCTTCCATATTGGCTCAGTTTTTCAGAAACTGTAAACAAAACAGGCAGATCTGAGCCATTCCTTTAATCAATCTTATTTATTAGCAGAAAGCCAGAGAATGCTTTTGGGCTTGTGTTCCTCAAACATTTATAATTATCCATATAGAACGTCCCACTTGTCTTATGTAGTACACCTAGTGGGACTGGGAAAACAGTTTTGATTTAAAGGAAGCAGCCTCACCTAATGTTGGAGAAAAACTTAGAGCTTGACTTAACAAAGTGTTTTTACTAGAACATTTAAAAGGATATAAAAACTAGAAAAAATCATGGAGAGTAGGCCTGGAGAGAAAAGAAGAAAATGTCTCAGACTAAATATTTTTTCCCCAAACTTCTTTCTCTGAAAAGGTAACCAAGTATTTCTTGGTCAAAAATTTATTTGAGAGCATCTCTTTTAAGCACTGGATTTTTAAAAATGTAATTTAAATTTTGTAACTCAAAATTATTGCTTAGCTAAATCAGTGTAATCTTTAATATCAAGCTCCAAATGCAATAAATTATAAGCACAAATTATCTTTATATAAATAAAGCATTTTACTTACTTATGAGTATTGCGAGTTTCAAAATTTAAAAGAAATTTTAGATTGAAAAAAATTAAATCAAATGACAATAATTCAAAATTATCATCTTCAAGGATGTCAAAAGTTTATGAATATTTCATTAAAATTTCTGCTAGCAAACTTTTTAATATTCTTGCACAAAGACAAAGAGAATGGAAAGAAAATCGAAGCATGTAAAAATGGAAATGAAAATGTATAGAAATATTTTTGCTCTGATTATCATGCAGAGACGTGAAACTGAGGACTAGAATCTACAGTCACAGCGTATTCTTACTCTTAATTTTACAATTACGTAGTCTTCTACAAATCATTAAAGGCGCCTATATATACAATGTTAACTATAGTAAAAGACATCAATTCCGCAAACATGTATGCCTTTATATAAGATGGACTGCTTTTACTAATAGTGTAATTCTTAAACACAGATATTGCAGATCATTTTCAGGATCAGAACGCACATTAACAAAACACTGGGTTTTGAATTGTTTTTCTAAAGGTTAGATGTCATTAAACCTAATTAGAAGAGTATTAGGGAGTAGAGGACATGTTTTTTAAACCAGACAAGTCTCTGACACATGTAGTCATATTTAGAATGTTTCCTTTCATAGCACTTTTTTCATCCTTCAGAATACAACTCCATGTTTCAGTAGTCCTCAGATTCACAGGCACATGTTGTATTCATCAGCTGCTCATTAATTTATGTATTTAGACATTAGGAAGAAATTCTTCCCAATGAGGGTTGTGAGACATTGGGACAGGTTGCCCATGGAAGCTGTGAATGCTCCCTCCCTGGGAGTGCTCAGGGCCAGGCTGGATGGGGCCTTGAGCAGTCTGGTTTGTGGGAGGCGTCTTTGCCCATGGCAGGGGTGTTGGAACTACATGATCTTTTAGGTCTTTTCCAACCCAAAACTTTCTATGGCTCTATGATTCTACTTCAAAGAAGGTAGGGAAATTTGGGAAGCTTGTTTCTTATCAAGGGAGTCAAGTGTGCATATGAAGGTAATAAAGAGGAAACATAATGCGTTAACAGGAGAGAACTCCCACACTTTATTCCTTCCTGTTAGATGAACTCCTTCACCAGAGTTTGAGCCTTGTAACGCACACTTTTCTAGCACAGTGTTTCTTGCTTTAAAAGAGATGTGATTCATTGCATGGAGGTGTAGAGAACTGAGAAGATTACACATGTTAACAATTTTAAACAAGGAAAAAACCCTTTTTTAATGTCTTTGCTTTCATGATAGAACTTTAACAGTCAGAATATTTAAGCAAGATTGTTAATTTTATCTCAGATTTGATCCAGCCACCAGTTACTTTCTACTTCTGCAGGCTGCTTACTTTGTCACTTAGTATTAGATGTATTACTCACGGAGCAGTAATTACATTTGACACGTAATTATTATGGTTTTGATGGCAAGAAGGCCTTTTCTTTTCCTGCTTTCATAACATATATTCCTGAAAGTGCTGTCTTGCTGAATACAGTTAGTTTAAAAGCACTTGGATTTCAATTGAACCCTGGGACAAAGAATGAAATGAAAAGGAAAAGAAAGAACAAGCAGATTTGAAAATTCCACAGATGATCTCACACAAGCTGAATTTGAACTGGAAAGAAAGGCTTTAAGTGTTGTTAATGCAAAAGGAGCAGGAGCTGCCTGGCTGCAGCCATGCCAGATCCCCAACAGGAAAGGAGTGCTTTTAAAATTAATAAACCGAAGGAGGTTTGGAAAAAATGGAGGCTCCTGGCAAGGCCACATAAACTACACAAATTAATTTCTAATCTTGCCACGTGGGCATTTTTCCAACTCTGCACTCTGAGTCACCCCCAGCTGCAGGCCTGGATGAGCAGTTTAACAATCCTTTTTTTTGCTTCCCCCTCCCACTTTTTTTTTTTTTTAAAAAAAGAAAGATCAGCAGCAGAGTATCATGTTTCTGGAGCCTGGGGGCTGTGTGGTATTCAGGCAGGGAGAGTGCTTGGAATTCCTCCAACCTTACCTGCAGCTGCCTCTCTGCTGATATTAGAAAAGCTAGAGCTGCAAACTTTGTGCCATTACCTTCTTCCTACCTCATGTTCTCTTTATTCCTCATAGTGTGCAGAGGACGATGCAGAGTTGGGAGGATGCTAAGTAAGTGTTCTTCTTGTCTTTTTCAAAAGAAAGTTACAAGACATGGACAGAACAAGTTTAATGTTAGGAATCCTTTACTGGGAATTGAGTGGTTTTGAAGGAAACCTAAGCGGAAAAAAATGACTCAGCTTCCTTCTCTGATCTGAGAGCTGAACATCGGCATCAAGGAAAATCTACTTGATGTTCAGAGGATTCTTTTTGATGTGAACTCTTCAATCAGTGCTGAAACAATGATAATCAAATTAACATACTACAAAGCAACTCTAATTTTAGATTGTTTTTTTATTGTGATGCTGGTAGGGAGGGGTAAAGGGAGAGGTGGAGTCTGCTGTGGATGACTAATGCTATATTTCAGCCTTTAAGCCATATTTAGTAATGTGGGATATAAAAATAACCTTTCAGTACAATTTTTCCTATTTCGCTTCTGTTTCCTTTCTTCTGTTCCCTCTCCTAAAGATGGATTTAACTAATTACTCTTTTAGCTGGATGTTGATAGACATGGTGCTGTAAGCCCTGAAATTTTTTTTCCACAGTGAGTCCATAGACATATACATTAAACTCCAGTTCTCTGGGGCTGTCAGAGTTACAGAACAGCCCAAGGCATAGCAGTATGATAAAGTTTTCCGGTCTTGTTTAGTTAAGGCTGAAAATCTGGGACACAGCCAATCTACACCACTCAGGGCTCTTTTCACAGTCCAAAATGATTTGGCTTAAACATTTCCAACTGTGATGAGGTCCCATTTCAGTAATTATACAGTCATTCACTTTTCCACATCAACATCAAAGTCATTAACAACTGAGTATTATTGCATTGGCTGGAATTCAGTTAAGGACTAGAGGGATGTTGCTCTTTATTAAGATAAATCATTGCGTTGGTTATGTCACCCATGAAATAATCAATTTACTGTGTTGGTTAATTTCCTCCCTCTTTGATCTGTGAATTAAATTCAACAGATCATTGTTTCACAAAACCGCTGTGCAAAGGATGCTTTAAAAGAAATGTACCATATTTTCTAATGGTAAAAGTCTGGTAACTATGTAAAACAAGATGACTGCCTGTGGCCTGAGAACTCTGGGTTCTTCATTTCAACAGTTTCTTTTGAAAGCTTCAGGGGAAAATGAACTATCAGCACCTATTTGGGTGATCCTCCCTCAAAATTCCTGATAAATTATGAAGAGAAAAGAGAGAAGCTAGCAGAACTGACTCTTAAACCTTCAGATGACTTAGGCTTGTGCCAGAACCAATGAAAATGTTTTCATCTAGGTGTATGGTAATTTACTCTTAGTCTTTTATGAGCTTTACTTACTGACATGCTTAGTGTAAGTATTTTTTTAGAAAAGTCATACTCTCACAACAAGCCAAATATTCTGAACAAAATAAATCTGATTAATACAGTACATTGGTATTGATTCACATTCTAATATCCTTTTGCATTGATCTATGCATTCTGAAATTAATATATATATATAGATAAATAAGTAAGACCACATCAACTATGGAACTCATATGCCTATCAATGTGAAACTAATTATAAGAAACTAAAAACCAAATTTGACTCTTGGTTTTGCAGAATTTCACAGCATTTTTGGTATTTAAGTCTTATTTTTCAAAGATTAAATTCTCGTTTTTCACAGATTACATTGCATGAATTAGACTAATTACAATCAACACAGACTTCCTCACCACTTCTTCACTGTAATTTAAGATCATATCCATGCCTCTTCACAAACTTGAGTTCTTCTCATGTCTATGTTCTTTAGATTCAAGTGTGTGATCCATCATGATCTTTCAAAAAGAAAAGTACTGTGTGATGTGGTTTAAGTATTTGAAATCACGTTGCACTATAAAATGTGCCTACTTATTCTCCTGCTGATCGTGTCACTGGGTTGGACTCTATCTTTTTGGCCAAGTCCATTATCACTTTTCTTACAGTATTTTGCAACGGTGTCACGTCCCCAGCATTAGGCAAATAAACCCCTCATGTTGCGCAAGCTGTTTGATTTTTGAAGGTAGACCCGAGCAACTCTACGCCTGTCAGTCTGATCTCAGTGCCTGGCAAGGTTATGGAACAGATCATCCTGAGTGCAACCACACAGCACCTTCAGGATGACATGGGATCCAACCCATCCAGCACAGCCTTTTGAGGGGCAGGTCCTGTCTGATCAACCTGATTTCCTTTTATGATCAGGTAACCCGCCTGGTGGATGAAGGGAAGCCTGTGGATGTAGTCTATCTGGACTTGAGCAAAGCCTTTGACACTGTCTACCACAGCATACTCTGGGATAAACTGGTAGCCCATGGATTGGACAGGTGCACTCTCAGCTGGGTTAAGAACTGACTGGATGACTGGGGCCAGAGAGTGTTGGTGAATGGGGCTGCGTCCAGCTGGCGGCCGGTCACCAGTAGTGTCCCTCAGGGATCAGTGTTGGGTCCAGTTCTGTTTAATATCTTCATCTATGATTTAGATGAGGGGATTGAGTCCACCATAAGTAAATTTGCAGATGACACCAAGTTGGGAGGGAGTGTCAACCTGCCGGAAGGCAGGAGGGCTCTGCAGAGGGACCTTGATAGGCTGGAGAGATGGGCTGAGTCCAACGGGATGAAGTTCAACAAGGCCAAGTGCCGGGTCCTGCACTTTGGCCACAACAACCCCATGCAGCGCTACAGGCTGGGGAAAGAGTGGCTGGAGAGCAGTCAGGTGGAAAGGGACCTGGGGGTACTGATTGACAAGAGGCTAAACATGAGCCAGTGGTGTGCCAGGTGGCCAAGAAGGCCAGTGGCATCTTGGCCTGTATCAGGAATAGTGTGGCCAGCAGGACGAGGGAAGTGATCCTTCCCCTGTACTCGGCGTTGGTGAGGCCGCACTTTGAGTATTGTTTTCAGTTCTGGGCCCCTCAGTTCAAGAAAGATATTGAGGTGCTGGAGAGGGTCCAGAGAAGAGCAACAAAACTGGTGAAGGGATTTGAGCACAAGTCCTATGAAGAGAGGCTGAGGGAGCTGGGGTTGTTTAGCCTGGAGAAGAGGAGGCTCAGGGGTGACCTCATCGCTCTCTACAACTATCTTAAAGGAGGTTATAGACAGTGGGGGTCGGACTCTTCTCCCAGGCAACCAACAACAGAACAAGAGGGCACGAGCTTAGACTCTGCCAGGGAAGGTTTAGGCTGGATATCAGAAAAAAGTTCTTCACAGAATGAGTAATCAGGCATTGGAATGGCCTACCCAGAGAGGTGGTGAATTCACCATCCCTGGAGGTTTTTAAAATATGACTGGATGTGGTACTTAGTGCCATGATCTAGTAATCATGATAGTGTTGGATTAAGGGTTGGACTTGATGATCTTGGAGGTCTCTTCCAACCCAGATAATTTTATGATTCTATGATTCTATTCTATGTTTCTGATTGTGGAACCAAGATATAGAATTTATTCCAAATTTTTACGGCATTAGGAGTCTAAAATACAGATTTGTGAGTAGAAGTGCTAGTATTTTGAAAGAAAAAGCATGAGTAAAACATTTTCACTAATTCTCAGGTCTAAGCTATGGATTACACCAACAGATTAAGAAGATATGCTGTTGGTTTATTAGTATAAAAAGAACATTGCAAATTCACTTCAAAATTAATGCAAGTTGATTGCAGATTAGTACTTATAGCAATTGCATACAAAGTTTCTCCTCACATTTGACATTTTAGAATGCTCTCTCCAACCTCTGCAAAACTTGGATATGATTTTATGAAAGAAAAACAATTTGTATTAACAAATTTAATTCACTTGAAAGCCATCTTCATGAAACAAAATGTTCCATAACTGACTGTATAGAAGAACAAACACTAATGAAATTTCAAAGTCAGATCTATGTAGTAAATCAGTCAGGACATTCAGAAGACGTGAGGAAGCTTAGTATTGAACAGCTAATTGCAACTGCTGTAAACCTGATTGATGCACATGACAATTTAACCCTATATTCCTTGTAAACCTTCTCACTTGGCAATCAACGTACTATTTTCTAATTAATTTAATTGTATATTTTAGTTTCTCCTTGTCAATTGCTTCATATTCATGGTCTTTCAACCAATTAATTCTCATTTCTAATTGAATCATTCTCAGGACAGAAAGTAAAATCAGTGATATTCCTCATGCATGATTACTTATTTTGTAACTGTAAGTTTCTTCAAATTGTTTTGGATTATTTATTTCTTAGAGTTTCCATGAGGTCGCACGGTTAGAGTTCCTAGATGACAAAAAGTGCTGGTGGTTGAACACGAATTTAGCTTCTGTAATTCTGCTTCAGGCAGTAGCAGACAAGTTAAACAATTACTGATTGACTCTTATTAATTCTGATTTGTAAGGCTGATAGGGTCAGGAATGCAACTATAGGCAGATTCTTGAAATCCAGTCAAGACAGGAATCCTATAGAAATTCCAAAACTAGGAGATAATATGGTTCTTGCAAATATTTTTTTTTAATTTAGATAATATTCTTTACTCTGTGAGGTGTTATTCTTTTTCTACTTTAGATATTTTATTTGAAATTACCATCGGTAGATTTGTGACTATGAAAAAACTATCAGCACTAACTTGTACACCACCTTATAACATGATAAAAATATGTTTTTCTGCTAAGGTAGCTGAAAAATTTCAGTTGAAATTTTAACTGATGTAAAATCAATGTAATGGTTTCTTTGGCATAAACTGGTCTTGCTAGAAGCCTCGAGGAAGATACTGCACAGTGAGATTCCTTGTCTGTCATTGGATTATCCTGTTGCTCCGAGCGAAACTGGAGCCAAGCTGTACTTGGCATACATTGTTTTCCCTACTGAGCAACTCCATTCAACCCAATGAAGGAGAGAGAGCAAAGGCCAAAATTGTGCCTTTCTCTAGGCTATGCACCTTTGGAGAGTGAAACACATCCCTGCTAAAATACATTTGCCATCCCATGCTGGGTTTCTTAGCTATCTGGCATATCCCATGATCTCCCTTGATGGATCAGATCTGTAGAAGCCAGTTCCTGATTGTATAAACCATAAGCGATGTGATACCATAGATTTTGTTTGTGGGGTCTAAGTTCCTTTTTTGTTTTAAGGGTTTGTTTTGGATTTAGTTATTGTATCGGATTTATTTAATCAGTAAATCAGTAAAAAAGATCAATTTCTCCCATGAAGATTTAATTACATATCCTAGGGAAAAATTTTAATTAGTGATTTTGGGTTGATGTCTCAGTTTTATTTTTCATTCGTATGTCAAAATGCATCTGTCATAGTGTTTGGTCCTGCAAGCTTTCTATGTAAGAATCCCCAGACTTCAGCTGCAGTTGTTTAATTTTGAAGAGCTTATACAGACAGCCTCAGGATCTCTAAGTGCATTTACACATTTGAAACCACATACATTAGTTGGATCAATGTCAGTGAAAATGCTGAACATTCTTCTTCAATCTTGAAATCTGTTAGCCTCCCTCTCATTTTTTCATTACCTTTTTGCTTGCTGACTGCCAAACAGGTATAATTCTTCTGAAGTCTTGAATACCAAATCTATTTCTCTGTTCTATATTAGTTCTTATCCCCTCCCTTGAGTGCTTACACAGTGGATGAGCAGTGAAAGGAGCACTATAGTTTGCAATGGCACATAAAAGATTTAATCTGTCAGCAACTGAGGTGCTACTGTAAATTGACTTTTCATTAAAATTTTGCTTTTACTTGTCCATTTGTCTGCTACACTGCCAGTTTATAGGAAGCAAAACAGGCACTGAGAGTTCATTAATATCAAGTAAACAGCCAAATGAAACCATTACCGAAATTTCAAATGTGAGTTCTGCCCATCACCCCTGCTGGAAACCGAGTGGCAATGAAACTAAAATAATTTCCTCTTATTTATGCAAAATGGTATTGCTTCTGCTAAGAAGATCACTGTATATGATGAAGAAAATACTTGGCATGGTGATTTCTGCTTCAGCAGAACTGAAAGTGCCTCTCCTAGATAATCACTTTCTATGGATAGTTAGGGACAACTGGCAGCAGAGATTTTTTTGAAAAACAACAAAAATGAGCTTTCTTTAGATAAATTCTTTCTGCCATCATTTGATTTCCTGTTGAAATTTTCTTCTGCTGAAAAAAAATAAAGACAGGGAAAAATTGTGAGTAGTATCAACAGCTTGTCAGAAAAGAAACATATTCCTGAGGTGACATACCTGCCTTATATTAAATCTTTTTTTCCTCAAAATGTTGTTAATAAACACTTGTTCAGCTGCATATCAAGTGTTTTCAAATGAATGATTGTGTCATTTCTGTTACTGAAATAAAACGTAACCGTGATCATGTTCCTTAAAACTAGGTCTCTTTCTCTGATTTTTTCTATACATTCATTCTGTGTCATGCTCATGTTGATCTATAAGCACATAAATATCATAAATATATAAAACTTAGCAAAAAATACTTTTCACTGTACAGATCTATTGGTTTTCATTCAGTTGAGACCACCATGATCTAACCAGTGCTTTCTTGCACCTGAAATTCTGTCTATCACAGAGGTTTTTTGGGGGTGAGATGGCTCACAAAGGCAGGTTTGTGAAGTTGGACTGGGTGTCTGCAATAGAAAGTAAGAGGTGAGGCTACAGCCTCTCTTGTTCACTGACACACTTGCGTAAAGCCTGGCAGCTGGATTAAAACCTGAGCATGGTGTTTCAGCGTGGTCCAAGGAGGGGTAGAGCAGGGGTCTGATAAGACTAGTCTGTCTTCTCTGAACCAAAAGAGATGTGCCTCTTTCACAGTATCACAGTATCACAGTATCACAGTATGACAAGGTTGGAAAGGACCTCTGAGATCATCAAGTCCAACCTATAACCCAACACTAACACCAACCATCATCTAAACCATGGCACTCAGTGCCACATCCAATCTCCCCTTAAACACCTCCAGGGTCGGCGACTCCACCACCTCCCTGGGCAACGCATTCCAATGGCCAATCACCCTTTCAGTAAAGAACTTCTTCCTCACATCAAGTCTAAACTTTCCCTGACGTAGCTTGAGTCCATGCCCTCTAGTTCTGTCACTGGTCACCTGAGAGAAGAGACCAACCCCTGCCTGACTACAACCTCCTTTCAGGTAGCTGTAGAGAGCAATGAGGTCTCCCCTGAGCCTCCTCTTCTTTAGACTAAACAGCCCCAACTCCCTCAGTCGCTCCTCATAGGGCTTATGCTCCAGCCCCTTTACCATCTTCGTTGCCCTCCTCTGAACACATTCCAGTATCCTGACATCTTTCCCAAACTGGGGGGCCCAGAACTGTACACAGTATTCCAGATGAGGTCTGACTAGTGCCGAGTACAGGGGGACGATAACTTCTCTGGTTCTGCTCACCACACTATTCCTGATGCAGGCCAGAATGCCATTGGCCTTCTTGGCCACCTGGGCACACTGCTGGCTCATGTTGAGCTTCCTGTCGACCAGCACTCCCAGGTCCCTTTCTGCCTCACTACTCTCCAGCCACTCTGTCCCCAGTCTGTAGCTCTGCATGGGATTGTTGTGTCCAAAATGAAGTACCCGACATTTGGACTTATTAAACATCATCCCATTGGAATCGGCCCATCTCTCCAATCTGTCCAGGTCCCTCTGTAGGGCCATCCTACCCTCTAACAGATCAACCCTTCTTCCCAGCTTGGTATTAAACTTAATTAAACTTTTGAATATTATTACTGGGCAGTGTAATGCTACTGTTAAAGGTGCAAAGTGGAGTACTTAAAAAAGAGGGACTGAATCTAAGCATTTTCATTAGTTGTCAAGGTGATCTAAGAGATGAGACAATCAGGCTCAAATTCCTTCCTTAACTGATTCAGAAAGGGAACCAAAATCAAGACTTATATCTTTATATGTGTAAGCTAGTCAGTATTCTGAAATGACTGTCACTAGGAATCTACAAAATACACAGGTTTGAAGACTGTGAGCAAGCAACTTGTTTATTATATTGCCAGGTGGTTATGTTCCTCATCTGAGTTCTCTGCCGTAGTGAATATTCAGTATTATACATAAAGCATCTATGGAAAAAGAGAGTGTCACTTAAAACATACACTAATCCATTCATTATGGTACCCCTAGGAGGGTGGTTCAAGAGAAGGGCTTTTGATTTCAATACCTTCTATGAATGCATAAGTATGAAAGCCTTCAAATTTTTAGGTATCCATCTGTTTTAAAACCAAAAAACTGAATCAAGATCAAACTTACTGCTGACATTTTTAACTTTTTTTTCATTTTATATGTCAAAAATGTGTCTAGTGTAGCATAATTTGAGATTTGACTGAACCGGTGAGTATTCTGCTAGGAAACTAGGTACAGCAGGAATTCTCCACATCACCCAGATTATCTCTGAAAATTATAGGTACTAGATATTACAGTGATTTTTGTTTTAATTCATCCAACCGTGTTGTTTATTAAGATGAAACTTACAAAAATGTTATAGCATGCAGTGAAAATGCACAGGTGTCAAGTTATTTGGGAATAGTTTCTCATATATAGTAACTACTACTGAAGGGTCTAATCAGTTTTAATACGCATCTTTTAATTCTGCTGTCCTTTCATGTTGATACCTGCTACAGCTTCTGGCAATATTCTTCAATACTGTCAGGAAAAGCAGATCAATTACAGCATATCCTTTTAACAAGTTTGAAACAAAATATGGTAAAGATATTAAAAATGTGCCAAGAATGTTACACCTACTGCCAGTTTCTGTACTAGTAAATTATCCTCTTTTGCAAGTCATTACCTGTTGCTATTCCCATATTATGTGAATAAACTTCCAGCTTTCATTCATTACCTTCTATTTTTAAGCAAGAATTTGGAGGAAATTTTTAAGTGTTCTTAAGTGATTAGGCACAGTAATGAAAGTGCCTAAAAAAAAATGTAGCATCTTTTTCCACCTACAAATTTTTGTTCCTTCCTTGTAGGATAGAATAAGCCTGACATTTCAGCCTTTAACTACAATATAGGTTTTTCTTATTAATGAAGCTTGTTTATTACAAGAAGTTGCTTTGATATAGTGCTAAGTAGGAAATACATTCTGAAGTGTTGAAACTGTGATTTGAATGGAGATTGTGTGGGTGAGGTAAAAAAAATGGAGTGATAAACCAGTTTAAAAGAGACAAGTGCTTTTTTAAGACATGGTGTGTTGTAGAGTGAGGGGTAGTCAGACTTCAAAGGCACACACGGATAACGTTTTGTCACACCGGTCAAGTATTGAAGTACAATATAAACAGCAGTTTTCACAGGACTTCCAATCTTCAAGATACTTGCAAAATGGTACATAGGGATAAAAATTGTGTTATCTTGCTCTCTTCTAGTGCGGGGCTTCTGTTGGATTACATTAGAAATCCCAGCATTAGCTGATGAGGCTTAATCAGTTCTTGTGTTCTTACTGGCATTCACTTGAAACTTCTGCATTCAGTTTTTTCTCCTGCTTTCTCATATATCTCTGTACCATTGCAAAGCTATCAATTAAGTAGTATTTAGATAAATTCACCATATTTTAACTATCAGTGTGCTTTGCAATCTACATTTACCATTATTGGAAAAGTTGGTGAATCTGTTAAGATATTTTTATGTTTAAGTTTATACCTTTAGTTTTACAGAACCGTTATTGGAGAGAAATTTCCAAAAATGCTAGAGACAGTGTTATTAGCTCACAGTCTGAATGATGGAAAACAAAACAGCACGTGTGCTCTGAGACACTGAATCTCTGTTGGGTAAAGCAAGGATTGACCTGAGGTGACTAACTCTCCTCCTGAGATTGTGACATGCGATCTATATGGGTTACTGAGTTGTCAGAGCATTAACCTGAATAGTTTTAAAATTTCCAATTTGAAAGGCTGTTTATAATTAGGAAATCTGAAGTGACTGAAAATCCTCACTAAGAGAAGCCTGTGTAGCTCGCTTGATAAGATTTTGCTTGTTCTGTAAAAGTTTATGGAGAAGAATCTTTATCACAGCTCTGTTTTGTTTTCTGTAGCCAGTTTTTGGACGTAAATGACCAGAAGGGAATTGCCCTTGATGTATGGGAATTTCTTTGTTTGACTAAAACATGATGAGGTGTTACATCTACTTTAATACACTCCTACATTTGAAAATAAAGGATAAGCTATGATATACATTAAAAAAAAAAACAACTCAGAAGTCCTCATTCCATCTTCAGTTTTTCTCTGGAAGGGATTTAAAGACTGGCCATCTGGATGTCTGGCAACTCAGTCAGAGCTGTGGCTACTGTGTGTGCAGATTAACTGTGTAGCACATGCACAGTGAGTCCAATGTGTCCAGTACACATCAGACCTGCTGCACATGTGCTGCACAGATGGTTCGTGCATACACAGTAAATCAGATACATTAAGCCTACTGCGCATATGCAAACCATCTGTGCATTGCACATATATATATATATTTGCATGGGAAATCCCTAGTCAAAGCATAAAAGGTTGTGACAGAGAAGAACTCCAGTGGTAGAGAGAATGTAAGAGACTCTGGCAGTGGCATAAATTGATGCAGCTCCTTGCCTGGTTTTGCTCTTGCCTGGACCAAAGCTGCAACAAATCAGTTTGCCAGAAACAGAAACTGTGACTAGCTGCTCGACAGTTTTCCTCTCTGCAGAAACTGGCTGCAGGAGAGAATCTGCATAAAAAACTTCAGTTTTACAGGCAGTAATTATCACCTCCTCTTCATATCCCTAAACTAGTTAGAACTGTAGCTAGTTCATCAGGTAGCTCGAATGAACAAGGTCCAGTATTTTAGTTATCCAGTAAAATAGTGGTGCTTATTGTGCATGCCTCAGGGATATGTTTAGCCAATCATCTGTCTTTTATTTTCCAGTAATCCTTTGCTTCTGTTTTAATTATCAGCATTTTTACATCGGCTGTTTTAATCTGATACAGATGCTTACTGGTTAGTACATTGTACATAGTGCAGCTAAATATGCATATAAAAATAGAATTTGTTCAGTGTATGTGCGAGTTACTGTTTATTATGTTTGTTTATGTCCATCCTTGAATCCCAGTACTGACAGAGGCTACTTTAGGTCTGTTTCTAATGAATTCTATGACTCTGGTCTTGAAAATCTCCATTTTTATGCCACAAGGCAACACTGTTCATCTAACTTATATGTTTGAGGGAAGAGATGCCATACAGAGGTTCCTTAACAGGTTTGAGAAGTGGGCCAGTGTGAACTTTATGTTCAACAAGGCCAAGTACAAGTCCCTGCACCTCATTCGGGGAAATGACAAATATCAGTACAGGCTGAGTGGTGAATTAATTGAGATCAGCCCAGCAGAGAAGGACCTGGGCGTACTGTTGGATGAAATATTAGATATGAGCTAGTAATGTGTGCTTGCAGACCAGAAAGCCAATTATACCTTGGGCTGCATAAAAAGAAACCTGGCCAGCAGATCAATGTTCCCACTCCACTCTATTCTGGTGACATCCCACCTGGAATACTGTGTCCAGCCCTGGAGCCCTCATTACGGGAGAGACGTGGACCTGTTGGAATGGGACCAGAGGAGGGCCACAAAATGGTCAGAGGGCTGAAACACCTTTTCTAGGAAGAAAAGAAGAGAGAGGGGTTTGTTCAGGCTGGGGAAGAAAAGATTTCAGTGAGACCTTGTTGAGGCTTTTCAATACTTAAAGGGAGATTATAAGGAAAATGGGGACAGACTTTATAGTAGGGCCTGTAACAATAGGACAAGGGGCAAGATTTTTAAACCAGAACAGGAGAGACAAAAATTAGATGCCTTACTCCTGGACACACTCAAGGTCCAGTTGGATGGGATTCTCAGCAACCTGATCTAGTTGAAGATGTCCCTGCCCATGGTAAGAGGGTTGGCGATCTTTAGAGCTCCCTTCCAACTCAAACCATTCTCATTTGAATTACACAAATTAAACAAATTTCTTCCACAGCCAAAATTCTTATTTTAACGTTGTACTATTTGGATTTATTTTATTGTTTTGTTGTTAACTTTGCAACAAACAACAACATAATTTTGCCAAGCAGTTGAATCTTAAGACATTTTGATTGAAGTGTTTCTTATTGTGTTCTCTTGGATGATTTGATGCCACTATTAGGTCTAAAAATCTTGTTAATTTAAATACAAAACCCAAACCATAGATACATGTGCAATAGAATAATACAAAGTGAAATTAGTAATGAAGTTCAGTCTAATTTTAACTGATTGTAAATGAGAATTATTGTAGCAACCTGTCCAAACCCATAGTTTCTGTCTTCAAAAATAATGAGACGTCATAGGCCTTAACTCCAAAGGTTTCCATGAATCACATACTTTCCTATAATAAAAGGAAAAACGCAAACAGTTATTATGACCAAGTCAATACACATATCTGTTAACAAATCGGTGCCACATACCTTTCAGGGACATCAAACTCATTTTCACCGGTGGCCACATCAATCTGCTCCTGCAGCGTAACGTGCATCACACGTTTCACACGTGACCAGCGCTGGCAGGAGGAGTGCAGGGGCAAGGAGCTTGGCATTTCTGACAGGTAGAAGCAAGGTACTGGGCTAGATATAACAAGGTGAAGGGCCGGATTCAGCCCCTGGGCCTTGTGTTTGCCACCCATGCCTTACATATTTTTTGAAGAAGCAAATGCAGCTGTGATGACTGGAGGAGTCTTGGGTGAGAAGCAAAGACCTGTGTCATCAGACAGAGAAGCATAAATATTGAGGAGGAAAGAGGGTACAGTTCCAAATTCTGAAGACTATGAGAACAGACTTCTGAATAATTGATTATTGTATGAATTTTGTATATATCTGTCTGAAATACATTTAATAAGGACATAATGATCCACAGATGCAGAAATTTACATTAAATTTAAGAAAGTCATATGTGCTATTATGCTGCAATCCTTTGCTCAGTGGAATTAAGGGAATAATGTTTTTGGTGAATTCTGTAGGTTTCTTGGGGTAGGTTTCTTTCTTCTGTAGGTTTCTTGGGGTAGGTTTCTTTCTTCTGTAGGTTTCTTTCTTCCTCAAAAATGAAATCAAATTTTTTTATTTCACTTCTCACAATATTAAAAAAAATGGCTTGGAACTAGCTTTGACCTATCACATAACACCTTAGTGCATCTGTTTATGACTTGCAAGTCTAAATTGGCACATGTAATATGAAGTCACAATGATGCACAGCCTGGTCCTAGTAAATTCTTTGCTAACAGAACATGCAGCTTGAAACTCAAGATTCTCAACAATTAAAGGTTATCATAATAAAGATTACCTTCGAGGATATTGAGGCTCAGGAATTCTGCCTTCTTTGCTGGTCCTGGAGAGGAGTGCTCTTCACTGGGTTCAGGCTTCCGCACACTCCAGCACTTTTTACACTATTTTTTTACCTATCCAATCCACTCTTAATTGTTTTACTCCCAGCTCTCTCACCAAACAAGCACAAGTTTTCCCCTTCTGAATATCCAGTCTCAAATTCTCTGTGTCTTATCTCCTCTAACCAGTCATTTTCCTCAACTAGTATTCTCTCCCCTTCCTATCCATACTCTATGTGATATATCTTCTTTTGTTCCTGGTTTCTCATTGAAACCTGCCAATACCTATATGCAGTGAATTTATGCCTAATTTTATTCTGGGAAGAGCTGTAATTTTCTTGGCCAGAAATTTTCATACAAAATCAGCCTCAAACAAATATGATCAACAGGTCAGGATTTACAAGTATTTTAATATAGTAATAACACTGTGTGGTAAATTATATGGAGTCAGCATTTGAAGTGCTGAATTCAAATACACTGTAAATAATCCACTGAACCAAAGGGAACTACATGAATGAATAAAAAAGGCAGGATTTTTCTGTAATTCAAATTAGAAACATATACTTCAGAGTTGGGATGATTTTGAATGAATATCCTGGAAACGCCATAAAAGTGCAACAAAAAAGAAGTTATGACATAGTAAGTGATCTGCCATTTCTACTTAGAGTTCATCCAGCCTCATATAGCAACAAGATAGACAAAGGACTAAAAGAGAAAGAAGAAAAAAAGAGAAAGAAAGGAAGGCTTAAGGAAAGGGGGGTAGGGATAGGGGTAGGAAAATTACAGAAGATTATTTGAGGCCATCTCCTTGACCCTAGCCTACCCCCACTGCTGCAGCCACTGGTCAGAGTGAAGTAGAGCTGACAGTAGCTATTTATCATGCTGTAGTCTTGAATGTAAAATGATAACCACAACTTCGTCATACAATACAAGTAAGTACAGGAAGGGATTAAATCAATAGAAGATGTTATCCCAAAGCCAAATAGGAATTCTTGTTAAATTCAACTCTTCCTAGAAGCAACTGATTTTTCTCCCTTAAGCTACATACAGATGCATGTAACACGCCTTCATACCTAGTGAGGTGTGTTGAAATTCCAGAGGAGTTTCTTGACCCACTTCTCCAATTTCTCTTTGTCTTTAAGCTGGATAATATTCCCATGAGTGTTTTCCTTTCAAAGTTGAGCGGATGATTCACAGTGTGGAAAAATAGTTATTATTTGTGTTCAAGGAGACTTATTGGATATCCTTTCTTCATTTACCTCAAGTAATTTTAATTTCTTTGTCTGAATCAAGAAATCAAAACCAAACATTCTTAGAAATCACATTCTTCCTTCCTGCAAAAACTTCTTTCTTGAAAGACAGAAGTAAAGCATCCATCAGTACCTATTCAGGGAATTTCTGCAGCTGAGCAGATAAGTGGAAGTAAATGTTCTCCCATGAAGCAAAAAAAATGACGTCAGTAACTGTATAAGAAGAGTTCCTTTAAAACTAAGAAAAAATAAAAATAAAAATAAAATCTCTGGTTTTCCTCTTTTTCTTACCAGGAGGGAAGAAGGGAAATTCAACATCAGGTGTCACGCTACTATGGTGTAAATATCTGAAAACAGTCCATTAATCTTGCCTAACAAAACACACATTTTTCAAATTGCTTAAAGCTGTGCTGCAGTCCTGGGCCGGTCTGGGAAAAACTTAAAAAGAAGGAATGCAGATTGCTTCAGTTGTGTGCACATGTACTTTGAATGACCCCTTCATTCTAAAAAAATTGTGAGTGTAAGTTTATGCTCTTAGTACCAGTGTACATCAATTAAAACTATCTGGTTAATGTGACCTTGATATTTTTAGACCTGCATAATGGATTATCCATATACAAGTACCGCTAACCGAACCTGTCTTGTACCCAAGTAAAATAACTGCAACACATTCTCTTCCTTCCCTTACCTCTAAAAATAACAATTATCACAATTAAAATACACAGAAGTACTTCAGTTATTTGTCAGAAATATTTGTTGTCACAGACAATGACAGCTACAGTTCCTTGTTATAATTGGACAGTCAAAAAGTTAAAGGGTGTCTAAAATAGAGGTGTTGACCCTTTGGACACACTGTAGTTCCTTGGCATCTGCCAGTTAATTTCCCTCCCAAAAGCCAACACTTCCCGCAAAACATTAGGAAGAGTTTTATACTTAATGGAAGATGTTTATTTAAAGAATTTATGCATGGAAATTAATAATGATTTTTTTCATCCATAATTTCATCATTGTAAGTAAAAAGTCTGTCTGCAACTACCAATTTTCGTAAGATCTGCTGCTATTTTTTCACTGATTTATCACTAGAAAAACAGTTTATTCTGTGGAATAGATCCAAACTGTTAACGCATTTTAAAGGCACTATAAAAACAATTTTCATGTATTTTCAGCTTGTACAACTCATATTTCATTTGGTTGTACTAGCTGATTATTACACTTCCAATTGATTTTGCATTTTCTTTTCTTTTTGCTTGTTTTTTTTCCTGTTGACAGTCTGTTTTAGGGGTCTGTAGAATATTTTAAATGGTGAGAAATCTATTGATTTATCTATAGGAACATAGGTCTTCTGTGTAGAGAGATAGAATTACAGCATCATACTGGATGAGTAACTAGCGCCATTTGGAAAACCGCAGAGAATTTCTGTTCCCAAAACATACTTACTAGCTAAGAGCCTCTGCATTTTCTTCTACATGGGAAGCTGCAGGCATCACATCTCTAATTTCTTCTTTATTTTTCACTGCTAACCAAGGTGATACCTACCCACTGCATTTGAAGTAGTACACTACAATAGTCATTGCTTTCATTGTTTCTGATCTTTTAACTGCAAAATCCACTTTCAGATGGAGAATTTATTTAGCTTTAGACAGTTTATTGCTGTCTCCCTTATGGTGTTGTTTTAGAAGAAACTTCAGACATTTCATGTCTGATATCCAAGTTTTCAGTGTGTATGAATTCACTTTGGTTTTAGTAATTTTCTACGTGTAGAAACTTGCCTTTAAAAAAGTCAATGATTACTGATGATAGCGTATTATCTTCAGATAGCAGAGGTAAAACTTTTGCTCAAATTAAGAGATAGTGGTGCAGCTCCTTTGTCCTAGGTAAAGTCTCCCAGTCTTCCACAAAACCATTGAGATATTTAGCATGAGAAAGATAGGAAGTATTTCTAAAGGTTGAATCTTTTGCATGGCTAAATGAAAACTAAGTATAATGTATTTCACCAACCCAATGGTCCACCTAGTCTAGTACGAAGTCATAAACTGTGACAAGGAGTACAGTTTGACAGAAGAGGATGTGATCATGAGAAACACAGCAACAATTCTCCTGTTGTAGTCTCCAGGCTTCGTTTTAAGTATTTCAGAGAAGGCTGAATGCAGACAAATTTGGAAAAAACAAACAAACAAACAAATTGATAATGACTAACAAAGTACTTGGAATGTAAAGTTTCTAAATGTCTTCTGCTTGATTGCAAGGAACAAAAATAAAATAAACCTTCCCTGGCAATATAAATTTAGTGATGTTTTTCTTACTATTTATAAAAGTTTACCTCATTACTACAGCAAAGCCTGGTAACAGGATCTGAGAGACTTTTTGCTGAGGTACCTTGAATATATTTGAGTTACAATTCTGTTCAGTGGTACAGTGAAATTCGACACTGTTCACTCCCTGCAGTAAATGTGCTTTATTCTGTTTAATAGGAACTTAAAGGAAACTGGTGAACTATTCAGCTTCAGAGTAGAATTTTACCTGACCATTTCTGGATAACAATGAAAAAAACCACACTTTCGTTAACAAACAGGTCCATTAGAACAGGGTGAAACTTCTACTAATGAACATTTTTTGTGTTTTTCACAATACTCATATCATAAACTTACATGCATATATAAACCTGATACATACGTATATGAGGGTTCTGATGTAATAGCGTGTGCAAATTATCAGTAGCTTTTGAAAGGCATTTCAAATTACTTTAAATCACATTTCCTACTACTATATCTACTGCACCCAAAAATACTAAACACTTCTTTACAGCTATTCCTTAATTACTACTTTGTTTCACAAGTTCTGATTCTTTTTACATACATGCATGTAGTGTAATTCAAGGACAAATCAACGTAGTCTGTGATGTTTATGTTCCATGAAAAAAGGGGTTATTTGCAGTCAAGTGGTAAGAAAAGACTGATATATTTGGAGATACATCAAATATTAAGGTGCCACCAACCTGAAGAGGGGGTTTCGGAAATGTCTGACATTTAAAGCCAATGAAAGGCAGATGACAGCTACCATCATTCCTTACACAGATAGAATAAATGGCCCAGACCACTGCCTACAAAAGATAAATTGATGCTAATAAAAGATTTTTTCAATTAAGACTGTAGAATTTGACTGAGAGAGTGCAAGTTGTTATAACAAAAGAGTATTTAAATTAGTACTGCAGTTAAATAATTAGCGTGATAGCCCTTATTAGAAACAGTTGTTCTGTGGTGGTGGAGTGGTTTTTCAGTTGAAAATGATTAGGATTATGGTGCTGTGATTTAAGAAGTCCTATTTTGGCTCTCTGGTGTGTTAAATGTAAATATATATGTGGTGTTGAGCACAAGCCAAAACCACTGCTGTAAACAAATTCTTCGGATAGATTGGATGCATGTCTGAACAGAGGTGCATCTTTTCTTTGTTAGAGTTCTGATTTTAAACACAGCTATTCTTCACATCTAGACACAGATACAAATTTCTTGTGGCCATCCGGCTAGTATTACTATTGCTGAGTTAAAACTCTGTTCTTGTTAACTTCTCAGACTTGCACCAACCTTTTGAAAAAGTTTTATCTTTCATGATTAGAGATTCCCACATTCATTTTCGATCAGGAGAAACAAATGTATTTCGTCCTAAGAGGTGAGCTAACACAGCACACATAAAGAAGTGCTGCTTTATTGTTTGTTTGTTTGTTTTCTGAAAAGAAGAAAAAAAATGTAGAAGCTAGTCTGTTTGAAAACTGGTGAACCGATTTCCTATTTCCACTGCTAGTAGCCAGGGAGTGGTGAAAAGTAATAGCACCCAAGCTAGGGCTCTTAGAACTCCTTAGCGTGAGAAGTATAGTCAAGTTTGTAGTCTATGGTTATTGGTCACATTTTATCCCAGGATGTTCTGGGTCAAGGATTTGAGCTCTTGGGACAGACCTACCAGTCGGAATGGTTAGACATTTTTGACTTTACTGTTACCAAATTCCCTTCTATAATCCAAATCATGAAGCATGCAAGTCTCTACAGTTCTGACTTGATTCAGTACTTCTTGGCTAAACGCTTTGGAAACATTGAAATCTCTGAGGCTATAACCTTATATACACTAATAAACTAGACAAGGCTGAGGCATGCGATTGGGCATTGTTCAGCCATCATCCACACCAATTAACTGACAGCAAGATTCCTTCTATGGTTTTAGACCATGACAACTGTGATTTCCCAGGTGGTATATGGACAAGGTTTAGGGAAAGCATTAGGTCAGGGAACACAGTGTGCTGGGCATTGTGGAGGATGACAAAATTATAGGGGTGGAAGAGAGAGGAAGAATTTGGTTGTGCAAACACACATCTTCCTACACTGTTCGGTTTAAGAGCCAGAGAATGGACCTAATCTCTTTGGTTTAATTATGTCTCGTAGCCTCAAGGTATGCTGCCTCATCTATATTTTACCGAGGTTACCTGTCATGTTTTGCAGGTTTTCCAGGATTTGCAGCTCTAGGTTGGGTTTGCCAAACAGGCTGCCACAGATTTAAGACAGAAGTTTTCAGTATAGTACTCCACATAATAAGGTTGGCCCAGGGCCATATTAATCCAACATTTCAAATCTGTTCTTGTTCTCCATAACAAGTAGGACCCAGCTGATGTTCTGTAAAATGGTACTGTGTTGATTTTCCTTAATTTATATCAGGGTTTATTAAAGTTGTTTTTTGACAACAAGTATGAAGTTTACAGGTTTGTGTTCATGTGCAAAAGGTCAATTTTGTATGAGATGTACACAAAATGTCCTATTTTCATGAACATACTGCACTAACTCTTTTGAAGACTTTCACACTTGTCATGTAAGGGATTCATCTTACGGATGGGACTGAGGGTTTGTTGCCCTTCTACCTGTCTTTCTCATTTTCAGAAAACAAAGGAAAAAAAAGCCACTGGAAGATTTAAATTCTGTTAAGCAAAAGACATTAAAGCATTTTTGGTATGAAAATACACATATATTTTTATGATTTATTACCTTGGAATACTATACTGATGTCTTTTTCATTAATCTCATCATTACTCCTGCTGGAGGTCTGAATTTTGGACAGTACGGTGATGCTTTTCAGTGTCGTATTTTAAGACTCTGCAATCCCTAACTTGTTTATTTCAGTCACTCTTGGTAACTTTACTGTTGACAAGGCACTGTATTGTTCTGATCCATGGTTACCTTTTTCCGAAGTTCTTTTTGGCTGTGTTAATAGGACCATAGGCAAATCATGAGCCTGTAATATGTTGCTGTGGATTTAAAATGCATTTCAAATCCATAAAAGGCAACATATTAATCTGGCAGTGGTTTAAACTAAGGCTGTTTGTCTGGCATGTATCATGTTCCATGTAATATTTATTCATCCTCAAAGGAAGATTGCCAGAGTGCGTTCCTAGTAATGGAGTTAGGTAACACACTAGGAATGTGTAAAATCGTATCCTGAGGCTTAGAGGAATTATTTTGTATGGTATGTCTGGTAAGACTGAGCAATCCAGATAGCATTAGAGCTATTTTCCCCTGAAAGTAATGGTACTCTATCACATACACAGACTCAAGAAGCCTGTATATGAACTTTGTTATGACTAGGCACAGTAATTGTACAGTGCTCAAAATATAAATTGTATGAGAGATGCCACAAGTTTGTTCTTCAGTCCCCCCTTTCTGATTTTATTCAAGTGTTTTTTCTTTATGTCAGAAAATTTTCAGTCAGCTACTGAACTCTACAAAGCAAGTGCTGTAACCTATTCCTTGCATCCTTGCATTTTTTCATAGTGTAAATCAACTTTGCACCATTTACACTTGTGGAGGTTCACCTGTGGTTTACCTTCACTGTAAAATTTGCTTCACCTTATTTTTCTTGAGTGGAAATTCAACAATAAAACCTACTTAAATAGCTGCAACTTAGCACACAGCCAGGGTGTAACTGGAAAGAGTAGTTGATTTGGAGCAGTCTCCACTTTCAAAGGAGACTTCTCCATCAGACCAGATACAAGACATGCTCCTGTGATTTTCAGAAAATCAGACAACACAGGCAAGTGTCCCATAGGTAAGTGAGCTGGTTTGAGATAGTTTTCCCAAGCTCTCCAACCACTCAGTCTGCCTCTCTCCCAAACCCTCCCCCCTTTCAAAGGAAAAAGAACTATGGAAGAAACCAAAATCACACTATATTTATTTCTATATTTTTCTAAATACGAAGAACTACACCGCACGGATATCATGCAAAACTCCCAAGAAAGAAAGAGGGGAAGGGAAAATGGGAAAAAAGACAAAAAAGGAACTAAAACCAAACAGGTATGCACACTTGTAAGACCCGGTAACTAACAAAGTAAAGAACTAGCAAAATCTCACCACTTCCCTTGAGGAAAGCAGAACAGCTAAATCCGACCAAGGACTTTCCCCCCCTTGTGTGGGCAGACAACAGCAGCCACTGCAGGCCTCAGGTCCAGACAGGATCAGCAGCAACGGAGCTCCTGCTCTCCAGCCTCCCGGAAGAAGAAGAGAGCGTACCCCCTTATCTACACCTTATTTATATGTTGTGTTACGTTAAAGGAAGATATGGAATACTCCCATGAATCCTGACCTCTGCTGTTAAGGATGACCTGTAAAGGCCATTTTTTTTAAGGAATATCTGAAAAATCCAAAAGTCAATCCACTACAGTAAGAAAATTCTAGAAAATTCTGTTAGGCGTTATGGTAATGTGCCTTGTGATTGTTGGAGTGAAAGAAATGGTCTTTCTAAAAAATAGCAAAAATACTTTACCTGTAAAATTAGCTAGAGTTTAGGTATTTTTTAAAAAAATCAACTGTGCCGTTTTGTCTTTCAAAGAAAAAAAAGTTTGATGAAGTTGGACATAACCTGTGTAATTAAATTAAATTAGGAGGATAAATTTAAAGTATTAAATTGTTTCCTTAAAAAAAGCTACTTAGAACAAATATCAAATATAAACTATGCTTGCAGGCATTTAAACTCACTAGCAGACACTGACAAGATAGACCCTTATTTTTACTGCTCTGGTCAACTCAAGAACAAATTACTATGGTGCACTACATCCTCGATTCCTATGCTTTGCTTTGGTGTTGACTAGGATTACCAGGTATCAGTTGGCTGGAAGCTGACAAATGTTGTCCCCTTCCCCCCCCCAGGAAGGGCAGCAGGGACAACTCCAATAACTGTAGGCCTGTCAGTCTCACTTTGGTGACTGGTAAGGTTATAGAGAAGATTATTCTCCGAGCTACTAAAAAATGACTGAAAGACCACACAGTCATTGGTCCCAGCCAGGACAGGCTTGTAAAGGGAAGGTCCTGCCTGACAAACTTAATTTCTTTCTATGACAGGGTTACCCAGCTAGTTGACCAAGGGAAACCAGTTGACATAATCTTTCTGCATTTCAGTAAGGCTTTTGAGACTGTCTCTCACAGTATCCTCCTAAAGAAAGTGTGCAGCACACAGCTGGATAAACACTTAAAGCAATGGGTGAACATTGAGCCCAGCTGGAGCTTAAATTGGCCACTTCTATTAAGGATAATAGGAAAAGCTTTTATAAATATATCAATGGTAGAAAGAAGGGCGGCAGCGACCTCCACTCCTTCTTGGATGTGGAGGGAAATATAGTAACCAAAGATACAGAGAAGGCTGAGGTACTTAATGCCTTCTATGCCTCAGTTTTCAACAGTGAGGAAGTCTGTTCTCTAGACAGTTGGTCCTCCGAAGTGGTTGATGGGGGCAGGGTGCAATATGGCCCTCTTGCAATCCATGAGGAGGAAGTTAGAGATCTGCTGAGCCACTTGGACCCTCATAAGTCTATGGGGCCGGATGGGATCCATCCTAGGGTGATGAGAGAGCTGACGGATGAGCTTGCTAAGCCGCTCTCCATCATCTTTCAACAGTCCTGGCTCACCGGAGAGGTCCCGGAAGACTGGAAGTTGGCCAATGTGACGCCCATCCACAAGAAAGACTGTAAAGATGATCCAGGTAATTACAGACCTGTCAGCCTGACCTCGGTCCCAGGTAAAATTATGGAGCAGATAATACTGTGTGCAATCATGAGACACCTAGGCCCAGCCAGCATGGGTTTAGGAGGGGTAGGTCCTGCCTGACCAACCTGATCTCCTTTTATGACCATGTGACTCGGCTGGTGGATGAGAGGGAGGCTGTGGATGTGGTATACCTGGACTTCAGCAAGGCCTTTGACACTGTCTCCCACAGTGGACTCCTAGAGAAGCTGGCAGCCCGTGGCTTAGACGGGAGCACTCTGTGCTGGGTTAGGAATTGGTTGGATGGCCGAGCCCAGAGAGTGGTGGTAAATGGTGTTTCATCCAGTTGGCAGCTGGTCACTAGTGGTGCCCCCCAGGGATTGGTGTTGGATCCAGTCCTGTTTTATATCTTTATTGCTGATCTGGATGAGGGGATTGAGTCCATCATCAGCAAGTTTGCGGACGATACCAAGCTGGGAGGAAGGGTTGATCTGTTAGAGGGTAGGATGGCCCTACAGAGGGACCTGGACAGATTGGAGAGATGGGCTGATTCTAATGGGGTGATGTTTAATAAGTCCAAATGTCGGGTACTTCATTTTGGACACAACAAGTCCATGCATAGCTATAGACTGGGGACAGAGTGGCTGGAGAGTAGTGAGGCAGAAAGGGACCTGGGAGTGCTGGTTGACAGGAAGCTCAACATGAGCCAGCAGTGTGCCCAGGTGGCCAAGAAGGCCAATCACATTCTGACCTGCATCAGGAACAGTGTGGCAAGCAGGACCAGAGAAGTTATCGTCCCCCTGTACTCGGCACTGGTCAGGCCTCACCTTGAATACTGGGTGCATATCTGGGCCCCTCAGTTTGGGAAAGATGTCAGGATGCTGGAGTGTGTCCAGAGGAGGGCAACGAAGATGGTGAAGGGGCTGGAGCACAAGGTCTACGAGGAGCGACTGAGGGAGCTGGGGCTGTTTAGTCTGAAGAAGGGGAGGCTCAGGGGAGACCTTATTGCTCTCTACATCTACCTAAAAAGAGGTTGTAGTCAGGCAGGTGTTGGTCTCTTCTCTCAGGTGACCAGTGACAGAACTAGAGGGCATGGACTCAAGCTTCGTCAGGGGAGGTTTAGGCTTGATCTTAGGAAAAAGTTCTTCACTGAAAGGGTGATTGGCCATTGGAATGCGCTGCCCAGGGATGTGGTGGAGTCGCCGACCCTGGAGGTGTTTAAAGGGAGACTGGATGAGGCACTGAGTGCCATGGTTTAGATGATGAGTTAGCATTAGTGTTGGGTTATAAGTTGGACTTGATGATCTCAGAGGTCCTTTCCAACCATGTGAAACTGTGAAACTGGCTGATGGGTCGGGCTCAAAGGATCACAGTGAATGGTATTATGTTGGGCTGGTGACCAGTCACTAGTGGAGATCTGCAGGTATCCGTCTTAGGGCCAGTACTCTTTAATACTTTCATAAATGACCTGGATGCAAGACTTGAAGGTTTACTGACCAAGCTTGCTGATCACATAAAACTGGCGAAATCTGTTGACACTCTTGAGGGCAAGGAGGCCCTGTAGAGGGATCTGGAGAAGCTGGAGAGCTGAGAAACTGCCAGTCACATGAAGTTTACAAGGGCAAGGGCCGGGTTTTGCACCTGGGACACAGCAACCCTGGATGCCTCTACAGACTGCAGAGTGAGAGGCTGACGAGCAGCCCTGCAGAAAGAGACCTGGGGATCTGGGTTGATGACAAGTTGAGCATGAGCCAACAGTGTACCCTGGCAGCCAAGAAGGCCATCCGTGTCCTGGAGTATATCCAGCACAGCATTGCCACCCAGTCAAGGGAGGTGATTGTCACGCTATACTTTGCACTGGTGCAGCCAGTATAAAAAAGACATCAAACTACTGGAGAGTGTCCAGAGGAGGCCACAAAGCTGGTAAAGGGTCTAGAGGGAAAGTCTTATGAGGAGATGAGGAGCTGCTGAAGTCATTTGGGCTGTTCAGCCTGAAGAAGAGGAGGCTGAAGGGACACCTCATAGCAGTTTACTGCTTCCTCACAAGAGAAGGAGATGGAGCAGGTGCTGATCTCTTCTCTCTGGTGACCAATGATAGGACCCAAAGGAATGGCAGAAAGATGTGCCAGGAGAGGTTTAGGTTGAATATTACAAGAAGATTCTTCCCCCAGAGGGTGGTGGAGTGCTGGAACAGTCTCCCCAGGAAAGCAGCAATGACGCCGAGCCTGGCAATATTTGAGAAGCATTTGGACAATGCCCTCAGATACACGGTGTGAATTTTAGAGTTGTGTGCAGGGATAGGAGGTAGACTAGATGATCCTTGTGGGTCCCTTCTAACTCAGGTTGTTCTATGATTCTATGATTAAGCTCACTGAACCTCAGTACTTAGTAATTTCATACTAATTCATAACTTCCGCCTCAAGTCTTTTTGTAAGTTTAATTCTATATTGTGTTAGGTGAAATTTGCTTTAAGATAATAATGGTAATAAAGACTGATGGTGTCTTTACCTAATGGAGCTATTTCATGAATCCTTATCAAGCTTGTCTTATTCTGCCAAGAGCAGAGCGTCTGTGATTATTGCAGTGTAATTTAAAGCACTCTTTTTGAGACAGAAGGAAGTTCTGCTTTTGGCTGCCTAAGTGAATCTCTTTCTTTTCAATAGAAGCCACACCACAGCAGTATTTGACCCCACAACAACGAGGACTACCATCAGGGCCAGAATAAGAAATAACTTGAAGAGGAACTTTGCATCGGTTCTCTTTTTCAAAAGATAGTGAGCTTTAAGCTGTTACTGTAATTAATATTTTCAGGTACCCTTTTGCAATCTTCACTCAGTAACAGCATTTTCAATTCTATAAAATTTTGTGCAAGTAATGTAATGTGTAATCCGTTCTTACATGTGTGTGCAGTGGAAACTCACAGAGAACTCGGGAAGGGAGGCCGTAGCACTCTAGGTTAGAATTTAAGTAGGACAGCAGGTTTAAAGGAATTTTCTGTAAAAATATGCTAGGAAATCTCCACTGTATATAGTATAATGTGAGGGTCAGTAACATCAGTTAGATAATTTGATGTAATGCTTTGTGTTATAAGTACTTTCTAAACTGCATCTTAACTGTAAAATGGATCTTGATGAATATATTCTACGATGTTTTATTTTCCTATATTAATGATACATTAAGAAATCAAAATGTATTAAACTTGAAAATAAACAAGCAAACCTAAACTCCCCCAAGAACAATTAAAAAGTTGTATGGACTTTCTATTAGACCCTCTGTAAAAGTTTAAAGGCTATATTTTCACATCAATCATTCCAATGTATTTTGTTTCATTCCACTAGAAAGACTGTCCTCAGATAGCGTTGAATACTAAACAAAAATTGCAAGGAAGATGAAAGGTTAAAAATGCAATCATTTTTAAAACAACTCTCCTTTTATTGTAAGCATTGTTTAGTTTAAAAAGATCAGTAACCATACTGACAACCAACTATTTAGTGAGGAATTTTTCACGTTTTCTCTGTCATGCAGGAAATGGGATGGGATGGGGTTTTCTGCTCTCTGTTTCTAGCACTTTTCATGAGAAATCATATCATTGCTCATGGCAGTACATGGTGGCAAACATAGCTTTATGTCACAGAAGCCCAGGATTAACAACAGAACTTGACCTAGCTTTTTTTGCTCTGCTGTTCTCCTCTTTTTTTTTCTTTTTTATTCCCCCAGAATCTTTTTGCTAAATGGATTGAAGTAGATTTGTTTTGTACTTCTCAGAGTGGATTCAATGTGACATCTTATGGGAAGCTGTGGCAGAGATACGTGGTAAGTAGGTCACAACAGCTATGTTGATTAGCATATTGGTGACTTACAACCACACTATCAGCTATAATGTGACAGATAACTTAAAATTCTGTGTATTTCCTGGGAGAAGGAATTTTTCCAGCATGAGACCAAGCTTAGTAACCATGCTGTACTAGCAATATATTTATTTTTCTTATAACTATAACCCCCTCTTGAAATGTTTTTAGCCCTCAGCTTAGCCTGAGGCCATATCTAAGGAAAGTAGCCTAAAGCTCATGATGAATGTTTACTGACTTTTGTGGTCAGTGTTTCTCGGGAGTAAATTGTAAAGTATATATGAGCTGCACTTCATGTTTCCAGCTTCAGGCTGTGGAAAGGAGTTGGATAAAAAGGTATACCATTTAAAAATACCTTCAAATTGCGTTCAAAAAGGTGCTTCACCCTTTCACAATTGTGCATACTAAAATTACTAAATATTG
Source organism: Dromococcyx pavoninus (assembly GCA_033558185.1). Taxonomy (NCBI): domain Eukaryota; kingdom Metazoa; phylum Chordata; class Aves; order Cuculiformes; family Neomorphidae; genus Dromococcyx; species Dromococcyx pavoninus. Next base: position 4,924,839 of record JAUMJL010000044.1, on the reverse strand, counting down.
CATTCCCTACTAGAAAGTCAAATATACCCACCTCATGTGGTTTAAATAAAATAAGAAGTAGGTTCACTTAGCAAACAAGTCAGATAATTCAACATGAAAATCTAGAGGTTGTGGGATGATCGTGGGAGCTTCTGGGCAAACCTTGAGATTTGGCACAAGGGAAGTCTGTAGCAATCCCTTCCCTTGATTATCAGAGGATGTACATTGCCCTTTACCTGCTGGTTTTATTTATGTTTCAGTAGCCTGCCACATGTAATATGCCAGATCTCATACAAAAACCTGCCTGTGTAACACACACACAAATGGGCACACATGACACACATATTCGGTTCATTTCAGAAGGCTCTTCATAACCTTAATAAAAAACTGCTTTCTAAAGTAGAGAATTTATTGAGATACACTTGCACAAGCTCTTGCTGAATACAGGAATTTTACAAAATGTATTTACAAACTTTTCTACTGTGACTCTTTTGGTGATGATCTATTACAACAGTTCAATATTTTTCTAAATCAGTTGCAGAATCACCTGTTTTCACGTACCTCCAAAAAAAGTATCATTGGACAGAGAAGTCAATAATATTACTCTCTTTCCACATAGCATCAATATGTACGCATGTAATACTTGTCTGTACAACACTTTGAGAGAACTCAGATGGAATGTCAGTATTGGAGATGAGTTTTGAGGTTCATCTATGATAAATTAAAATTGACAGTACATGCCCAATCTTATTCCAGACAATGAAGTTTTTAGATTAGATGGTTATCAATTCAATAGCCTACAATTAAAATGATTAAATTTTATTGCAAATTCAACTATGATATTATTCTTAACATAATTTTGGAATTTACTTTAAAAATAGTAATTTCTAAAGACGTAACTCTTTAACTGAAAGCAAGAGGTAAGGCAAAACATGGAAAGCAACAAGTGATCTGGAAGTCATAATATGAAAGCAATAAGATCTTCAGAGCTGAATAACACACTGGCCTCTATAAATGAGAAATGAACACATTTACATTGATTGCAGCTGGTTTTAATAATAATATTTTTTTAAGTGCACAAAGCAAGAAAATACAGAACACTGACCAAAGTAGGTCCATCTACTTCTTCTAAATCATTGTTTCAATGCTGGAAACTATCTTATGCAAATTTAAAAGGATGACAAACCTTAGCATCCTCTCAAATGTGATGCTGTCTATTCTCTTCAGAAAAAAGTCCCTTTCCATCTACCTAACCTCTTACTTTTGCTTACATATAATAAGAGCTAATTCCAAATTTCTACATGAGCTTAATGTTAAAACTGGGCTTTTTCCACTGACATACTGCCTGGTAGATTTTCCCAGCAAAGTAGAAGAAAAAATTGCTATGAATAAAGCTAATACTCTAATAGGAGTAAATTATAAACCAGTTGTGCTAAAGGAGTCCAGGTAACTTAGAGATTTGTATTTTCAGCTGGCTAATTTATTATCTGCATATATACAGTATAGGTGAAATTATAATATTACAGTCTTATCATTAACTAATTCTGATTTATGAAGGCAGAAGATAACTGTATTTTTGTGCTGGCCATGCATAATAGGAAAAGGTATATAAACTTCCATAATACCGTTCCACCCAAATCAGCTGAATCAAAAAGTGGTCAAAGGATGCTTTCGAACTGGTAAAGTCAGTATTTATCTGACCATATTAAAAACAAGAAACAGACTTACTGTTTTAAGGAATGGGCCAGCATAATCTATTTCCCTCAGCTGAGGAAGTATGGTAGAACAGAAAAAAATGAACTATATAACTGTAGATGATCTCTGCATATTTGTATATTTACATATATGCATATATAGAATCATAGAATCACTTGATTGGAAAAGACGTTGTTCCACTGCCTGACAACCCTTTCGCTGAAGAAATTTTTCATGATGTCTAATCTGGACCTTCCCTGGTGCAACTTGAGGCCATTACCTCTCATCCTATCACCCGTCACTTGGGAGAAGAGACCAATATCCACCTCTCTACAACCTCCTTTGAGGTAGTTGTAGACAGTCTCCCCTCAATTTCCTTCTCTCCAGGTTAAACAACCCCAGCTCCCTCAGCCATTCCTCATAGGGCTTGTTCTCCAGCCCCTTCACCAGCCTCATCACCCTTCTCTGGATGTGATCCAACACCTCAATGTCCTTCTTATACTGAACACAGTACTCAAGGTGTGGTCTCAACAACGCTGAGTGCAGGGACAAAATCACCTCCCTGGTCCTGCTGCCCACACTATTTTTGATACAAGCCAAGATGCCACTGGTCTTCTTATCCACCTGGGCCCACTGCTGGCTCAACCACCTGTCAATCAACACTCCCAGGTCTTTCTCCACCAGGCAGCTCTCCAGGCATTCTTCCCCAAGTCTGTAATGCTGCATGAGTTTGTTGTGTCCAGGTGTAAAACTTGGTGCTTGGTCTTGTTGAACCTCATCCTATTGGCCTCAGCCCATCGATCCAGCCTGCCCAGATCCCTCTGTAGAGCCTCCCTACCCTCAAGCAGATCAACACTTCCACTCAGTTTAGTGTCATCCGCAAACTTACTGAGTGCACTCAATCCCTTCATCCAGATCATTGATAAAGATATTGAACAGTACTGGATCCAACACCGAGCCCTGGAGAACACAACTTGTGACCAGTTTCCAACTGGATTTAATTCCATTTACCACAACTCTGTGAGAAATGGTGTCAAAGACTTTACAAAAGTCCAGGTAAACCACATCCACGGCCTTTCCCTCATCCATTAAGTGGGTAAACTTGTCATAGAAGGAGATCAAGTTAGTTTGGTAGGGCCTGTCTTTCATAAATCCATGTTGACTGGGCCTGATCACCTGGTTGTCTTGTGTGTGCTGTGTCATAGCACTCATCATGCTTTGGTCCATGACCTTTTCTGGCACTGAGGTCAGACTGACAAGCCTGTACTTCCCTGGAACCTCCCTCTGACCCTTCTTGTAAATGGGTGTAACATTTGCCAGCTTCCAGTCAAGTGGCACTTCTCCAGTCAGCTAGGACTGCCGAAAAATGACAGAAAGTGGTTTGGTGAGGACCTCTGTCAGCTCCCTTAACACTCTTGGGTGGATTCAATCCAGACCCATGACTTATGAATGTCTAACTGGCTGATCATGTCTCTAACCATTTCCTCTTGGATCATCTGAGCTTTGTTCTGCTTTACCTCCCTATATGTTGACTCAGGAGGCTGTGTACCCAGAAGAGTTATATTTGGATATATAGGCATATATATATATGTAATACATATACAATGAAGTATACTTTTGTGTTTATATTTATTTAGAAATATTTATTTAATACTGATGAGTCCTCCTTTTTAAAAAAACTCTTTATTTTTAACCTCTTTATCTTTTAACCTCTTTATCTTCACTCTATTGCATGTTTACAGATACCACTAGGTAAGGTTTTGTTGTCTTAAATATTTAGGAGCATATCAGTAAGTCAGCCCTGCAAAGTCTGGTGCAATCCTAACAAAGTGTAAGCATTAGGACAGCAAGCGAATATATCCTCAATATATAGCGCCTTACCTAGCTGTGACTGACAAGTGTAAAAGGCTACTGAATCAGAAATGACAGGTATAATAGTGACAAGCACAGGAGATTCACAAACGAGATATTCTTGGGATCCTCAACTACAAGGGATAGTCCCGTAAGACTAATACGGAAATATCTAATTACAATTTTCATGTGTTAAAATGAGGGAAAATATTTGTAGAATAAAATAAACATCCCCAAAGAACAGAGCCCAGATATTCTTCATAGTGATTTTAGCCTTAGGAAAGTTTGAGAAACAGAAGTAGCTAGAGGCTTAGGGTAAATTTTCTGGGTGGTAAGCAAGGAATTGCACACATAATTCCAGCTGGTTTTAATGGGACATGTCTAATTCCTTATGTACCAGGTTGACAAATTATCAATAGGCTTTCAAAGAATTTGCTTTCATATAACCTTGCTCTTAAACCAGAATCTTCAGGTAGAAGCATTCAGAGAATAAAAAGCAACTGGTATAGTGTAGGGTTTTTTCCCCCTGCTTTTAGGACAGCAAAATTTCAAATAAAAAAGCCTGTAGAAAGCAATCTGGCTGTATCTCTATAGTCACATTGGCATTCCCTTGTCCCACCTTAGGGCACTGTTTGAATAAGTGGAATTCTAACTAGTCTGAGATTTTGACCACAGGGAGAACACTACAGGTCTAGTGATTACATCTTTCTTTATTTGATGGGACATAACATTTAAAGAGACTTCTTAGGTCATTATGCCCAGTTCCACTTGCTGGCATAGGCAAATATGTCATATAAAATCAATATTGATAATGTAATTAAAAGAATCTGTGTGAGTACATCTTTTAATATGCAAGGATTTTATTTACGGCTCCTATGATATAAAAATAAACACAAGAACAAGATTTAGACTTTGATTTTGAGAAGAAAGATTCACAAAACCATTTTTAGTGAAATAAAGGAAAGTTTAAATATTGATTTAGTCTCTTGGAAAAACTCTAGTAAGAAACAGAAGACAAACTCAAAACCACATTTGTACCATCTATTTCTTTCTATCTTTTATTCTTGTAGTGTGCAAAGGTGTTTTCTTGCTCCTTCTGCTTCTGTGGCCGTTAATTTACATTTTGAAAAATAGTTTTTGCTGGAAAGTTAGGGACCATAAATTGGTTCTTTATGAATTTTCTAGTCCATTTGGCTATGGAGTGGAACAGGATTCAGCCTGAAAGCGAAAAACAGCTGAGAGTGACAGTGAATTTCATAAAGGGCATATAAGAGGCTACAAGGAAGAGCCTGAATCATCCCCCATCTCTACTTCTGAGTTATTAGGCCACATCTCACTCAAAAGATTAAACATTTTATCTCACGGGTCATTCCATTTTATTGCAGCATTGCCTTTAGCAATGCTATAGTTAAGGTTCTGTCAGTGTTTCTATTATAGGCCCCTATTTTCTGGAATTTATAACTTAGGGCTAAAAATTCCCTCTAGGTTAAAACTTGACAATAGCATAGTAGGTCTTTTTTCCAGCAGAGAATTTCTCCCCCATTCTCTCTCCTCTTTTCAGCATATATTTGAAGTACATGGGAGTGCCACAACCATAATTTTAAACTGTATTTCTTCTCCCTAGTTCCAAGAAATTTCGAAAATGCATGCCAAGGAAAATCAATGAGATACAGGAAATGCAAACCAGGTACACTGCATGTGTGTATGCATGCATGTATGTGTGTGCATATGTGAGTATCTGTGCATGTATACACCATCTCACAATTTTACACAGCATTTTAGCTAGTGCAATGCTGAAATGAAGACTGAACAGCTGATGAATTCTTAGTGAAATTAATAGCACACTATTGCATGTACATCTGGCATGCAGGTTTGTTAAACTATACTTAGTGATCTGCTCCTACGAATTAAAAATGTAGATTCTCAGTTTAAAAGAATTTAAAATCTCACAATGATAAAAATAAGTTAAAACTGAGGTGGTTACATAAATTTCTTTGCAATCTCAATATCCAACCCAAACAATGAGTCAAAAATGAACCAGAAGTAAGGAGAAAGATAAAATTGAGATGCATATTTTAATTTGTTTACCTCCCTAATTATGCTGACTTCTCATATGTGGTAAAACACTCAATAGAATGACAGCTACTGAATAATGAAATGAATAATGTCATAGGGTAACCAAGACAACCTTATTTAGCAAAGCACTCAAACACTTTCCAAGAAACTTTCTGAAATGAGACCTGCTCAAAAAACCTCTAAGCAAAGATCCTTGCAAAGAATGCAGGTTGAGAAAAGAATAGCAAAAAGACCTTAAAGCAACTCGGGAAACTGAATGGGCAGGAGAGAAAATCAGTCAAGGACAATATCAGAGAGAAAGAGGAAAAACATCTGGTAAGCAAAGAAAAGGTAATCTCTGAAGTAAGTGGCGAAGGAGATAATGGTGGAAGAAGGCAAGAACGGTAACCCAGCCTCTTACAACTGTTCTTGAGATACTCTTCATAATAAATATACTGGCAAAAATGGGGAAAAAGAAAACAGAATGTTACAGGATTTTAAATAGTTACAGAAAATCGGTCTCTTAAGTTAGCTCACTGGTTCAAAGCCAGCATAGACCAATAGTTCTGGCTGTGTCGTGAAATCTTCTGCTGATGTTTGTTCATTTACTACCACACAGCTCACCAAACCATGAATACTCCCTCCAGAGCTAATACTGAATGTCAACTTTGCAATTTCAAAAGAGATGAGGGGTATGGAATATAGACTAACCCTTGCTCTGCTGGTGTTCCAGAGTAGAATTGGAACATTGTTCGAACGACATAAAAAATTTACATTACTGCCGCTCCCAGTTAACTCGCTTCCACTTAACTAGCAATAAAACTCTTATTCCAGCATCTCTTATGAAAATTAAAGCTAATATAGAGTAAAAGAAGGATGTTTAGGTGAGCCAAAATAGGCAAATGCAAATGCATTGATCCCAAGATTTACTTCCATAAGTGCACTCATACAGATGTTTATCATCTCAAAGTGATACTGTGGCAGAGCACATTTCCAGAAAAGGGAAACATTGTGAAATATGATCTGTAAAATGCTTCTTCTATGATAAACAGAAGAGATAATAGAATCCTGTGTGGAAACTAACTATGGGAAATTAACTGTAGGCTTTTGTATTGCAGCCATGACACTAGTTTTGAATATTGAACGACAATATTATTACCTGGGAATCCTCAGCTTGGATGACCTTATGTAACAACAATGTAACAACAATGTAACAACATATTGACTATACCAGCCTCATATCTGTAAAAAAGCTATACATGTAATAATGAGATGGGGATATATAAGCTGTTGCTCTCAGCATACTATATAGGGGGATGTGAAATTTTTTTAACAAAAAGGTAAAAGGGTATGTACACCTTACATCCTTGTCTCGGGTTGCATATATTCCTCTTACACTTGGTTCATTTAATGAAAGCTTTGTAAAAACATTATAGACATTTTTAAAAATAATTATTTTTCTCTCTCCAGCTCACTTTCAGGATGCCATTACTGTTTCTGTTACACAAAAAAACCAGAAGCAAAGAATAAAGATGAAAATTGTGCAATCATCTTACTTAACAAGGTAAATACAGCACATTTTTCAGTCATTTTCATGCTGACATATGAAACCTGACACAAAAACACCCAAGACTGTGTCTGTAATTCTTTTTATTTAACGAATTAAGAAAATCAACTACAATAACATTCAAAATAGTTCCCTTCTGAGTTGACACAAGGCTGCATACAATGCTGCCAACATTCAAAGCAATTCGGCAGTTCGTTTTCTGAAAGGGTGTTGAAGATATCTGCCAGTTTTACTTTTACATATTCTAATAACAAAACATGGGTTCCTTTGCGCACCAACTTGATCTTTGGGAAGAGGTAGAAATTGCAGGAACCCAGGTCTGGTGAATAAGGTGGGCTTCACAGGCAAAGCGTAAGAAAACATCTATATTTGAAAACACAACCATGTGTCCTGAGTGAAGTGATTGAGTTGAGCCTTGTCTCAATAAGATAGGTTAGAACATGTTCTATAACCATCTTTTTGTTTCTCCCCTCCCACTCTTGGTTCCTGGGCTATAGGGTTAGTCTTTTTTTGTGTGTGTATGTTGAACCTCATACGTCAGGAAAAACTAACTGTAATCTACATTCTCTTCCTATTTCTTGAAACTTGTGGAGTACTTAACTAAAGTTGTTTTTCTCCTTCAAAACATTCCATTAAAACACAAATTACTTTCTCACTCTTGGTATTGCCAAAAGAACTCTTACAGCATAAAAATAAATCTGGTTTAAAGTACTTTTCTCAGCAAACGTAAGCTTCTAAGTTGAAGACTGCATAATAGATGTCATTAGCTATACATATAAATAGAAAATGTCCTGTATGTTTGCTGAATGAGTTTGCCTTTTTTCAAAGTCATTTCCTTATTAATGACATGAGTTTCTTGTGTATTATTTAAAAATAATGTAATTATAGGCTATTTTGGAGTAATTTGATGTATCTTATGTTCATATCCAAACCTATTAATTAAATGAAGCATAAGTATTTATAATATGCTGTATGCTTCTATTATTCAAGCTAATCCTTTTAATCCTATTTATATTGGAAGATAGAAGTTAATCCAAATAAAATCACTCTACAAACAAATATTAATAAACCTGTTCCAGTCTTTGTTCTCCCTTGTCACCTGTCCTGGAAATGATGAATGAATTGTCTAGTTTGCAGTAGGTAGCAAACAATGGAGGTGAGAAGAAAAGCATGCAAAATTATCGCTTCGTAGCTAAGGCCAGTTTAACAAAATGTGGAGGCAAATGCACTGTACAGCATGTTTTATGTGATGTCTCTTTTAAAACTAAGTAGTGGTTGGTGATACTTCTGAAATCCTGAATCTTTCTGATGCTACAAACCAGTACTAGACTTATGTCTCTAGACTATCAACTGCACGGAACTTTTAATATGGCATGCATTATAGGCAGCATTCAATGTCTCCTGTCTGGTAATTTCTGTTATTTGACCTGGCTTTTGGAAACCAGCAATTAAATAAGGAAGCCACGTTGAACATGCATTTTTGGATTTGCACCATGTTATTATGATCTGCACATGTGGTAAGTCACCAGTAAACAGGAAAAGAAGCAATTGCTTTTTCCCTACTGTGAGCAATGGGTTTAATCGTGGCTCACACTGTTCACATTGACTTTCTTCGTTTTTACCCCAAAACACAAGTGCAAACTGAAATTCTGCAGTTCCTTTGGGTAAAAGGAAACGATGCTGTGTATATACAAACCTACAGATCAGTTTTTGCCCAAGGTCACTTACATCTAAAAATGACTGGCCTGCCAGGACAAGTCTTTGTTATGTTAGGCAAAGATATAATTCATTGCAGTTGGAAAATTAGAAGGATACTGGATTTTATGGATTGCAACACACATGCTAATTTTCTTTCGGAAGACCAGACTGTTATTTTGGTTAATGGTTTGTTTCACTTTCTTAACATAAAATGCTTAAAAGTAAATAATACTTTCCCTAGGAACAGAAAAATACCTAAGAATAAAAGTAACATAATTGGTTTAATAAAGGTTTGAAAATAGATGTAAACTAGAATAATTTGTATATTCTCTACTGATTGTGTATTTACTAAAGTATAGCTGCATAAATCCCAGTAAAACTAAAACTATGAATTGGTGATCTGCTAGGTGAAGCATAGAGCATTTAAAGAGGATCAAAGTATTGAATTCTATTTTTTTTTCAGAGAGAGAAAATTAAGAACATTCTTTCAATTTTAAAAAGTTGAAGGCCTGTGAGAGATTCAAATTTTAAAAAGCAAGTGCACTGGAACAAGCTGATAAATGAAAAAAAAAAGTAATAAGACTGGATACTATACAGGAAGGAATTCCAGAATAATTTAAGACTTAGTCGTTGACCTGCTAACATAAATACACAGTCTTTGATTTAAACTGACCACTATGCCAGAGGACTAGTAGCAGATGTTGTGCTTTAGTTGCCCCTGCAACTGAGGAAAAGGCAATACAGACCAATACCTTTTTCAGTACCAGGAATATTGGACAAAATAAGTCAACACCAGCTTTTAGAGCACTAAGAGGATCTGTTAAAGTATGGACAAACAAGCAGCGTTCCATGAAGAAAAACTGTTTCACAAAAGAGAACAGATTAAAAAGGAATTTATTTGGAGTTTTTAATTTTTTATGCTGAAATCCCATAGGACGATCTAATCAGAAGAGTGAGTAGGCAGAGAGGAAGAATTGTTACGTATTAAAAATAGTTTTAAGAGTCATAGTGAATTGAAACATGATAAATTATTAAAATTGCCTCTCAGAACTGATGAAATGGGGAAAGGACTGGTCAGTAAAGTAGGAAATTTTTCATTTGACAAAATATTTAGATGGATTAAAGAAAGAAAAACTGAAGAGTACACTAGAAAAGACCTTCAAAAGATAACATAACATTAGGTGAAGTTCGGTTTTGTAATGTAAAGGTAAAGAGTACTGATGAATGCAAAAAGTACTATACTTTGTTTCTGAATTAGCAGTGAGTGCTCTGTGCAAAATTTGTGAATATTTGATTGAAAACTTTCTATGTGCAGTAGAATTTTAAAAGAAAGCAAGTAACGTAAAAAGAACTATTTTTAAAAACAGATAAAAACAGTAAAGGAAATATTCCATTAAATGAATCAGTGCCATAGTTTCGTGTTGAATACTTGTGTCTGGATACCATCCCTCTTGAAAACTAAAAAAAAGAGAACTTTTCAGAACTTGTTGTTAAGTTACAACAAAACTCTGTAAAAACAGACATATATACAGAAATAGGCAAAATGGAGAAGATATACCAGTCATTACAAGAAGACTTGAAAAAAAACTTTAAAATTTTACTTCTGTGAGGTTTTGTTTCCTAAACTTATATGTTCAGCAATCTTTCCAAGATTTTTTTCCTAAACATAGTGAAATGCTAAGTTCTGTGAAACTCATTTTCTCTAGGAACTGTCAAATTAAAAAATGTTGTGGGTTTCTTAATTTATATTGACAATAGATAATGTAGAAGTGGAATGATTTCAGAATGAGTTCACAGAATGAATTCTACATAATAGCAGATTTTGAGAAAGACGTGCCCATGGACAAATTATCCTGTAAAGGTCATTTCATAGAATTAATAGAAGAAAGTGACTACTGCAGAAGCAGGACACCAGAGCAGATATGCTATTTTTACAATAAATACCTTGTCGTCCTACGATGGGCTCCTGAGCTTGAGCGTATCTTCTGCGACTGCAGCACTGAACTTTCAGGTAGCTTGACAGCGTAGCAGAGAAAATGGCTTGTGTCACATGTGAAAAATGTCAATGGTGGAAGCCACCTACCAGGTTGTTTGGCAGTGTGCTGGACAGACCGCTTGGACACCATACTGGAGATACAGAGAAGGAATAGAGAACATATGCTTTCATTTTTCACTCACCATTTGTAACCGGTGTTGCAAATGTGTCTTGCAGCACAATTTTTACAAGTAAAAGCTTTTGAGATTAGACAGTGAACTCCTGACAAGGTGTTACGCTGAATAACAGTGGTCATCAGCACTGAAGTCTGCTTCCATGTTTCCTCTATCTAGATAAGCTAGAAGCCAGAAGAAGCATGACACTTACTGAGGTATAAATTTTGAAAACATCTAATTTTTCACTTATTTCACTTTTTTTTCACTCCATGATATTTAAAGCCAAACTTATTTTCCCATATTTCTTTCCTTCTGTGTTCAGACATAGAACAAGTTGGAACAAACTGACAGATTTTTTTGCTTTAAAAGGCAGGTGATATTCTGATACCTTCCCTTCTAATATTGATAGATCCCTCTAGGTAAGGATTTCTCTTACATTGTATTGTGTTTCTTACCAAAAATGTTCAGGATTTGTCCTGTTTGTTCCCTTCCTTTTTTTTTTTGTCCTAGATACCTTTTTATTTTGGAAGAGGTAAGGTGTAAGTGTACAAGAAGATTTTATTTTTCTTATCAACACTGCATTTTTTTAGAGTCTGCTGCAGAGCTTTCCCTTTCCATTTTTTAAAATGGAAATATATATGTTGTTATGGATCTCAGGAATGAGTTTATGCAAATCTCAATCCAAAAATTTAGAGTACTCTTTCTTAGTACAATTTGCTATGCAGTTCTGCCTCAGTAATGATTTTTTGAATGAAGAAGATTATAAGAAAAGTTCATAAATTTAATTTTGGGAGAAGTCCAGTGAAGTGCTTAAGTTATTTAGGGAAACTTTTTTCACTTTAATGATGAGATCTTTCAGAGTATCTTTTATCACACCAACCTCATTGACACAGTGGTAGTAGCACAGTCTAATTATGAACTGTGAAACTTTCTATCAGCACCAAATTCTTGTGCTATGAAACCCATACTTGTGTGTAGGTTTGCCAGTTTTCACAAAAATAGGGTTTCATGTTCTTTTAATTACCTTTTTGGAGTCAGGAGAAAGAAAGCAATATTCACAAGGACTAAAATGAGTACACTGACGCAAGTCAACATACAGTTGTTAGTCTCCCTAGTCTCAGCTTCCAGTCAACGGTGACAGACAAGTTATTATTCTAGAAGATGACTCTAGATGATTTATTCTAGAAGAAGATTTAAAATTTAGGTTCCTGTGCTATCCCTGGTTTAGGCCAGAGGCAACCTGGATTGTTTTTCTAGCCTGAGGTTAGCCTTTAGGAATAGTCCTTTCAGTAAGGATCACTTTCAAACCAGTTGTATCTATTTAGACTTTATCTAAACATTTTACAATACAAGATATATCACAGAATAATTCAGCTTTAAAGCAATGGAAAAGTGATTGCTGTTAAAGTAAACCAATCAGTGCTTGGTGTAGACTGCCATAGTGTTAACTATGTAGAGTAAATCAACTCAAGAGATGAAATGCTCACCGGGTCCACCATATTAGAAGGTAGAATCCTGTGCTTTTCATTTTTTCCCAAGAAAAGATAACTACATGAATTTTGAAAGAACTGTACCCTCTCCATTTGATTACCTAGGTTTCTGTAGCTGTCACTCACACCAGTCATCTTAATTAATCATTATAAAAAATGATGCACAATGGAAGATACAGGGAATATTGAAAATGAAATTACAGACAGCATACAATGCTTCTGATCAATCATCTCCTAATTTTCAAAGTTTGTCAAAAGATGCGAACTCTTAATGTTTATTTGTACCATGGCGATAAGAAGAGTTCCTAATGGTGGTTCCCTTGTGTTTTGTTTTCTCTTTCCAGGGCCTTGTTGTAAATAAGAGGCTCCATTTTAATGTGGTTTTATGATGAAGCATTGTAACTAAATGAATGCCATGGGACACCTCTTAAACAAGTAGGCTACAGAGAAATAAACTTGTTAAAAGAATATATTTCCTCTTCATATATAAAAGCAAGTCCTTTCTAATGAATGCTTGTACTGAAACCTCATACGTGTTTAAGGTGTTGTTTAAAGAGGTGTTGCTTGTTAAGGGAAATAACCTAATGAGATCTTTGTACAGCAAGCAGCACTACACCATAGCATACGCTGGGACCTTTAGTAATACACACTAATTATAGAATTATATGGTTTAAAGAATTGCTTTTCTGTCCATTTTAGAAGGCCTTCAAGTAAGTTTCAACTCTGTGACTGCTAAGGATATATAGAGTAGTGTATACAAGCAGTAGTGTGTACACAGGTGGCTATGTGTATATATAGAGGTGTATAAAATAAAAGCTGAAGGTGCGGAGTTCTCATTTTAAAAAAGTTTTACTCTGGCCACATCATGTACTTTGTCAACAATAATATTTATACCTTGAAAATAATCAGGGCCATTAGCATCCTATAAAATTTAGATTTTCCATGGACAATGTGAGTTTCAGGGAGGAAAGAAGCCCTCTGGAGCTCCTGAACTCTTCTAGGCTGCAGGAGACACTAAGAGGCCAGGGGTGGTCTAACACCTTATGGAGCCAAGCAGCAGGGACTGGACTTGGGACTGTTTGCAGCAACATCTGCAGCTCAGTGAGGTGAATAAAGATCTTAATCCATAAATATTTCATTGATTCAGTAAGCTTTGGATAAGGACCCCAAACTCTCAGCACTCAGTACAGCGGGAAGTAACGAACATGTACAACAGTTTCTACATTATATCACTGAAGATAGAACTAAACTTTTAAAAGACATACACAGTTTTCTTTTCAAAAGCATAGGTCTATTGTATCAGATTTAGATTTTTTTCAGTCCTTATTCACAATTACATTACCTTTTAAAATAAAACTTTCCTGGTTTTATATTCAGTTCACATCACTGACAATCTGGGTTTTTTTGCTTTGCCGGTGAGTGAAAGTACCAAACATCCCAGCAATAAGAGTAGCTTGGTAATTGTCCTCTTCCCATACAGCTCCCAACTGGTTTTCACATTGCAGAAGTTATATTTAAAGAAACTACATTTTATGAAGAATTGCCAGAAGACAAAAGAACAGAAAATGGCAGAAAAGAAAAATGGTCACCAAGATATTTACTGCTGAGGAATGTGTGTTGTATTTTTTGCTGTTTGCTGTATTTATTGAAAAATCAATGGTAGATCTCCTCCACTGTGACTGTTCTGTGACAAACTCTTATTATAGGCTAACGTTCCATTACACCAGTTCATTTGTGTAAAACTTTTTTGTTGGAATGGCAAACATCGATAAGATTTCAGACTGAAAAGCAAAACCAACTTTCTATTCAGAATAGAAGGGACATCTCTGAGAGTGCAGTTGATTAAAAGGCTGGAAAAAAATGTGTGAGGCATGATTTGTAGTATAAAATAAACTACTTGGTTGTTGTTTTTCAAGACAAACAAATTTTTGGTAGATCTTTTTTAGAGGATGTTTGTGCATGTATGTGTATGCTACTAACATACCATCCACACACTCAGTTTTTAAATTTAATTATGCCTTTAGTGGAAAAATTGTTAGAATTGCAATTCTAATGTGAAAAGACTTCAAAATGTTTTACTAATTTCTTCTCAGCTGGGTTGGATGTATATTTTTGAGCTTTTTCATTGTAGAAATGGTGTTGAACTGCACTGGAGATAATTCATGTATGTGTTTAGCCTGAACTGTGATTACATCACCCAGCTTTCTATCTTAGTAAAATTATTAATGTTATATCAGCATTTCCAAAATTAGTAAAGAACAAAATGTCAACATGGAGATTACTCACTTTGTGACCATGACTCTTCTAGACATATTTGCAGGTTCTTTTTGAGATATTGAACTGCCCTTAATATTCAGCATTTAACTGCATTTCCAACTAATATCGAGCTTTCAGACTGGTATCCTCCTGACAGTTTCAAAGTGATTTTGACCGTGTTCAACTCCTTTCCCTGTAGGGGGTTAATCTCATAAAGATTTCAGCCACACAAGTGCTAGTGTCAGGGGTATAATGATCACTTTGAAGTTTGTTTGCTTTCCAGTGCATTTAAACTCTTTAAGTGTTTCCGAAATAGGATTAGATGCCCCAGTGAATTCATTTCATTTACCCCCAGCAGTGGTTTTCCAATACTATATGGTGTTTACATCGTATCAATTTAGTGGCATGCTGATTTCCAAGATTCCTCCCTTCCCTATCAATTTTCTACCTTTTGATCCTACTTGAAAATCACTGTTATATGGGACAAATGATACTGACAAAAGGAATATTGGGATTTTTGTATCTTCTTCTTTTGTTTTCAAATATCTTTCTGGGATTGTCCTCTATGGAATTATTTGTAAATCAAAAGTTCATGACAAAAAAATCAACTGTTAGAATAAATAGGTTTTTGAATTCTGGGAAATGTTACGTGTTTAAATATGGAAAGCTTATTATTTCCTCAAGGAGACATGTTTCACTTAAATAATGATTTACACTTTTTCTTTTTTTTCTAAGTTACAGATTCTGCACATTATGAAGTTATATAAGCAATTTAGGTGAGAAACCATGAACACTGGGCACATGGAATTGTCTTGGTTTTCTCTTCTCTAACAGCATAAGTGTGTTAGACAGGAAATAGGAAATACTTTCACTTGGTTTTTATTTGAGAGTGATATTTTTTTCCTTTTAAATCTTGTACATAAATGAAAAAAACCCAAAACCCACTTCAAGGAACTGCTCTCTGCAATAGTATCTTTTTAAACTTTTACTTTAAAACAGAATCCTTATATTCCATTATCAGTCCTAGAAAAAGAAGTTATTCAATATTGTTGCTCGTTAGTGGAAAAGGCTTTCTGAGATACCCCTAGTAATCTGAGTTTCAAGTGGACAGGTGTGAATTCTAAGTGCTCCCTCCTTATTCATATCTCTCACTTTTAGCAGCTTTAGTGGGAACTCTAAGTATTCAAAATAGAAAAAAACCCTGGGAAATAATGTTTTCAGTTACATCACAGTAAATGTTTTCTGATTTAATGTGTTTTAAATACAAGGAATGTTTTTTGCAGTAATTCTCAGAAATGATATATGATCTAATTCAGCACACTAAGGCACATAAAATGGAGACCAATAGATACTTTTAAAATGTAATTCCATGTGAATAAGAAATACAATAATTTCATCCTATCATGGAAGAAGCAGTAGACTGACATCCATTAGCAGGTGATTTCCTGAAATCTGCATGGGTAGCAAGATTCTGCAAATAGGAAGCTTCTGCAAAGCTCTCTAGACCACCTATCTTAATCAATACATTT
Organism: Dromococcyx pavoninus; assembly: GCA_033558185.1. Classification (NCBI taxonomy): domain Eukaryota; kingdom Metazoa; phylum Chordata; class Aves; order Cuculiformes; family Neomorphidae; genus Dromococcyx; species Dromococcyx pavoninus. The sequence continues at coordinate 4,908,568 of JAUMJL010000044.1, read as the reverse complement.
TTCCATTATACACAATTTTGTTGCTTCATAATTGCAGTTATGGGAAGCCAATTGAACCAGGGAGGGAAGCACACACCCCAAAGCCCTACTTGTTCTCTAACATCAGATTTCTACTCGCACTATCAGAAAATATGTATATATCTATGTCTATGTTAATGTATATACCTATCTATATCTAGCTGTGTCTGATTGCAGTTCTACTGAAGCTTTTTGATACCCTAAGCAAAGGAACTTTATGTGAATATAGTGAAGGAAATCAATCATGAGGACAGCACTACTACTTTACCTATGAATTCTTAGTAGATCCTGAATATATTCATTCCTTTTTCCATGCAGAGTGGGGCTCTTGTATTTTTCTTAAGTCTTGTCTTTTGATATTCATTCTAGAAGATTTTGCTTCTGCGGTATCTGTCTCACTTTTGTTTGTTCTCCTCCTGATCATAAGTACTCAATGAGAACAAGTTGATACATCCACATCTTTCTTGAACTGCAGTAAACTTCATTCAGCTGGACAGAATCTTTCTTCCTTTAAAGTCTGACTGGAAAATGAAACTTAGCTGAGATTTCTTTTTTTAATTTTGTTGAAATCTATTGAAATGGGAATTTAACATGCTCCCTGATGTTCATAAAGACTTAAAAGAATAGGGGAAAAAGTCTATTATCAATTAGAAAGGCCTTTTTTTTTCTGCAGCATTTAATCTCTAATGATTTTTTTCCATGATAAAACAATCCATGCTGCTGCAGAACTAGCTAAATGGTTTACATTTGGGGTAATAAAGGTTTTTTTCAGTTCTATTACCAAAGGGAAATATTAGGGAGGTCTTTGACTGTACGTGCTATATGAGCAAACACCACTTAAGCCAGGCTCTGCTTCCTAAACAAGTATTTAATCTCCTCATTAAAGATATATGAAACTAGAAATCAATGAGCACTGATGGTTAGAGCTTTTTAGCGGAACTAATGGCTGTACCTTGTTTAACATTAGAAACTTTACTTGTGGTTTACAACTGCTACACATGGAAAAACGTGAACCCAGAAGGAAAGACTTTCATTTGTGCTAATAATTACACCGAGTTCTAGATAAGCAAGTCACATAAATACATAACATAAAAGATCACAGATTTTCACTTTGCATTTCAATTTCTTAAAAAAACCCTGAGCTCTTACTGTAGACCTCTAGATAAAAGCAATAAAAATTCTGTGTCTTGAATGAAAACTTCATTCAGTCTGTTATAAATCTTTCTACAGCACAAACAATCACAAGGTTGAAATACTGGAGTTGGGAACCAAGTGAACTGAAGAGTGCATTACAAGATTTGCTTCAATATATGCAGTGTGGATATGAACAATTTTGTTTTCACCAAAAACAATATACAAAATTGTTAATGCCATGAACAGGAAAAAGCACATCACTGATAAATTTTATTCCTGGTTCTGTATCTGATTCACACCTAAATGAATTGCAGAATATACACAACTCAAAATGCCAGTAATAATGTAAGAAGGTACTAGAGTGCACCAGAGTGCTGTTTTTTATTTTGAAACTACAGGGTGTACTGCCTGTCTTCTGTAAAACTGCAAAGTCTTGTAGATTCTTCTTTATTCAAAACCAGACATACTTTGAATTATGCTTCTTACAGAAAATGCAAAGAGATCTGGGAAATTTTCTGAGGAAAAATAATTTTTAAGAAAAAAAATCCTTAGCTTGTTCTTCAGCCATCTTCAGAATCTTGGATATTCAGGAAAGAAAAACCAAACTTCTCTACTCTGCAAGGTAATATCTAAAGTCATCACTCAAAGTCAGCATAACTTCCTGCGAGTTTTCCTTTTCAAGTAAATCACAGCACAGAAATACCTAAGGTTGATAAATATTACCCATTAGTGATGCTGAAAGCAAAGAAATTGGATTGATTTATGCAAGTATTGGCTTCTAGGCTTATTGTATTCATAATCTGTGTAAATTCAGATTGAATGTTAATAGACAAAGCCTTGTAACATTGTCCAAAGAGGGAGGGAGAAAAAATAGATGACATACTGAGATGATGATTTGTCATTTGAGATTTGAATTGGCAAATTTACTACTATTTTACCATGGTACAATTTCATCTTTATTATGGATAATATCAATTTATTTTAGAGTTTAATGTGGGATGGACAGTATTCCACTTTTTTCTCTTTTCCAAAATGAACAGATCCCTTCAACATCCTTTACTTTCATAACATGAACTATTTTTCCTATTCTTGACAATAATTTCAATTGTCTAATGTTTCAATCTGTTGTAATAATACTGAATGTGGAAACCAAAGCTTTCATAAGTGAAATAATTTGACTTTTAGCTTTCTGTACACCAGAAGACATATTTATACATTGAACTATTCAGTACCATTAAATCCAGCCAAAGCTGAGATTCAGATTAAAACCCAACTCAGACATACATAGCCTGGAGTGCTTGTATTTCTATGCACCTAAAGAACTTAAATTAGTTTGTTAGATTCTTCATAGCCTGAAAATGCACTGGTTACAGGAGTATCAGTTGGGAAGGACAGGCAAAATCTTCGGAGAAATCCATGTTTAGGAAAATTAACATCCTAAGTGCTTAAAATTTATGAGGTTTAATGTTCTCAAGCTTATGACCAACTTGGCGTGCAGGTTGTTCTCACCTTTCCCAAGCAAATATAGTGTTTGGTCACTCACCCCGTAGACAAATGGTTCTCTGTTCTCCTCTCTGAGGGTAGTGAACTTTTATTTCCAAAACTTTCCACAGAAGGCGGATTTGGAGAAACATCTTGCCTATGTGAAAGCTTCTTTCATTGCCCTTATGAGAGTAGAGCCTCTGTTTGCCCAGGAACATGCTTGAGTCATGGGATCACATACAATTTAAAATAAGCTGTCTTAATTCTCATCTCTAGGAAGGCTGTGGTTCCACATTTTAAATGTGCAACTATTATACATTCAATCATCACTGATTGAAACCTAAATTCATGATGGAAAAGGATCAGAGAGTGTTTAAGATGAGGTTGTCTGTGCCACAGTCTGGTTCCAAGAATTTCTGATTGTGCAATGATTTCACTGTGGTACACTGGTTAAAGTGTATTTCTTAAGCGATCTGGGTTTCTGTGGTCAGGACGTAGAAGCCTGCAGTTCAGTTTCAAGCTAAATTTAGCATAGAGAGGTGGTCTTCTTCCCTTAACTAATAGACTTGCTTGGTAAAGGCAACATCATTGATTTATTAGGTGGAGTGATACATTGAAATACTTGATTGTCCCACACATATGATAGAGATGTCTATCTTAGGCAAATTGGCATATCTTCAGAACTCCATCTCTCTCTCCATTTAGTGTTGGGGCAATTGTTTTAGGTGGATCAACTATCCTAACTGCTTTCACTCCCTGTAATTTGAGTAACCACCTAATTTAAGCATAGAAGATTCTACTCACAAAAAGCAAACTGCTTTTTCAAATGTCTATTGATTTACCTGAAAGTCAAGATAAGTCATTTACGATACATATTTATATGTACAGCACGTAGAATATATCATCTTGTTCGCAAATTCTCCCCAATCTCCTAGTTGCTTGTGTTTATAATCTCCTGCCTGTGTAGCATTCTAAGAAGCAGTTTGGCAAACAATATTGCATAATAAATGTTCTTAGTCCAAATTCAGATGACTTATTTCAGAGGAAAGTTTCAGTATAGTCTACACAATATCCTGTGACTGGAGAGTATATGACAGAGCCCAGTTGTAATTTCAGAATATGTTTGGTGCAAACTATAAAACAAACTGTTAAACTATTAAGAATATATGAGCTATATGAATAAATTGGTATTTGTTAAGGGAATTTTATTATATCTCTTTACGTTTAGAGGCTTAGTAGTGAACTAAACTGTACTCTGAACTAAAAAATAAAAATTTTTGTATGATTGTATTGCAATTGTTGCTACAGTTTGCTTCAATATTTTATAAAATATACAAATTAGTTACTTATACTGCTTGGGTCTGAAAGCCCAAATGAAATTATTTGGAAAGTAAAAAATATAAAAGCAAAAACTCCAACAGAACAAGAAATGCTAGTACTGATGAATAGAAAATCAGTAGTAATTTTCATAATATGCTTAAGAAATTTTTATTTTTAAATGAAACATACTTCATACCTATTTTTGTGAAAAAGTGTTTTTTTCACAGTAATACTGACATGTTCTTGTCTTAAAGTGTATAGGTAGGTAGTGTGCAAAAACAAGATGCGAGAAAGGAAAAGACTCTTTCATATGGTATAGATTTCTCCCTGCAAAGCATTATCCACTACTTTGCTTCTCATAAGCTTTATTTAGCTCATATAATTTCTTTGATTCTCATATCCTCTTAATTTTGAATTTTAAATGGAGTGGAAAAAAAAGGCAATTTGTTTTTCTGGTAAATAAATATTCTGATTATAATGGTTCTTACAATAGTTTGTCTGCCTTTAATAATCCTGATTCTAGTATTAGCTACAAAAAAAAAGCTATGTAAACTCTCAAAAGTTTATTTGTCTTTCAGAACAGTACAAAAATATCTTCAAAATATTACCCTACATTTTAAAAACATTGAATTTTAAGTAGTCTGTTACTTTTGTGGTATCCTACAGTGTTCCCTGTCAAATATGATAGAGAATAACGAGAATAGAATTTCTTCTACGTACATTTTCTCATCACATTTCTCTATCTTTTTCTCATACTTTTGAGTTTTATTTTTTAATTAATGAGTAGTAGATAGCTGTCTGTACATGTAACTTAAACAAAGTTGTACCGAGCTTAACATAGAATGCCTTATTGTAATGAAATTTTGAGTAGAATACTGTTAAAGTCAGTGAAATGTTCTGCTCACAGCTTGTAAATTTATGCAGGACACGATTGCAATAAAAAGGGAAAACAGGTACGCTAGGGTGATGGGCGTAAAAGAAAAAGCAATTTGATGACACTGAACACTAAACATGGCACTCTATCTGGCTGATGAAAGTCACTGTCTTGTGCCATTACAAATAAGTTTCATCGACATGAAAAAAAAGAAAAGAAAGAAAAAGGAGGAATACTATTCTAGTTTCAATACAAAAGGTTTTTCAAAAAGTAAGTTAACTCTCAAAATATTTTTTCTTTCTTTCTTTCTTTCTTTCTTTCTTTCTTTCTTTCTTTCTTTCTTTCTTTCTTTCTTTCTTTCTTTCTTTCTTTCTTTCTTTCTCTCTTTCTTTCTTTCTCTCTTTCTTTCTTTCTCTCTTTCTTTCTCTCTCTCTTTCTTTCTCTCTTTCTTTCTTTCTCTCTTTCTTTCTTTCTCTCTCTCTTTCTTTCTCTCTCTCTTTCTTTCTCTCTTTCTTTCTCTCTTTCTTTCTCTCTCTTTCTTTCTTTCTCTCTCTTTCTTTCTTTCTCTCTTTCTTTCTTTCTCTCTTCCTTTCCTTTCCTTTCCTTTCCTTTCCTTTCCTTTCCTTTCCTTTCCTTTCCTTTCCTTTCCTTTCCTTTCCTTTCCTTTCCTTTCCTTTCCTTTCCTTTCCTTTCCTTTCCTTTCCTTTCCTTTCCTTTCCTTTCCTTTCCTTTCCTTTCCTTTCCTTTCCTTTCCTTTCCTTTCCTTTCCTTTCCTTTCCTTTCCTTTCCTTTCCTTTCCTTTCCTTTCCTTTCCTTTCCTTTCCTTTCCTTTCCTTTCCTTTCCTTTCCTTTCCTTTCCTTTCCTTTCCTTTCCTTTCCTTTCCTTTCCTTTTCTTTCTTTCCATTTGTTTACCTGCTCTGGACAGGAAGGTTTTTTTTCCCCAAATATGGAGGTTAAGAAGTTTTATTAAGTAACCTTTGGCACAACACCTGTTTTCTTGGTTTCAAACTACAAACCTCAGTAGAAATTTGCAGGATATCACATTTTTTTTTAAGTTATGCAACTCAGGTGTAAAACTTGCAAAATAATTAAAGAAAAAAAAGAGTTTGACAAGTCTTAATTTGTCAAGAATTTCTACTGTTCCTACTCTATACCTTGACCTTCTTAGTGCAGTTACCATACATGTTGCTTCACACTTTAATTTCACCATCAAATCAATTTTCTTTCCTTCATCCACAACCCCTGGATTTAACTCTCTTTCTTTGTCCTATTTTTACACAATGTTCCATGATAAGTTAGTCTCTTTTTCTTTATTAGAAATAACAAAACAAAGACTATAAACTGTAAAGATAGTCACAAAGAACAACAAAGTCAAGAGTTTTTCTGGTAATAGAACAAAGGAGTTTTTGACACATATTTGAAATTTAGAAAATTGAAATTGTTGGCTTCTGCATATTAGTTGGGACTGTTTGTCTAACATGAGGGTACTAGTGCATGCTAATCTGCTGTGCACTTTTGCTACACATTAGGTATTTCAAATTACCCTGTGTGAACACACCTGTGCAATGCACTATAGTTCTTATTTAGCGTAAGAAATAATATTATTACTGAATTTGACACACTACTTTTATGAAATAAAAAGTTACATGAAGTTCATCCTCCAAACATATTGATACTTTGGAAATGATTTTTAATCTGTCACCTGAAAATATAAACAATAGAGCCCACCTGAAATAGATACAGATCATCATTAAACATATATTAAAACATACCTTGTTCAGTCTTGAACTGTAAGAGTACAGACATTTATAAAAAAGTTAGGATAGATAATGTTATGTATTTCTGACAATACACCCAGGTGATGTTCTCAAAAGAGCAATGTATAGCTACTTTGCCGAATAGATAAATATTTTTCCTTTTTTTCTGCCTAGAGAACAATATCAACTGAATCTTTCTTTCAAATCCCGAGTGGTTTTATGTTGTTATGTTAAAGTTGTAATGTGATGAAATGTGATTTTATTTCTTGTCTCACAGATATAATGAGAGAAATGGAAGACAGCAAATGACCTTAAACAACATTCTAAGATGACGTAGCAAACTATTCACTAAAAAATCATTGGTCATAGGCAAACTGTGGAAAGAAGTATTAAGATATGTGAATAAGTACGTACTGGTAAGTAAAAAGACAATATTGCTTTTGCAGAAAGGTATCGTGTCTTAGAGTTCCTTTAAATATTTGAAGAAAAACAAGAATACAGATAAGAATAATGGCATTATAATTTTCTTTTGTTGTCAAAATCTTTGGACAAAATCTCTCACTACAGATTTTTACAGAAATTAAGTTGACATGGGGTAAGAGGGAAGATCATCTTATGGATCTATAACAGATAGGAAACAGAAACTAGGAATTCATAACAGATAGGAAACAGAAACTAGGAATTCATTAACAGTTTTCAAATTAAAACAGGTTTACCAGGCTCTGCTCTTCGTAACTTATTTGCTTATCACTGAGAAAAAATATGTCAGAAGTGACAAAGCTCATCTATGGCACCAAATTAAGCAAGAGAGCAAATTCTTGAGAATTATTCAGAGCTGCAAAAGAATTTCAGAATAACTGCATGAAAAATAGTGCATGTAAGAGACAGAAAACCTAATTAAAGATAAAAGTGGTGCAATCTAAAATATCTGTTACTCCTTAGAAAGTCTGAAATTGCTTGGTTCTCAGTTCACATCAGCCAAATGCTTAGTGCCAAGAAGTTAAATAATGTTGTAAATTATCTTAATAGAAATAGAAATCAAATCCCAAATACCATTAAATCAACGTAATCTGACTGGTGTACCCATGTTATGAATACTGCGTAAGATTCTACCACCATTTCAGGAAAATCTGTAGAGAAGGAAGCAAAGATTTAGACTAGTATTCTTGGTCTGGAGATGGTTGAATGTGGGTAGGATAGACAGCCCTAAAATTGTGAATGATGTGGAAAAGGTGAATAAGGAACAAATCGTTGTAAAGGCTAGCAACACAACCTATCTCTGAGTTTTGTTTCATTCCTGAGGGCAGTTCAGAGGCTGAATGGCTATTAAGTGACTACATACAGGAGTTTGTATAAACACAGTGTAGTTCTGTGTGGGTAGGTAAAATTTGGCAGGATGGTAACGAATTATTCATGCATTCGCTTTGAAGTACAAAGTTGGCAACTAATAGAAACCAGTTATAAACAACTGATCTCACTTTGAAAGGAGGCTGTTTAATTTGAAGGATCCGAATATGGTAGTGAGAGTTGCATTATGTAGGTTTGGACGATTTGTGATGCAAAGCTAATCTAAATACACACTGATGATGTATGTGATTTGTTGTTCCTGTTCCTGAAGACAGTTCTGAAAATCCCAATCCATAGCTACCTTTATTATTCTTGTTAGAAAAGATTTTTTCATTTTCCCCTTAAAATAAAACCTGTTATATATGTTATAAACACATACTTCAAAAACTAAAAGTGGACTTTTTTAATAGAAAGTATGAATTCTTATTATGAGTCTGTAGAGTAAGAAGAAGCTATTGTTAATAACAGCAGTTAAAACGCTTTCTAACCTTAAGAAATGTGTATTTGCCAAAATTCTGACATACCTCACTGCATTGATTTATGTTTTGCCATATTCATACATGTCTTGACAGCTAACAGGATGCACCTTCTAACAATACTAAATTTCATTTTAAATTGTTTTTTTTAATATATGTTCTTTGGACTTGTATTATGATTGAAATTAACTGGGTGTTTAACTATACTGTTAGTGAACCAAAATATAAATCCTCCATTAAGAGCACATTAAACAACTGAAATGTTTTCCTTTTTGTTGACTATTAAGGGTCAAAAACCTTTAGTGACTGCAAATAGCCTGACATGAAGTTTAAAAGTATTAACTGGAAGGAAGTGATGGTTTTCATCCTTTGATTTCTTATCTGTGGGTTTTCTTGTGAACATTGCTCTGAGTCCGAACACCGCAATTTGATTCTTTGCTATATCCTATGCGGTTACCTCAGATTCCAGCTATTTAGGAGCTTAGAATTGTCTTTCTTAATGTAAAGTATCCATTCCAGAAGAGATGTGACATTTATTCATATATTTTCTTTTATAAATTTACAAAGGTTATTTTTTGTTCTGTCTTCAGAATTACAGCTACAATATAGAAGAGAAAAGAAACTGACATGGAGGAAGGAAAATCAATTACTACTATGAGTCATAAGAGGGAATGAATACTTCTCCATACTAAATGCACAACAATTCACTTGGAAATCCTTTTCTATCACTTTAGTTTTTGAAACAGAAACAACTATGATTCAATAACCTGTTAATAGCATTCAAACATCCCTCTCCACTCCCATCTCCTCCCACACTTCCTTATCCAATTTTAGCTCTCTGTATAACATGTAGAGACCACTTGCAAGAAAAAGATAACAGGAATTCAAGATTACATAGATAAATGTGAATACAGAATCATCTTAATCTTTTCTCAACACCTGACATGGCCCTGAGGTCACTATCAGCCCTGAACATCCCTAGTCAGCCTCACTAGGGGCTTCCTCATTCAGCCCAGGACCCCATGTCAGCCCCCTGGGTCCATCAGTCCTTGTCTAGGGCCCCAGCAAGATGTCACAGCAGGGCCTGTCTCCAGCTGCCCACAGACCTTTGCTGCCCAGCCACGAGCTCTGCAGAGCCAGGCCAATCTGCCACCTTACAACCTGGCCCTGCCTTGGCCCACTCTCCAAGGAAGTGCGTGATAGTCAATGATGGGGTTGCCCTGGTGCCCACTGGCTGTCCCATTCCTGGACAGGTCCAGACTGTTTGGCTCTGCCCACCGGCCCTAGAGGCATAATAAGACTTGAACGATATATTTATCCCTTTAATGAGGAGCTGACATTTCATTACTAAAAATGGCAGTGTAGAAAGGGTGGTCGGAAGAGTGGAAGTAGGTATATTTAGGGAAATTTGTGTCATGTGGAATCAGGATAATTCAGAAGAGCAGCACATTTCCATTTAAATGAGTCAATACAAACACAGAATAAATTAAATTAATATTGAACTGCTTCATTCCTGGAGTTTCTCCATGATATTTTTACTTATTTCCTATTTAATAAACACCTGCAGCTAAATCATAGTATACTCTCATATAACTCCAGCATCTAAAGCATGTGTTACTAATAAAAACATCTTTAGATTTATTCAATATGGGCTGCCCTTTCATACCAGTGTAAGATGAATAGAGAAGTTTATGATGAAAGGTTTGTGGTCTGGCAGAGAAGGGAGAAGTCTGGATTAACCACTGAATGTAAGATGTTTTCATAGCATGTTGCTGTGACTGAAATTGCAGTCAATCTATTTAACATTGTTAATCTGCTTGGTGCAAGAGGTAAGCTATTTAAAGGGCAGGCACTCAGGTGGATGGTACAAATATTCTTTCTTTGGTCCTTTACCTTTCATGGGGGATTTGGTTCAGGATGTTACTATACCAATATGGAGATACAGTGGTGTAAGACTGGTTAAATGCATTGAAATAGGGTTTTCTGGGACACAGCAGTTAGCGCAAATACACTGCTCTGGATACACAATCTCTCACCTGCAAATCATGTACAGTCCATTGTAAATCCATGCAAACCCAATCTAGTTCAAAATCAATGGATCTTCACAGCTACAAGGCAAAGATCTGCACATTTTATCACAGTTTACAATCAATGCTCAGGATAAGAATACCCTGTTCTTTAAACTTATCCTCTACCAGGTATGCAAGGAGGTATCTTTGGTATCAGTGTTGCTGCGCTGGCATGTTAGCTGAGTGCAACTCCTTCATACCTTAAGGGAGGAGAAGTCTACAGGAAAATCACAAGGATGACAACAAAAGATCCATAAACAGAGATAGTGAATTACCAAAACTGAGTTTTATTTTCATCACTGCCAGATGGGTCTTTTTTTTTCTCCCCTCACCACCTCCCAATTCATATATTTCAACTGTTTAGCATCATAACTAACTTCTGCTGGTGGTACCTTGGGAGATACAACATTGTGCAAAAGAACAGTTTTGTGGGTATTTTCATTGTGAAAAACTAAGATACTGTGTCAGCTCTCCTTGCTAACTAAAAGCTGAAGCTTGTGTCAGGCTTCACTAAGCACACAGGACTCTGATTTTGTATCATTAAAGACTCATTATCTCTTTAACTTCCGTTGAAAGCATCCATCCATAACTATAACTACCACTGAAAAATAGAAGTTACTACATCAGTAATAATGCATTTTTTCCAAATTAAAAAGCCTTTAAAGGATCGATTTGATTTCAAAATAAAGGAAAAATAAAGCTCATGCACAAGGAAAGTACAAAATATTATTTCTGAAAGTAACTTAAAAACCATTCAGGTAACAGAAAGAAGTGTTATGCTTTTAAAACACCTTAGCTTTAAATTTGACTTTGGGATAAAGTTTATTTTAAGAGAAAAGGAGAATAAATATTTTTCAGTGTTGAGTTCTGAATAGAAAATTCCTAATTGCAATTGAATGAAACATTCTCAACAAACCTTACCAGTTTATTCTGGTTTAATATATCTTCTTACACCAAAACTCTCCTTTGAATTTGGCAGTAGATTATTTGAACAGTAATTTGTACACTTAGTTTTGTTTACACTTTCATTATACCTCTACTACATTATCTGATGTTTTGACACAGTTTTCTGTCTTATAGCCACTTTAATCTACTCCTGCACTCTGCATATCTGAGTGAATTTGTTGACATAGGGGAATTTTGAATGTTATATTGCAGTACATGAATCAATGAAAAATTAAATGCACTTGAGACATCATTAGCCAGTCTTAATTCACAACAGAAATTTATAGATACAAAAATTCATTTAATGTAATCTGATCTCTTTATTCAAACTTGAATTTATGAGCAATTCAGCAGGAGCAGAATGACAACTATCTTTTAAAAACAGTAATCTATATTGAATGCCATTTTAGTGTACCTCTGACATATTTACATCTAACGAGTAGAGAAAAGTAGAATCTTTGAACTTAAGTTTCTATTTGCAGAAAAAGCAGAGGAATATAATTCTTTCATTTCCTGCAATATGATATGTCATTATGAAGCAGGTCAGGGTGATAAATCCTCTGCATCTGGAGGCCAGTAAACAGATTAGGAGTCTGCTAGATTGTTACTACTCTATTTTAAGAAAGAAGTAGGTAAGACCAACATACACTGTTCTATATAAACCTACTTTGTACCTTCAGAGCAAAGCTGTTCTTTGATCCTGGCTGGCTGAAGGTTCATACCTCAGCATAATAATAAACAAGAGTCTACAATTGGTTTTCTTACTTAGGAAGTAGTTGACCATAAAGATAACTCAGGTGTGGTATTACATGGTATTATTTTGCTAGCTACACCTAGCCTTATGACCAAACATGACTAGTGGTCTATTACGTTGTGACATGGCTTTGTGTACATTTGTTTGGGAAAAGCATTGATTTTTCCACAGAAGGGAGCCATTACTATGGATAAGAGAGATTAAGTAAGGCTGAAATTTGGTTTCTCATCTTTACAACATAGTTGATACCAATGTGCCTAAAAATTCCACTAAGATTATTTGCAATTCTTGACTTACACTATTTATAGATCTGGAAAAATGTTATCACCTAGGCGAATACCTGCAAAAACCATTAAAATTCCTGCCTATATAGAAAAAAAAATAGTAAGCAAGTACAGTCTAGTTGTTGATGTACATTTTAATACTTCTAATATTTTGCTAGATGAAAGTTTTCATAGTAAACGGCTAGTGTCAGTACGGCCATATATGGAATCCAGAGGTATGCAGAATCCATATGTAATGTAGAACTATGTAAAACCGGTTAAAACACATGGTTCTGGCAATTTAAAATCTGAATCAAAGGATTGTGAAAAGACTTGCATGGTCATATTTAAAGTATGAAAAATACTGTAATCCTTTTAAAAAAATTGAAGCTATGCAAAATAGTGTGTTGTCGTCATATTAAAAGTGAAATATGTGCCAGAAACACTGAAATGCAAAACTGAGATCTTACATCTAATGTAAGAAGGATTAAAATACTATGGAACACCTTTTGGTGGCAAATTAGTTTTGCAGAAATTTAAAAAGCTGAAGGGTGTGGAATGTAAGGATTTTGATGATGTATTATTTTTCATGGTTTGCTAGCTTTGCTTTTTTATATTTTGATTCTCCTGTGCACAGTTATGTGGTTTTATAAACTGAAACCTATTGGTTTTTTATACATTAAATGCTTTTCATTCATTAACACTATAATTACAGCCATTTGTATCAGATAATTTCACCCATTAGGAAGTCAAAATGGATGTAACTGAGATATCCAGGCTGTTTTGGGATCCAAAGGGTGAAGGTAGAGAGGCAAAGTAATGTTCTGCTGTGTCTCTAAGCAGCACACAGGGACTACAAAGTGCAAAGGAAACATGGTAGAGCTGAAATAAAGATTTCTCTGGTTTTTTTGAGAAACCCAAACAAGACTCCCAAGAAACAAATTACTCCATTGGTGCCTCTAGCATGGTTAATGAAGTACAAGGTTATGCAAATATATTTCTGTAAATAATACAGTACTGTCAGAAACTCCTCTGCAGAAAATATACCAATAATAGTGTGTTTTATTACAGCTTTAAGAAAGAGGGAGGAGCTTGCTAAGGAAGAAATAAAGAAAAATTATAAGGTAACTCCTGATACAGAGGGAGAGAGTAGTTGTGTGGGCTTTTTCCCACATCTAGGGGGTGTATTGTTAATATTTTCTACTTCATTTTTAATTGAAAGTGTGAAAACTTTTCGACACCTATTAAAGATTTGTCAGAGTTCTTGAAAAATTGTGGTATATGAGCCTACAGATTTCAAAGCTTAGAAATACATCATATATAACTCTTCTCTAAAGGCACTATTGATGGATTATCACTATTCCACTCACAACCCTCCTGGTATGTATATGTGCTATATTCTTACTTAACATTGTATATTTTGCCACAGATACTCTTTACAACCTCATGTCTGTAGAATCATAGAATCAGAGTAGTTTGGGTTGGAAGGTGACATTTGAAGGTCATTTAGTCCAACCCTACTGTAGTGAGCAAGGACGTCCTCAACTACATCAGCTTGCTCAGAGCCCCATTCAATCTGACATTTTATGTTCCCAGGGATGGGGCATCTATCACCTATATGAGTAACCTGATCCAGTGTTTCACCACCCTCATTGTAAAAAATTTCTCCCTTGTATCTAGTCATAAGCCACCCTCTTTTAGTTTAAAACCATTACCCCTCATCTTATTGTTACAGGCCTTACTAAAATGTCTGCCCCATCAATGACTATATTTGGTTAGTGGTGATTTATAGTTGTTTTTTTTCTTAAAATTTGGAGTCAGTATTTTAATTTTCTGTGTGTTTGATTTGATGTACATACTTGGAGTTACCACAGCTTCAATTTAATAGAACCAATGAAATTCCCTGCCCAGCAGTATGTGAGTAAAACAAGTTAACAGCTGAATTAATAAGGCTTGTTCATCAATTTGCATCTCATAGTTTCTCTATGAGAACTTTGGTTTAAGTTTTCCCAGAGCCTTCCCAGAATGCCTTTCGTGTGTGGTTTGTCTGGTCTCTGAACTCATACTGAAGACTTTCAGTCACTTAAGGGTATTGCTGAATGTGGTTTAGGATAATCTGTTTGATTTTATACCAAAATACACTAGTGTGTTTACATGACCAGTAACAAGGGGCTTAAAAGATGTTCTTCGACCTTTATATCAGCTGTCATTAGCAATGTGATTTGTGCTGAGGTAAATGCAGCAAAGCTTTTCACTTGAAATGCTATACAACATGATTTTTATTCTGCTTTAACTTCACTGTCTTTTAAATTGACTGTAGAAATAAAAAGGATACTCAATATGGTATGAAACGTATTGTGACAAATTTACCCGTTCACAGATTTTAAATAGTTTTGAGCCAACAGATTCAGTTTGTACCAGTTCAATGACCAGCAGCATATGGGCACGTGGTAGGTGCTCTGAGCCCTTGCCCAGTATTACTACTTACTTCCTTTCAGCTATTTGCTAAAATGTCCTAGACCTGAATTTCTAGTTAGATTACTGTTCTGATAAAATCCAAGAAAGGGTAAAATTCCGGTTGATTGGCCAGGTAGGCCTTTAGTCTACTGAAGGGTTAGATGTAAAATCATAGAGCTGCAGTAAGAAATATCTGTACCAATCTGCCTGACTTCTTTTGTTTGCAGAAA
This sequence comes from Dromococcyx pavoninus, assembly GCA_033558185.1. Taxonomy (NCBI): domain Eukaryota; kingdom Metazoa; phylum Chordata; class Aves; order Cuculiformes; family Neomorphidae; genus Dromococcyx; species Dromococcyx pavoninus. The sequence continues at coordinate 4,893,441 of JAUMJL010000044.1, read as the reverse complement.
CACAGCAGATATGGTATCTATGTCCACTAGCCTTATCAGGCTCAGCACTGGTATAGTGTAGACAGAGCCAACAGGGATAGCAATTTCATTATTTCCTGATTCCCCAAAGTACTGTATTACAGCCAGACTTTATGAGATGGAACAATGCATTCAAATATTACTCCAAGCCACTGGGAGATGATGAAGTGTGTAGGCTGAATGGCTGTCTTGTTTATTATTTCACACTTCCCCAGCTTAGGCTAGGCAGTTTATTTTATTCAGAAACTCTGTGAGGTCCCTGTCCAAAGATGTTTCGGTCTAATTCTTCATAGTAAAATGCAGAAGCAACTGGACAGTGGAAAGTGAAAAGCAACAGCAGAGAGAAAATGGAGGTGATATTAGAATAAGATTATTGACTTACCTAATGATGGCTTGCAAGAGTCACAACAAAAGTGTAGCTGGGTAGTAATGAACTGGTTTATTTTTTTTCTGTATCAGGATATTTTTCATCTATATTTTGCTGTAATATAGCTGTTTGATCTTATTCCATTTTTTATTTTTCAATAGTAAAGAAAACAAAAGTGCTGTTCTTATGTTTTAGACTTTGATGAAACATTTGAAAGAGAAATTAATATTTTAAGTTCCCATTGCATGAGTTCTTGCATTAATTAAGTGTATATCTGTCTATATGAAAATTCACATTAGACATCAAAATCCTGACTAGTACTATGAATGTGCAAAGATGTGATCACATTAGAGACAAAGTAAACTACATTTTAAGTAAAAAAAGATGGACACTGTGAGTAGTTTCTTCTTTTTCTGTCAGGTTATTTCCTGTTTTGACTGGTTGTGTCTTAGGTTGAAACATTCTGACTCAAATTTCAGTGCTTTAAAATTCAGCAATCTGCATCTTAGTGATTTGGTTTAGCTTCCTAGGTATTTTATGGTTTTGGTAACTAAGCGCAACTGTACAGAACTCTCAAATGTTAAGTCCAAGTCATGCACTCTGCTTCTTAAAAGGTAGACTGTGCTAAATTTGATCAAGTTCAGACCTGTTTTCTCAAGGTCATTAAAACATCTTTAAGGCAACCAACCAAGTACCTCACATCTACAGGTGACAGCACTTTTTTATTTTGTCTCCAAGCAGCAGCACATATATGGATACTTTATATACTTTGATTGCTATGAAAGTTTATTTTCTTTTCCACTTATCTTACAATGAATTAATCTCAGATAAACTCTGCTAAGGTCTCAACAAGGCACTGTGAGAAGTCTTGTTACTTATTCTCTTTTGGAATGCTCTTTGTGAGGCCCAGAAGACAGAGCAGTGGGATCAAATACCATTCTTTTTTTCCCTCTGAGCAAAACATTCACTGCCACTACTCTTCCCTTAACTCAGAAAGCTTTACTCCAAATCTCAATATTTCACATGCAAGCAACTCCAGAGTATTAGGTAGAATAGCTCTACAAACCCTCTAAGGTATTAAAGCAATTAATATTCTCTTACCACTCAAAATTATTTTCTTTGCTCTAGTTAGGAAAGTCCTCTGGTACGTAAAAACTTCTAACTGACAGGCATTCCAGATTATTCAGGCCATGTTCAGCCTAGACCTGGCCGATAATTTTTAGTGTATTCCTAAAGCAAATGTAGAATCTATCAGTGCCATGACAAGGTTTTTGTTAGTATTTAGTTACACCAAACTGATGCATTATATTAGTAAAGACAGAGACATTACATTTAGTCATTCTTAATTATGTTTTTCCTGTTTGAGCTTGCAATTTGAACTGTATCTTCTAATATACTAAATTTATCTGACATCTCAAAGTCTATGAAATCAGATGCTGATGCTGAAAAACTTCTTCTCATACTGTCACAACTATCAGCTACCAATGAACACAGAAATGGCTCAGATTTACTCTAAAGGATTTTTGAAAATATTTTTCAATTTAAAAAAAGCTAACAACTGTTCTAAAAATGAAAAATTATGTTGCATTTTAAATACTTTGTGATGAGTACCCAAACATGTTTATTTCTGTTACATTGGATTTATCACTGTAAATGATTAGCGGAACACATTGCATATTATCAAGACAATCTTGGATTTCCATCAGATATATATATTTGTATGCATAGTTTGTTCAAAAGATTTATTATGGAGATGTCTGCTACTAAGAGATTTTGAGCATCCGTAGTTAGCACCAAATTCAACAAATGAAGTCTGCATAGCACAAATCGATAGAGTGGCAGGATGATGACCATTTTAAACTCTGGTCAGGTGTATGCAGAGTGGATAAATCTCTATCGTTTTTATTTCTCAAGACAGTTTAACTTTCTTCTTCCTGAAAATAAAATCGGTGTAAAAGAACAAACTACAAAACAGTTTTATGTATCAGATTTGGAGTAAAGCTGTCTGAGTTAAGGGAAGAGTAATGGAAGTGAACATATAGAGGACAACTTCAGACCTTTGGAAAGACTGAAATGCTCTTGGGGCATGCAAACACAGACTTATATAGACAAAGATGATGATTGCCTGAGTTTAGAAAATGATTCCTATGGTTTGAGATAGCAGATGCTAAAGGCTCAGAGCAAACAGGTTCTGGTGTGTAGAGAGCAGAACAACTGCAAATTCATGAACTGGAGTTGACACTGGTTTTGCCAAATTGCTGAGACTCCAATCAATCCTGGAAAGGCAGTTGCAGAGAATCAAAGTCAGCTCATGGCAGAAATGGTTTTAAGAACAGTACAGATTTAACATGCTATTTTAAGGCAGTTTCCTATGCTGATGAAGGAAAAAAGTAAAGCTAATGCAGGTGTCACTCACTGATTCAAGTCACTTATTCTATGTACAGATCTTCCATTGGGCATCAGCAGAACTCTGTGAGCTCTGGAGAAGATATGGTTATTTCTCAATGAAGTGCCCATAGTAAGGCAAATTTTCCAATAGCCGAATTATGTTGGTGGGTTTTGGACAAAACATAAGGAAGAAACAAGTGGGTTTTATAAAATCGACTGAGTGCAAAGATGATGTTTCTCTGAAAAGAAATTTAAACTTATATGTAGTTCACTGATGTTGTCTACTGTTCAGTAACAATAACCGAGATAAGTGTACTGACATTGAGGTGATAAATACAATATTTCTGAAAGATCATTATAAGATTTACTCAAATAATGCTTATGTTAAATTTAAAAAAAAAACCCAACTAATTTCTATTGGGGTTGCCTACCTCCTTGTCGTTTAACACTTTTGTTATTTTGCCTAAGAGTCTGATTCTCCATAATAATTAGACTGTATCACGTCTCCACAGTTGTTAGAGCATAAGTATCTAACCTTTGCACTTAGTGGAACAATGTTCCCTTTAGACTAACAAAGCCACTGCATTTAAAGCATTGAACTATCTGTTTATTGATTAGAATATACCTTAATCAATATTGCCCTCTGTTCATACACTGTTTAGAAGTACTTTACACCTTGCCATTTTCTCATCGTTTTTTCTTGTTATGGATTTTTTCCTTGGTGAAATTCATATTTGCAAATGTACTTTTTTCTGGAGAAAGAATGTCTTTAAAAAGTTTTGTCTTGTAACATTTTACCAGAAAACTTAGTGATCATAATATCAATTAAAATATTTAAGTTCACTGAATAACTTTGTTTATTTCAATTGAGAATGCTCGCAGGTTTCCACAGATGTCTTGTCTACTGTATGCTCTCTCTTGCACAGAGAATGATGGAAAAGTTAAAGAAAAATAAAGCCATATCTAGGTTACAGGAGAGTCTCTTATACAATATTCAGATGTTAATGCATCTATACTTTGGAAAGACAGCATACATTGCCCTTCTGGTCTTTAATCAGTGAGTGTCATCAAGCTGCTAAAATCTTATCATCTACCCAAGGTCTTGAAGGTATATTTGCCTAGTATGTCCTGTCCTGATCATTCTTTAGAGAGGTCTGTTCCTTGTCATTGTGTTTTCCTCAGACAAACACAATGAGCACTGAAAATTATGGTATTTTATCGTTGTTTTGTGAAATGTAGAAATGTAATTTAACACAGCTTGTATTTTAATTATTTTCAGAATAATAAAAATGTGGTGACATTAATGTGCTGTAAAAATAAATTGTAAATAACAGCAAAATAACTAAGATGATGCACAAACAATCTCTAAAGTTTCTGTTTATTATGTATATGCTTGATTTCAGATTGTTTTAGTGGTGTTACTAGTATTCAGGAGCATGGGTTAATGAGCCTTTAATTTACAGCTTCACTAAGTAGGAAAGACTAGGAATCTTGATTTTCCTATTTGAAATTAACTTATTGAAATGAGCTGATCTGACAAGAACCAAGCAAAGTCTCAGCTCACCGGCTCTAACAATTACTATTGTTTTCTGGTTACAGTCTTTTCTTGAGTTTATATTTGTCCTCTTCTTTGTATGATCAGTTGATTATATGTTGCATAATTGTCTTATTCTACGTGATCTTTCTTTATTAATGTTTCATTTTTAATTATTTTAATCCTCTGATGTTACTGCATATTAGGAACTTTATTACATTCAGTGTTTAGAATAATTGCATTCTGAATAAAATGTTGGAAAGGGAAGTGCAGTTTCACAAGTTTTTTGAGATCAACTACAGGATGTTGAATTATTTTCCATTTTCATAGATGTCTTTATTATTTGAATTCCAAATGATATTTGTCCTATACATCCATATAACGAATCACACAAAAGGAATTGAGGATTGACACAATTCTGTACCCCTGGCATTTGATAAAATTCATTAGCAGTGCATCAGAATGGAAGTGATGCATTTCTCTTGAAAATCCAGTACAAGCCTGCAAGAATTGAGGGTGCTCATGTATTTTTTCTGTGAGTAAGTCTTTTATGAGTACAGCTTGAACACAGCTGTGCCTTTTCCAATATATGGCTAAAAGACAAAATGCAGCATGAGCTTTTTATACATACCAAGGCCCATCTGCCATGAAAACACACTTATCTTTGTGGTTACAATTTTGTTATTGATCCAAAATGGTAAAGAAAAGAAAAAAGAGGGGGGAAAAAAAGGAGAAATACAGAAGAAAAACACAAGAAAAAAGGCAACAAAGCGGAAAAATGCAAATGATAAAAGAACCATAAATCCATCCTTTTGTTGTTCTTCCAGCTGCATCTGTGAACAATTGTCAGTTACTAGTCAAACAGTACTTGACTTGTTGCCAACATGAATTTTCCAAAATCAAATGTAAACAAACTCTGCAAGTGCTTCCTCATTTGCCAAGCCAATAATTATTTACTTTGTTTGGGCCTGGTATTACTGTCAGATCAGCTTTGCAGTCTATAATGTGTTTGCTAATGAAACCATGGGGTCTAAAGCTATGTATTAACCTTGTCACCCTTCAATTTTGAGCTCAATAAAGTTGTACCATAGTTTTGTAAACTAGGATTGAAGGATACGCAAATGATCAATTATATTTTATGTTTTCCTTTATCCTCGTAAATTGGTCATCTTTAAATATGCCTCACATTTAAGGTTAATTCACTGATTTTGAAGCACTGGGAAGATGTATCATTTAGAATGGTTTTAATTACCATCTGTTACTCATATCTTAAAGCTGGTAAACATGCATAACCATACTCAACTGAAGTCATGAACCCATTTCACAACAATAACTTAAAGTCGGTAAAAGTATAGCAAGTAGTTGTGAGGCACTCAGCTGGAGAAACAATAGAACTATATGGGTTGAGTATTTAGATACTATATTTTATCCCACTCCTGAAGACTGCACATATGCTGTATTTGCTTGTTACATTTTTAGGATTATGGGTCCCTTAATTCTGGAATGGAAAAAAAGGTAATATCAGAGATGAGTATAGTTTATCATTTCACTACATATCACACTAAACACAGTTACTTTTATTTAACATACATAATTTTTACTCTAGAACAATGTGGTTTTGCTGAAGATTATTTAAAGTTAGACACTCAAGTTGGAATAGAAACACATTCTTTACCCCATATAAATACACCATTGGGAAAAAAGAGACATTCAGGTGGCATGTAATGTGGTTGAAACCTTATTTTACTATCTTGGTCTTATGGCCAAATGTTTCTGGTGGTGTCCAGTGCCAAGGCCACTTGACCTGTCTGCTATGATATACAATGCTTTTAACAGCTATAATGTACTCTGACACCAGCCAGAGGTTAGCGTGACACAATCTAAGCGTGGATGAGTCCCTTTTCCTAGACAGACATTTGTTTTTCCCTGAAGTAGTAATAAAATACTAAGAAATTACTGTTGGACTCCACCATTTTATTTCTTATGCATAGGTGATCCTAGTAGATTCAGGTTAGTCCCTCAAGTGTCGTACTCTCAAATACCCTATTACTTTGGTAGAAATCTGAGTTTTTTATTAGAAACCTCTTTTTGCTGCCTGTGTATTCAAATGCTATGTAAGATGAAATGTTGTTAATAAAATCTGGTGTATAATTTCTGTTTCAAGATGAGATTTTAACCTCTGATCAGAAAATTTACACTGGAGGGTGGAATAATTGTTTATAGAAAATCCTGTTATATTTATAAGGATATTTTTCCATGGGATAAATTATTAGAATAAATATGACTTAAAAACTTTCAGAGTATCATGCAACTATAAACATGCAACCAAGCCAAAATAATGCAAGTCAGAACTTGAAATGCAATGCAGAATGCTGCCAACAGCTAACAAAACAGCCTTGTTCTAGTGGTGTCCTACATCTACTTACAGCTGGCGGCTGTAATTTGAGGAATCCTCAAGCAGAATCAAGTCAACAGAAACTCACTTGGCCTTGTAACTTGGAGTGAGAAATTTAGAAGGTGAAGAGGGTTAGAGAATGTTTCTTGGTCACATAGTTTCCAGTTGCCCAAATGGTTTCTTGCAATGTGTGCTGTGGAAACCTGAAAATATTTGTGTCCTAAAGACTAGACTTATATTCTAGAAGTCTTTGCTCTGGATGGCTTCTGTTGGATAGAACAAAAGTTGTAATACTTCTTTCCTAACCCAAATGGATGTGGAAATAATGTTGAAAAGTAATGCACAAATCAGCATTTACCTTATGGAAAACTACAGACTTATTTTAAGTCCTGATGGATTTTATTCTGGAACTAACAATTCCATATAGCTCCGCTCCAAATTTTGCTCTTTGTTATTATAGGAAAAAAAAATTACATTTTTTCCTTTTTTACTGATGAACAAAGTAAACAGATTGTATTTTGCAGATTTCATTTAAAAGAAGTTATCGAGGTGAAAGTTTATAAGATCAGACACTGTTTGGGTGTTTTTTCATTTTTTGTATCATAGAGTCCTGTCTCATGCTTTTACTATTTCATTTCATGGGTTTATTTTGAAGGTATTTTTGGCTTGTAAGCTGAAGTTTTACACTTGAGTCAAACAGAAAATCCTCTTCTGCAACACAAGTGCACACAATTCACTGGCAGAGCCTAAATTGTGGATAATTGGATTGAGCTATGAGCTTAAAGATGAAGGGAACAAAAGCATGTCCCAAAGCTGCATTTGATAGTCTTAGAGTCTTATCTGGGGATGTTTTACACCAGGCTTGAAAACTGTATTTGTTCATAGCGATTTATACAATCTACAATGACATTTTATTTGAGCTGGAGTCATACAGACAAACCGTAACATGCATTTAGCTCTTTCTTTTTTGGTTTGGATGAGATATCACAGCAAAACCTTCTGTAGAAGGTTGCTTGAGAAACACATATTTAAAATGTTGAGGCAAATATCGTAATGGGTGATGATAAGATGTCACAATGAGCTGCAATGTTAGTCTATTATCAGAGGTAGCTTACAGAAGAGGTGTGTTAGGAATCTTTTTTTTTAACAAGTTACTGTAAGCAACACTTTGAACTTGTATCTTACATAGGAAAAAATACTTCACATTAACATGTATAACTTACCAAACATATTTGTAAACTTCTTAAGGGCATTTGATTATTTTTCAAGTATCATTATTCACAATACATGTAGCTGGAAAGTTAACAACAGTTTCTCCTATTTACCTGCAATTATGATTTTAAAAGGAACAATATCAGAGATTGAGATACTCCTCTTTATAAATTACTGTACTTTACTGACACAGCAAACACCTCTGAATTTTTCCTCTCCATGATATTTCTGTCAAAGTTTTTACTAAGCTAATTAGTTAATCAAGATAATTTATACAATGATATATCTTCACTATGATACAATGTTGTTCTCATTGAAGTCAGTGGTAAAAAATCCCAGGAGGCAAAATTAGTTCCCGTGTCTATTATGTACAGTGAATATATTGATCAATAGACTGTAACATTCATAACTTTTGTCCTTTTCTCTTTAACATTTTTTCCCGCAAAGCATTTTTGGAGGGAGCCAAAGCAGATAGTGTTAAGTCCTAGGAAGTTATTGATAGCAGATATATTTCCTTGGACTAATGCAGATTTTACTGAAATTTTTACAGGTGATAAAATACACACCTTACCATGAATTCATTTATTATTTAAATGAAAAAATATTTTTGAAAGGCAATTTTAAAGAAATCCAGGATTTTAACTATATAAAATGGCATCACTTTCTGAGCACCTTTGCATGGTTCAGAGCTCACAAATGTCTCAAATTAGGGATCTCCTAGGGTAAAATTCTCAGCTGCCATCACCAAGACCGACCAATGGTGCTTTATGCCAAATCAGAAATTAACACAAATGTGGACTATTTTCACACGACAATGTCTACAGCAGTTTTACATGACAGGACAAATGCTCAACCAATTTATTTTACCCTTCAGATGGATTTTTGCAGATTGATCAACCCCTACATTACAAATCCAAACGAAAATGCCTGTCTTTAAGTCTTGAATGGAACATCAAAATGTTTCTATTACTATTCTAACTGTTAATTGTAGTTAAACATACCGAAGAATATAGAAATCCTAAGCAATGTTTCTATTACTATTCTAACTGTTAATTGTAGTTAAACATACTGAAGAATATAGAAATCCTAAGCAATGTTTCTATTACTATTCTAACTGTTAATTGTAGTTAAACATACTGAAGAATATAGAAATCCTAAGCAAAGTCAGGGCCTTACTGTGAAAAGTACTGTGCAAAATATACAGTAAGAAATAACTCCTCTCCAAGGAGTTTATAGACTAAGAAGATGATGCTGACAAACAAGAAAAGAGGAAATAATACTATTCACATGATAATGATCTGAAGTATGTACTCTCAAGTGATTGATATGGAGTATTTCAGTAGCCCAGATACTTCTCAGGAACTGCGTTTTCTGACATCACTGTAATATGAAGCCTGATAATATCAGGAAGCTCAAGTTGAACAGTCAGATCTCATTAGTTAGTTTTGAAAATTTTGCCTTTTGCAATTGTCTTGTGATCTAAAAAGCACACTTAGGCTAGAGCACGACTGTGCTCCATTGTCCACAAATGATCACAAACCTGTTCTTGTGATGTACTGTCTATATGAGAAGTCAATATTGCTTTCTGTCTATGTTATCAATCAGTCGCATTTTTCCTAATTTGAAAGTTAATACATTTATGAACTTGTATAATGTCATAGAACAATAATTTGTATCACTCTTTCAATAGTAAACACCAGTTACTGAAAAGTGACAGTCTCTTTTGCCTTGCTGAGCTGTGTAATTATACTAAACTATAACTGTGTCTGCATATTGTCCCTAAATGTGCAAATGTTTGTTTCATTTTTACTGTTGTTTCCCAATGCAAAAATGTTGTCCTCAAATATTTATATTAATTTACATAAATTCTCAAAAGTCTGTTTTGCCTACAGCTGTAGTTGGTAAGTAATCTCCTTTTCTATTTTCTTTATTTTGACCTACAAGTTTTCTTATTCTCATATTTTTCCCACTTTCTTGCCCCAGCCTGCTGGAAACAGGGGGTTGAACAAAAGGCTATGTGGGTGTCTGGCTGCAAACTGAGGCTATTCCATCACAGTGACTGTGGATGCTCTCCTTCTCATGCTGAAAACTTTGAGAAAATACCTCACTTTTGAGAACTGAGGACGTATACAGTTTTTTGCTAGTACAGTGTTAACTTTATTCGTAACAGATTATATGGTTCTGTGTTTTGCATTTGTGACCCAAACAGTGTTGATAACACACTGATATTTTAGCTATTGCTAAACAATTCTTGCATAGCTTACAGGCCTTTTCTGTTTCTCACACTGCCCTGCCAGTGAGTAGACTGGGGGTGCACAAGAATTTGGGAAGGAACACAGCCAGGATAGCTGACCCCAACTGAGAGCCAGGATAGCTGACCAAAGGCATATTCCATACTTTATGATGACACATTCAACAATGATATTTGGGGGAAACAAGGAGGAAGCGTTTGTGTTCCCAAATAGCAGTTATGCAGATAGAGACCTGCTTTCCTGGAAATGGCTGAATATCTGCCTGTTAATGGCAAGTAGTGAATGAATTCCTTATTTTAGTTTGTCTGTGGGCCCACTTTTGCTTTCCCTTTTAAACTGTCATAACCCATGAGTTTTCTCAGTTTTGCTCTTGCAACTCTGTCCCCCATCCCACTTAGGTGAGTAAGCAAGCAGTTCTGTGGATCTTAGTTGCCCATTGAGGTTAACCCACAGCAGACACCACTAGTGTAATCTGTTGCTGGTACAACCCATTCCAAAATAACCAACAGGAAATACCACTAGCTGAAGTGTTTCTTGGTCCTTGGTGATGCCAGCTGCTTGTAGGGACTGGGCTGTCTCCCAGACTACAATGTGAAAAAACACTGTTATAGTGCATTATCAATCACCTCACTCTGCTTGTAAAATGCTTGGATGTTATTTGCCCTCTTGGCATTTAGCCACAGCTCTACTGGATTGGAAATACATACTGGTTCAGCTATGCACATTCTGCCTGAATCTGCTTCTGTGTAATAGTCACTTCCAGACAGCTCAGCTCATACAGCCTAAGCATGATCTGACATCCTACTTGAAGAAAGTAAGACCTGTGCCCTAAAATGACACGTGATATTTGTATTTGCCAAGTTTCCTACATGGAATTCATCACAAGTTTTATTGAATGAGAAGTTTTAAAAGGAAACAATTTATTTTCACAGGCTTCAGGAACTTACTATTTTTTGATCATGGTATTTGACTTTTTTTTTCTTAAATAAACCATTTTTTGTGGTTTTTGCATAGGTACTACAAACCAACACATTTGTCCATCTATTTTGTGACCTCAAAGAAAAGGAAAGGGAGAAGCACTGCAGATGTTTAAACTTTAAACTTTGTTTTACCTTCCAAGGTAAAAAATCTGAAGATTTATAATAATGACCTTTAGGATCTCTTAGTGTTATGCAATTTGAGGAACTTTCTGTACATAGACTTTACAAAGTTAATTTCAGCACATGGAAAATGGAGAAACTTTTAGATTAAATGAAAAGTTCTGTAACCCTTATGTCTTTGTCTGGAAAATTACTGAAACCTGAAGAGAAAATCCTGATGTTATAAAGACAGCTGAAATACTTTAAAAACCGTGAGTAAACTTTTCTGAAGTGCTTGCTACAAGGTCTTCTTCCCTCCCACTGAAGTCAACAGGAGAACTTTTTCCATTGAACTTCCCATGTTCCGAACTCAGGCCAACAACGAAGGCATTTGAAAAATCATCTGAGTATTTTCAACTGACTGAAAAAAGAATTTGAAATTCTCACAGGAGAGGTTGTTCTTCAGAATTTTCCTACTCAGTTCCAGAAGTAACTCAAAATAACTCAGATAAGTTTTGCTGGAATTCATATGCTTGAGAAACTGTTCATAGTCTTTGAAGATTTTGCACTTCTACCGTAATTAGATATAGAGCTATTTCTATTCCATATATATATTTCTATTCCATATAAACTTTTAAGAAGTTGGTTCCAGTTCTTGAAAATTACGCCATTTTTGTATTTGTGATGTTAAAACATTTATATTCTGTAATGTGGGTGATTCTATACCTTTTTTAAAATAATCTATTGAGATTGCACATGTAGGAAAGTATTTGAACGTCTTCATTGCTTTGTCCTTTTGCCTGTTTCCACTACTATTTTTTCAAGCATGTATTAGAAGTTTGAGCATACTGAGTATGGTACTGTCATCCAGAATATGTTCTTTGCTTTGGTTTTTAATAGGAAGGTAAGATATTCTCTGGACTCCAAGCCTCCTGAGCCAGATGACTGTGAAGACCAACCCTCAATGTTCCAAGAAGACTTGGTTAGAGACCTGCTAGGCCAATTAAACATCCACAAGTCTGTGGGGCCGGATGCGATACCCTCAAGGATATAAAGAGAGCTGGCAGATGTCCTTGCCAACCCCCTTCCCCTCATCTATCAACAGTCCTGGCTGACTGGGGAAGTGCCGCTCGACTGGAAACTGGCAAATGTAACTCCCATTTACAAGAAGGGTCGAAAGGAGGATTCAGGGAATTATAGGCCTGTCAGCTTGACCTCAGTACCAGGGACGGTCATGGAGCAGATCATATTGAGTGCTATCACACAGCATATGCAGGACAGCCAGGTGATCAGTCCCAGTCAACATGGGTTTGTGAAAGGCAGGTCCTGCCAGACCAATCTGATCTCCTTCTATGGCAAGGTTACCCGATAAATGGACGAGGGAAAGGCTGTGGATGTGGTGCACCTGGACTTCTGTAAAGCCTTTGACACTATTTCTCACAGCATTCTGCTTGAGAAACTGGCTGCTGTTGGCCTGGACAGGCACACCCTCTGTTGGGTAAAAAACTGGCTGGATGGCTGGGCCCAGAGGGTGGTGGTAAATGGAGTTAAATCCAGTTGGAAACCAGTCACAAGTGGTGTTTCCCAGGGTTTAGTGCTGGGTCCAGTCTTGTTCAATATCTTTATTAATGATCTGGATGAAGGGATCAAGTGCACCATTAGCAAGTTGCAGATGACAACAAGCTGGGTGGCAGTGTTGATCTGCTTGAAGGAAGGGAGGCTCTGTAGAGAGAACTGGACAGGCTGGATCGATGGGCTGAGACCAACGGGATGAGGTTTAACAACACCAAATGCCAGGTCCTGCACTTGGGGTACAACAACCCCAGGCAGCGTTACAGGCTTGCGGAAGAATGGCTGGAGAGCTGCCTGGAGGAGAAGGACCTGGGGATGTTGGTTGACAATTGGCTGAACATGAGCCAGCAGTGTGCCCAGGTGGCCAAGAGGGCCAATGGCATCTTGAACCTGTACCAAAAACAGTGTGGCCAGCAGGACAAAGGAGGTTATTGTACCCCTGTACTCGGCACTGGTGAGGCCACACCTTGAGTACTGTGTTCAATTCTGGGCCCCTCAGTATGAGAAGGACATTGGGGTGTTGGATCACATCCAGAAAAGGGCGAGGATGGTGAAGGGGCTGGAAATCAAGTCGTATGAGGAACGGCTGAGGGAAATGGGCTTGTTTAGCTAGGAGAAGAGGAGACTGAGGGAGACCTCATCATTGTCTACAGCTGCCTGAAAGGAGGCTGTAGCAGAGCAAGTGTTGATCTCTTCTCTCAAGTGACAGGTGATAGGACGAGGGGAAATGGCCATAAGTTGTGCCAGGGGAGGTTCAGACTTAATATTAGGAAGAATTTCTTTACTGAAAGGTTAGTCAGGCACTGAAACAGGCTGCCCAGGGAGGTAGTTGAGTCACCATCCCTGGAGGTAGTTAAAAGAAGGATAGACGAGTTTTTAAGGGACACGGTTTAGCAGATGACGCGTGCGGTTAGACTCGATGATCTCAGAAGTCTTTTCCAACCGGAGGATTCTATCATTCTTTTCCTCATAGGTCTCTGTTCTCCTAAGTTTTATTGCATTTGGGCTTGGCCTTTTCAAGATGATCTCCTTTACTTACTAATGCTTACTCTGCTCCCCATAGTGTCACATTTGATAATTCAAAATCTAAAGAAGAGGGCAAGGAGGTGACAGAAATCCTTTATTGCAAGATGGTTACGGAAGAAAATTATTTACCTTTTGCCTTATCAACTCCAATCTCAATTTTCAATCTCTTCTTCTGTTGTCTCTGCAAATGTTGTCATATAGACCACAGAAGAGACTTATAATAAATTCTTCTAAAGTCCACATTTTCTATCCTAACTCCTCCACCATGCATTGAGTCTGTGCAAAGGGAGGACCAGTGTCCTTGATGGGTGGTCAGAGGAGAGACAAGAGCATGGTGCTCATTCAAGCTAAGAGCTGAGTGAACAACCAGCTCTTCTCGAAATGTCTTTTGGCTCAATACATTGATTGCTAAGGGAAGATCTAATAAACAGGTCCCCAAATCTTATTGGAACTGCTGAATTAAAGTTCCTTTACAATATATTGAATCTAAATTTATGAAAAATTTTCTGCCGAACTATCTGAGTATAAAATTCTCTAGAAAGCACAAGGTTTCAATCTCTGATGTTACATCCATTCACATCCTTTGACCACACTTTTCTGTGGCTGAGGTTCTGCAATAAGGTTAAATCAGTTTTAGACGGTGTTTTTGCCAAGCTGAGTCCTATCTTCCCCTGTTCCAGCTGTAAATTATCTCTACCTCCTTTTGCTAGTGCTGCTGGATGTATGGCCATTACTCAGCTGCTGAAAATGAATTTAATAAAACAAGTGACTTACTTTTAGCCAAACAATCACACCAGTGATCTGGCACAAAAGGGGTTGCAGAAATTTGTATTTGAAAATACAGGAAGAGAAGAAATACTCTTTTTGGTGGTAGATGAGCCTTAGAAGGACTTAAATTCTACTTTTTATATTGCACACTAACTATGGATTCTTCTTAATACTATTTTATTTGGTGTAAAAGATATTTTTCTTCTCTCAATTTGGGTAATTATAAAAAAAGTTTTCTTTTCTTTGATAGTAATTTTATTCTACCTCTACTACAGCCGGTTTTCTTCTCATTGCACTAATCTGCATGCTTTCTTTGCTGTCTTTCTTCTTTAATGTCTTTCTTCCTAGCCTTTGTGCCCAGCTCTGAAGAAGTGGCTGTAGCGTAACGCATCTAAGTGAAAAAACATGTTGTTCCTGCAGACGTATCCCTACTGTAAAGTGGATACATCCTTAAATCTTTTATATACTTTGTGAATTTAGACACAGATTTTTAAGGTGGATATTTAGTTGTCATAGTGCCAAAAACATGCCCTCAGGATTCAGGCTTACTAAGAGCAATTTTTAATATAGTGCATGTTTCAGTACCCAAAATGAATATGTGCCACAAAACCCAATATAGTACTTTTCTTCACGTCCTCCTCTCAACCACATAATCTGGAAGAAAGCTACTAGAAGCACTTCCATATGGAAAAAAGATAGCTGCAGCCAAAACAAGTTGTTCAGCTTATTAGAATCAGTATGAATACGTTCATTGAAATTTTGGCATGTCTGAACATTATTTTCTAAAGAAATGATTAAATGTTGATCATATTTCTTGTTTAAAAGAGATTTTCAACAAATGACAAAATATTTTGTGCTTGAGGGCAATAAATATTTTTACTACGTGAAAATTTAGATTGTTGTGATAATTTCCAAGTCTGGTGAATGGCTGCATTCTAAAGCTAGTAAAAGCAAGGAACAAAAATAAAAGAGCCCAAATATATCAAAGTTCAAATTAGAAATTTACTTTGCAGAAATAGATTTATGCAACCGGTAATTAGTTTTACTGTTGCTGTCAAAGTACAAAAGATTTTTAAAAGTTTTATGATTTATAAGTAAATCAAACAAGTATAAAGTGCGTAGCATATCATGCCTGTCATGAAGGTACCAGTGAGATGTCTCACAGTGAAGGTACATCTTGCTGGACTGCTTCATTCTAACTCTACTGAACAGGCATTGTCCTACATATGAAGGAAGAATATATTTTAATTACCACTCAGATAAATCTGTTCATGGCTTTAGAAAAGAGAATATTGAAACTGAGCGTTGTCGATATTTTCACCTTTACACTGAACTCTGTGCATCTTTGTCCCAGTTCTGTCCTTTGGGATGACACTGCCAGTTCCTAAAATCAATGTCTTCATTTTCCCACTCTACTCAGTGTTTTCGTACACTACTCAGCATTTTTGTACTCTACTCAGCACTTTTCAGGCCACACCTAGAGTATTGTGTACAGCTCCGGTCCCCACAATTCAAGAAAGACACAGATAGACTGGATAGGGTCATGAATACGATCAAAGGCCTAGAGAACCTACCCAATGAGGAAAGACTGAAGGAGACGGATAGCTTCTTCCTGGCGAAGAGAAAAGTTGGGGAGCCCCCATCACAGTATCCAAGTACTTAAAAGGCAGCTACAAAGAGGACAGAGGCTCTCTCTTCAGAAGGAGGCATGTGGAGAAGACAAAAGGCAATGGGTATAATTTGCTCTGGAGAGGTTTCATCTGAATATGATAGAAATTTTTTACAGTGAGGGCAGTCATTCACTGCAAAACCTCCCCAGAAACATGGTAGAGTCCCCAGCACCAGAGGTTTTTCAGGATGCAGTTGGGCAGAGTGCTGGATGATCTCATCTAATCTCCTTTTTCCTATGAAAGACTAGATGAGATGATCTTTCAAGATTACTTCCAAACTGGGTTGTTCTATGATTCTATAATCTAAATATCTTTCACTTGAAAATGCAAGTGTGGGTCTTATATTCAGTATCCTGTTTCTTAACCATCATTACATAAACTGAATTCTTCCCTTCTTAGTTTTAACTATGCAACTATTTTTAAGCTACTGTTTATTACGATAATGACCTATATAAAGATCCATAACTAGTATAAAGTTATTTATGTAAAGAAACAAATCATTCAGTGCATGCTAGCTGAATAGCTAGAACTTAGTATGCAAAGTGCTTCATGATGAATATTTATTTCTGCTGAAAATCAAGTGACTTTGGAAACATTTGCTATGAGTAAATCTTGGTCAATCACTGTCTACTAGAAAAAGCAGTGTTTGTTACTACTTGATTCACATTCAAGGTACGTATTGCAGCTCTTCTCTCAGAAGAGCTCTTCTGTCAGAACAGGCTTTTCCATTAGATGATTCAGGACTTTCTGTCTGGCAGAGACTGTTTATTATTTTAGCAAATGTTATTGGCACAAGCTATATCAATCCAGACACATCTTCTCTTTGCACAACTTGTTTTTAGTTTTAGACTATCAGGCACTTAGCACTTACTGCCAGTTGCTTAAACAACACTTACCCTCTGCCATGAAGGGTAATTATGGCAGCCCCGCACAACATGACTAAATTTGCCTGTCTATAAAAGGTTTTCCATGGTATACAATTTCTGTGATATTTTGACAGACAAGACTTATGTAGATATAAATATTTTGGTTGCTAAGATACCAAATATATTTATTGTAGACCTCATATAATGTTATTTTGAGGCAGAATAATTTGCTTTTTTAGACCTCATAGTGTGAGAGCTTTACAGATTAATGTATGCTTTTCTGTTGTTTCCAATGCAAGTCTTTCATGGATTACACATTACTGAGCAAGTCTGACCTGTTTTCTTATAGTGTCTTTCCTCCCTTTTTTTACTTATTTCTCTAACACATCGTTTGTTTTATGAAACAGAACTAAAGAGCCTACAATTTCTCATATAGAAGTAAACCATGTAACCTAAAAACCTGTAGTCTAGTTTCAGAATGATATTGGAAAGAAAAGGAGAAAACTCTGCCCACTAGAGCAAAAATCCTATTGACGAACTGTAACTGAGTTTGCTTCTCTGCCTACTTTTGTTTTGTCATCAGATATGACCTGAACTCTCTGAGTCTTTCCTTTTCTGGGAAGAAGTTGGGTGAAGAATATACAGGGAAGGACCATGAAGTTCACCTTCAATAGATGGGATAATGGTCACTAGGCCTTTCTTTATTAAGCAAACAGTAGATATGAACACATAGTTAGTTTCTCCTTGTTTTTTCAGCCTCTTCATGCCCCTCTGGCAGCACTTAAAAAACCTGCCTGTTTCCCAGGCAAAGCAGTCTCCCAGTTTGAAATGACCTTCTCTGTCATAGGAGCAGTGTAAACAATTTCTGCCACCACTGACTAAAGGTCTCTGAAGGATAACACCTACACACAGAACCACCACTTTCTGGCTCCAAGTATAATATCATCTTTGGGGTCTAATCTCCTGACACACATGAAGAAATTTTGATGGGTTGTAGTAGAACTGACCCTAGAGAGAAAGCTGATAGTAACACGTATTTGAACTGGTATGTATGATTTTTAAATGCACATAAGTTCTTTATGGATAAAAACTGTAATTTTCCCATGCATTATATTTGTATTCACTCCATTTTAGGATTTTGAATCATTCTAAAAAACCAAATCTTTTGTACTAATGAGGACTGCAGTATGATTGTGTTGGTTTGTTATCTCTGGCCACTATGTAAGGATTTACTTTGGGGCAAAAGGAATTACATTTCAGAAATGAACTTTTTACAGATTTTTTCCATACTAGAACAACATCTATCACAACAAAAACCTTTTCTGTGATTACTGCTCTTACATGATATAGAATCATCTTCCAGTTGGAAAAGACCTTGGAGATCACAGAGTCCAGCTGTCCCCACCTTCTGCTAAACTATGTCCTTCAAAAACTCATCTACCTGTTTATTAAACACCTCCAGGGATGGTGACTCAACCAACTCCCTGGGCAGCCTGTGCCTGACCACCCTTTCTGTAAAGAAATTCTTCCTAATATCTAGTCTGAACTAGATATGGCCACAGATAATATATAAAATATTTCTGCCCAGCTCTTAACATGACTTATGATGCTATTAGGAAAGTTTTGAACTTACTGAGTGTCAGGCTTTACTACTTGCAATACTCAAAAAGGAGACAATACATTTTCTTCATTTTCAAGCTGTGACACAATCTGCCCCTCCCACATCCTTAAGCAATCAGAAAGCACTGAGTGCTTTTCTTCCTTGGTCTTTCAGCACTGCAAAGTACTTCTAAGTAGAATTAGACCTTTTTCTGTTGAAATGTGGCAGAATAGTGAACTGTACTTGAGAATATTTAAGCTGTGAATGAAATAATGTATCAAGTGTGTTCTGATCTAGCCTTCATCATTTTAGAGAAAAAATTTAAGAGTTACTCTCACTTTTTTCCCTTTCTTTTGTACAGTAACACAGTATCACAGTATCACAAGGTTGGAAAAGACCTCTGAGATCATCTAGTCCTACCTATGACCCAACACCAACACCTACTCATCATTTATACCATGGCACTAAGTGCCTCATCCAATCTATTTTTAAACACCTCCAGGGATGAGGACTCCACCACCTCCCTGGGCAGCGCATTCCAATAGCCAATCACCCTTTCAGTGACAAATTTTTTCCTAATATCAAGCCTAAACCTCCCCTGGCGAAGCTTGAGACCATGTCCTCTTGTTCTGTCACTGGTCGCCTGAGAGAAGAGACCAACCCCTGCCTGCTTACAACCTCCTTTTAGGTAGTTGTAAAGAGCAATAAGATCTCCCCTGAGCCTCCTCTTCTCCAGGCTAAACAACCCCAGCTCCCTCAGTTGCTCTTCATAGGGCTTGTGCTCCAGCCTCTTCACCATCTTCATTGCTCTCGTAAAATACCTTAAATAAGGTGTGATTCTATTCTTGTCGCCCTCAACCCTTTATCTGTGTAAGGAGCAGAATAAAGATAAATGCAAGTAGAAAACTGTTCAGTTGCAGACTTAGCTCTTGATTGGAACAAGTTGGGTACTTCAAACATATAACAGAAATACGTTCTTGGCTGTATTAAATCAGCCAGTGAGAAAGCCAACGGATCCTAGGGGCAAGCCACATAACACATCTGGCTAAAATTCAAAAACTGGCAGAGTTTCACTGCTTTGGGAAATTTAAAGTGAATGTGAAGTTCGACTTCATCAACAATTTTAGTTACTGCTTGGGAAATGGAAATAGTACAGATGTCTAGCATTTACAGTCCTGTACTAAAACTTGTAAATCAAGAAGCAAAGCAAAGCTCTCCTAGTTTTCATTGAGTATTTGGTTTCATTGTAGTTTATTTCTGGATCCCTTAATTTTTCTTCTAAATATAGTGGTACCTACTAAGTAGTTTGTATAATATTAACTAGAACTTATTCACAGATCAGATTGATCAGAGTAGAATTTTGAAACATAAAATTGTGAGAATGGCAATTTAAATATTGTCTAAAAAAAGGTAGATTTACACTGAGGTTTTTTATTTCTTTTATTTTAAATCAAGCATCTAGCAGGAGAATATTCTATACATGATGTAATAAAAGCCCATTACATAATATTTCTTTCTCAGCATCATACATGACAGCTTTCTTTGAAGACTAGTATTTACAAAAAGCTATTGTTCATACTGAAAATATTCTCTTATAGAAATTCACCATATCAAACTGCTGTTAATCAGAAAAGTTGGCTACAAAAGTCAACCAAAAAAATACACAGTAGTAAGCAATGCGTGTGACTTTCACCACATACCCAGCTGAATGAGCTAATCTCATAAATTAACTATTTCTTTCTGAACATTTCTCCTCTTACTCTCCATGTATTTGGTTTGTACCTCCTGTTCTCTCATTTCTTCCCGAATCCCAGGTTATCCATTATGTCTTTTTCCTGTGCTCCATGGCTGAAAGGCCATTTTTTTATTTATAGCTGAGACTCTTAACTGGGTTTTGATCAGATTTTATCTTAACAAGTACAACTCCCTTTCAACTTTCTCCGTTTCATGACTTTGTGAGACTCTTGGACCACTCTATGATTTTCCAGTTGCTTATTGTGCTCATAGTCACTTCTTTTTACTATAGACAAGATATATTGCAGCTTTCCAAAATCTTGTTATTAGCCAGGTGAGGCACAGGTCAGGTTCTCAGCCTTCATGTGAGTTTTTCATTGTATTTTGACTGAAAATATCATTCATATGCAACTTGAAATGTTTTTCTTGTTTAGAAGTTGGTTTTCTTCTCAAGCCATGTAAATAGAAAACAGACACAGGTTCACAACTCAACTCTGGGTGTTTTTTTTTTTACAAATATTTTTAAGGAGGTTATAGTGAGGTGGATGTTGGATTCTTCTAAGTAGCAAGTGATAGAGCAAGAGGAAATGGCCTCAGGTTGCAGTGGGGGAAGATTAGATTGGAAATTGGGAAAAATTTCTACACCGGAAGGGTAGCAAGCATTGGAACATTCTGCCCAGGCAAGTGGTTGAATCATCTTCCCTGGTTTTATTTAAAAATATGCTGATGTGGCACTTAGGGTTGTGGTTTAATGGTGGACTTGGCAGTGTTAGGTTAATGGTTGAACTTGATGATCTTAAAGGTCTTTTCCAACCTAAATGATTCTGATTCTACTAATGTTGCAATTAAATGAGAGGAAGAAATTGTGAAAGTATGAAACCAGGAATCCATACAGCATTGTGTTTGGGAAGTTTGTGGAGCTACTCAACTATTTATATTCCATGGCATTCATGTACCTATTATTTGCTCAAATAATCTTTTTCTATCACTAGCCATCAGTGTGGTTTCCCTTGTTACACATAGACTTCATTGTACTGGTATTCTTAAAATCTTAGATTTGTTTCAATAATTGAAAAATTGTCAATACTTTTGTAAGATACATGATTATACATACACAAATTCAATTTTATTTAGGTGTGAAGCATTAAGTAGAATTCTTACAGATCACTGTCGTGTTTCCACTTTGCATATTTAGTGTTAATATTGTGGTTCTGTAGGTGGTTCTCTGTTAATTGTTTTAATCTATGTCACAGAAGACCTTGTTTTCTGAATGACGTTTTTATGATTTTGGTTCAGTATTTTGCCTATAAACATAGAACTGTGATGGTC
This sequence comes from Dromococcyx pavoninus, assembly GCA_033558185.1. Taxonomy (NCBI): domain Eukaryota; kingdom Metazoa; phylum Chordata; class Aves; order Cuculiformes; family Neomorphidae; genus Dromococcyx; species Dromococcyx pavoninus. Next base: position 4,871,631 of record JAUMJL010000044.1, on the reverse strand, counting down.
CTAATGGGCATATATAATTAATCTTCTGTCTGCAAACAACCATATTAATTGTCTGGTTTTTCCTCTCATAGATTTTTAAATTCCCTTTCTTTAATGAAGTACAGTTATATCTCTTAAGCATGAGCTGTGTTTGCTATTAGGATAATGCTGAATTTGACTTTTGTCCAGTAATGGGCTGCAACAAAAATCATATTTTCAAAAAAGTTTTTGAGACATTCATGATATCAGTCAATCTTGGTAGTGAATGTAACAGGCTTCTTGTTTGTGAAAAATGAATATACATATCTAATCTTTATACCCTAACAGTAGCACGGCTCCTAGGGAGCAGTTATCTTTGTCTGTGATCATTGATTGAGGTATGCTCTATTGAGTGTTCAGCTTTAACACTTCAGCATATCCTCTTAGATGTTGTGAGCTTTTGTTTATTCTGGTGTAGTTTTTAGGAGATTAGGCAGAACACATTATTTTCAATAGGGTTTACTGAATCAGGGAGAAAAGAAGCAGTTTGCTCACAATACGTAACCTAAACACAGAAAGACTGGTAAGGTACTTCGCATTTAAACTAAGAACACTTTGTGTTGACCAGATACTACTCCTGGAGTCTGAGCTATATGCACTGTTGGTAGGACTGATATCAGGACTGGATGCAATAGCATCCTCTTTCTGCACCAATGACCCCCCCGATGATATTTCATAAACATGTTAAGGTGAAGTTTCAATAATATTTTGGAAAATTTTTCATTTTTTTTTCACTTGATAGGAAAGCCATATGAACTCTGAGTCTACTTTTCTCTGGAAGTTTCCACCAACTGGGTTTTCTCAGGCCATTTGCAAGGGCCTCAGTGAGCCTCAGTGCTAAAAGTGATATTTTATGACTGTTATGACAGTCTTACTCTTTCTTTCTGTAGCAAACAGCTTATACTGTGTTCTCTACCAGCAGCAGTAGAGGCTGATTCTGAAGGATCTCTTAAACTTTCCTCTTATTTTTTTCACTCTACTTTGAAACAGAAATGATTGCTATTGAATAGCCACAAAAGTTACCACAGTGAAGGCACATATGTGAATCGTATCTTTAAAAGCACAAGAAGCATGCATGTGCACCTAAGAAGTATTCTTTTCTGATAACCGACCAAGACATGAGTCAAGTCTGTGTCTGATTAAAGTTTAGAATTTTAACCATGCATAATTAATGGCACGTGGTGCTTCCTCACAATGAGACATCGTATCTGTTTAAAAACAAATTCTCAAAGAAAGATGATGTGTTTCTAAGGCTTTTTAACTTCCTGCCTGTCATGAAGGACAAGAGTCCAAAAGGGCGATTTAGAGTAAACTTGAACCGTAAGAATTATTTATAGGATGAGAATTTCAAAAATGCAAATGGAATTGTTCTAAAATTAGGAATCTAGTAACAAACACTGTGTCACTATGTAAGTGCTGCACAGCTTATAAATATTCTAGTTACTAAAAAGATAGATACTAAATGTATGCTTAGAATTAGAAATTAATTTTCTCTTAAAGTATGTTCTGATGTGTTCTTTTTTAAAATACGTCTCAGGAAATATATACAAATGAAGAGAGATTATCAAATGTTTATTTAATTTTAAAAAATACCATATGGCTAGGCATTTACTGTGTTACAAAATAAGAAACTGAAGGGAAGAGAACCTGTATTTCCCTTAATACGGATGAGTAACTTCCATTAAAATTAATGATAAGCATACCCTAAGAACAGAAAGCATCTCATGTTTAAGATTGCATCCTGGTTTTGTACTCCTTAGAGGTGGATTATTTAAAGAGTAGTATATCAATACCTTACTACCCCTCAGAATCTGTTAGTAAATTTAAGAACATGTTTCCATGTAGAATTTAGAATTTGCGTCAGTTCTGAGAGTATAAAATTCAAGGTAACTGTGCAGATCATTGCACAATTTATCTGCTTAATTCATTTCCATTGACAGACACTGGTTATAACTTGCTTTGTTTCAATTGACAGGTCACCAGTAGAAAATCACTTGTTCAATTTTCTTAAAGTTTTTGTAAGAGGACTTATTTTATTATACTGCTGAAATCTTCCTTAGTTGCTGAGTATAATATCAAATTCCACCATCGTGTTGTCCCTATAAACCAAAATACTATAAGGTATACACAATCAACATACTACCTATCTTAAGTATATATACTTTAAACATATACAGAGGTTCTGATTCACTGAGACCCATAGAAATATGGGACCCACTGCCTGTCTTGTCCTGGAAATCCTTGTAATGCAAAGGAGGCAGATCCTGATGTAAATTAGTTAGAATTTACATCTGAAAAAATAGCATTGATATTGTGTTCATCCGTAATATAACTGATGAACTCTTGTTACGATGCATGCTATGCAATTGATTGCAATATTCCTGGTACAGCATAGCCTTTGATGACAGAAGACTCTAAGACAAATAAATAAACTCCTGCACACTGTGCACATTTTTAAATCGGCATGCAGTGAAAAAATGTCAAATATGATGCAGTCATGAGAGAGCTGATTAAAGAAAGAATAATACACCCTTTCTTTATTTGTAATGCATGAGCTATATTCTGTGTCTTCTACACTTCTAGAGGCCTTTGTCCTACAAACACATATGTGAGAAACTATTCTCCTTCTCCAGCAAAGAAGATTGTTCACCTGATTGTATTGTTTGTGAGATGAAATTATTTTAATGCTATGGATGTGCACTGTATGAGCTAGTCTTTTTTAAATACTTGCAACCTGAGCCCAAGTGTCATTGAATTTGGAGAGGGGATTATTTTATGACTAGTGTCCTTCCTAGAGTTCTAGTATACATGTTTTCATCAATACAACCAAGCTGCCATGAAAAAAATACAAATCCAAACAACCCAAACCCTAATAAACAAAATTTACTGTATTGTGCAGGCAAATGAGAAAGAAACAAACAATTCAAATTAACTTTTAGAAAGCCGTGAGCCAGTAGGGGTCTGTTGAGTGAAGGAACAAACCTAACAATTGTATGTGGTAAAGGCATTCTTAGCTTTGATTTTGCACTCTAACTTGTATTTTAAATCTCTTTTTTTGATCCAATGTTTCTTTTGGTACATTTTCAACTATCAAGGGTTTGTGCAGTTAACATAATTCAATTAATCATTTAATATGTCAGAGAAAACATTTGAAAATGGAAAAGTAGATAATTTCAAAGTATTCCATCCCCTCTATGTCAATAAGCCTGGAATGCTACAAGTATATCACCTTTCCTCATTGAGGAGTGAAAGGAAGAAAATGAAAATGCTTACAGTATTATGCAGAAATAAGAGCATTTTCAAAAGTGGCATTAAATGATGAATTAATACAATATCAAAGAAGAAGCACAATTGTAATCTACTCTGAAATCTAAACTGTTTTCTCATTCATCTATTTACTTTTTATACTAATTGATCTGGAATTACTTAATGTTTTATTACAGCATGGTTTGGGAGAGTAAAGTGAAGCTTCTCTTTAGTCTTTTAGCTAGTTCAAACTCATCCTCTAGAGGTCTGACTCTTCTTCCATTAAAATCAATAGTAAAACTTATCTATACTGTCCTGGGCTTTGGAACATAGCTTAAGTACATAATTGGGTCCTGTAAATACTTTTATAGCTGGTTAACATTCTTTGAAATTTGGCCACTGATGTTGGACAGTTTTTCACTTAGATATTTTGACAACTACCAGTGCTGAGATATTTTTCTACATAAAATTATGGGGAATTACAGTAAATACTTCAAAAAGAGAGACATCACCTATTCTGGATAGAAATTGGCACAGCACATAGGACTGTAGCTTTAGGTAATTATGATGTTAAAAATAACAGAAAGTGAGATTTATTATGTCTGGATAAACACATTCCAAGATGAAATCATAAGCTGAGGACCTAGTCCTCCTTCACAATCCTTCACAAATCTTGAAAAGCAGAATGTGTGTGGGAAAAACATTCACATTCGGGCTAAGTTGTTCACTGAAATCAGCAGACGTGTGTCAATAGGTATTAATTATACAACCACAATGATGATATGCGCCTTTAAATCAAAACACAAATGAATTATAAACCCAAATCAAATAACAAAAATAACCAGAGACTAATCTGAGCTTCCTCTTCTGTTCTTTAACTATTGTAATTGTGAATTTGTTCCCTAATGTTTAATTAGAACTCCCTTTGTCGAAACTTTTACCTGTTTTCTGATGTCATTTGCACCTCCAAGAATTGTCTGGTTTGTCTTCTCTATAACCTCCCATCAGGCAACTGAAGGCAGTAGTAAGATTCCCTCTTCACCCTCTTTTCTTAAAAATGGACAAATGTGGGTGTCTCAGCCTTTTCGTATATGGCATTGTTGTAACTTTAATAGTTTTATGTAGTTTATAATTTTTTAGAATATTCCAAATGTCAATGTACCTCACTCAGGCTCTTTGGTAAAATACTTGTTCTTATGGTGTTTGATGGTCACCAGTCTGTGCATATTCCTGATCCTGAACTTGGGTCAGCAACACATTTGACCAATGCAGTGGTACAGATTTTGAACATACTTTTTAATTTGTTTAACATAAGAATCAAGCTGCATGCATTGCTGTTCCAATTTAATATTTAATAGTTTGGACTGAATACCATAATGATCTAAATGGAAAATACAGTTGTTTGAATTGCAGTACAGCTGCATAGTTTTTTGAGTGATTTCAGTCAAGCTGCGAACATGAAAACTGAAATTTCATATACTTTAATCATTCTGCATTCTTTGTTGATGAAGCAATAGAATTTAACTGTAGAGAATATTTGCTGAATGCGTTTTTGTTTCAAAATATATTTTAGAAAACAAACTAGTAAGATAAAAATGTTTATAACCTATGACGTACTTAGCATATTAATAGACAGTATGTATCTAATAGTAGTAAAGAGGCATATTCTGCTTTCAGCAACTCTAGAGAAAATCTAGAAGCAACTTCTGGGATTCAGAAATTTACCTGAATCTATAACACTGTTCATGAAGATCACAATATAGCCTGGATGTGTAACTGTATCTTTGCTCATTTTTTCAATTTCCATAAGCCAATGTTACTTGTGTTGATAACATAACTAAATGTGTGCCATCACATGGCACATACAGAATGACTAGATGATCAGGCCCAGTCAACATGGGTTTGTGAAATGTGGGTCCTGCTTGAGTAACTTGATCTCTTTTGATAAGGTGACCCACCTAGCGGATAACAGAAAGGCTGTGGTGTAGTCTACCTAGTCTTTAGTAAAGCCTTTGATACTGTTTTCCACCCCATTTTCCTGGAAAAAATAATGTGTCGTGACTTTGATCAGTGTGCTCTTTGCTAAGTTAAAAATTGGCTGATGGCTGGGCCAAAGAGTTATGAAGAATTGAGTTAAATTCGGTTGGAGGCCGGTCATAAGTGGTGCTCTCCAGGATTCAGAATTGGGGCCACCAATTCCATGAGATTCAACAAGGTCAAGTGTTGGATCCTGCACATGGGTCACAAGAACCCCATGCAAAGCTACAGGCCTCGGGAAGAGTGAAGCCTGGTGGAAAAGGACCTGGGGATGTTGGTGTAGGGGATATTTTATTACTCTTTACAACTACATGAAAAGAGATTGTAGCGAAGGGGGTGTCAGTCTCTTCTCCAAAGTAACAAGTGATAGGACAAGAGGAAATAACCTCAAGGTGTGTCAGAGGAGGTTTAGACTAGACACATAAAATGTATTAAATGCATGTAAATATTACTAACTTTTCACAATAATATTCCCACCCAAGCAGTTAAATAAGTTGATGTGGTCAAATGAATTGAAGTCCGATTCTACCTTCACTTTTGTGAAGAGAACTTCGAGCTCTGTGGATGAAAATTTTCATGAGAGCTGAGTTTATAATTCATTTAGTGGTTCATACAAACATACCTCGACTGTGAAACAGCATCAAGCTATGTTGATTTTAGTAGTTATTTAAATGATGAAGTGTGTATGAACTTGGTTTATGCCTGTTGGCTGCAACATGTAGAAAGAGTCAGCAGTCCTAATGTCTTCACTGATCTTGGCTAAACCTTTCTATGTTATTTAATTTACTTTCTGCTTTTCTATTTTTTTCTGATGTTAGAATCAAAAAATGATTAGAGTAATAAGACTGAGAGGCAGCAGAAAGGCATTTTATGACTTATTCTAAAGGGGCTGAAAAAAAGAGGCTGTGCTATGTATTGGTTCTGCTGATGAGCAACAAATTATGTTTGCACATATTATAAACCTATGGAATTACCCAGAAGACAAATAATTTTAAAATGTTACAAATTTGTTACTCTTTTAAATAAAGGAGGTCCCTAGGCTACTAGGAATATAACAGAAATACATTTTATTTTCTTGAAAAAAGAAGTATTACACTAGATGTTGCAGTATGTTTTCCCCTCTACTTACATGTAAAAGAAACATTTGTTTAGCAAAATGATTTCTAACTGTATATGAAGGTGCAATGCAATTCACCAAAATTGGGAGAGATATTTTTCAAGAAAACAGGGAAGAAAGGAAATTCAGCATAAAAATTATTGCAATACCAGATATACCAGTCAACAACAGTTTATTACTCTTTCAATAAAAACTGTAATGTAAGCATACTACTGACACATATCACATTTGAAATAGACTAAAATGAATGCAAGTAATAGAGTATCAAAAACTATGGCAATTCTGTATTGTAAACTTGTACCCTGGAGCAAGAGATATTATAGAATGATATACTAGCTGTTTAATCCAAGTATTTCTTTGGAATACCTTGTGATTATTAGACCGGTCAGGGAGATTGTAGGATTGGCAGGTAGTATGAATGTCTCTGTAGTTATCATCAGAGTGCTGACACGTGTACATTCATGCTGATAAGAGTGGTGGGTGACAGAAATAGAAAATTCCGAACTGCTTCAGGGAGTGAAAAAGAGGGCTGGAAGTTTCCTCCCTCTGCCTTTCTTCACACAATATACACCACATCAAAAAGCAGAAAGAGCTTGTCTGTTCTCTTTGCAGTTAGCCGAAATTCCTCTTCCCTCATCTCAGACAAATGACCATCAAACGGGGATGCAGCTTTACTTTCTGTAAAACAAGAATGAGGTCTTCATCACCAATGATCTTTAAAAATTTTTTTGGATATCAATAAGAACTCCACAGTGTTGGACCTGTGAAATACATTTTCCCTGTAACAGCTGTGTTTGTAGTATGGATCTCACTATCTACTTGTAACACTTATGAACATTCAGAGAAGAGTTACCCAGCAAGAGACAAATCCTATCAAACATCACATAAATGATCTGCAAATGTTCATTAGCTGATATGTAATGCTTTCTTTGACATTTGTTTGTGGTGCATCCAAACATATCTTTTTTAAAAATCGTGGATTTAGATATTTCTGTGATTGATAAATTTACAGTTGGTCTTCTATAGACAATCTTCCAGTCCAAAAGTGAATGTAACTTTGGTCCATTTGTCTACGGAGAGACACATTCACAAACAGTGTAGTTTTGCAATTTACTTCATCTTATAGGGACAGTTTAGCTGGAACAAACAGGGGAGTCACTGCAAAGAAGCAAAGATCAAAGACCCATAGCTGAAAAGAGAAATCTGGATACCTTCCTCATCCATCAACCAACGATAAAATTATCCCCCAACTAAAAAATAAACAAACCCCAATCATCTAACTACAATAAGATTCAAGGTTAAAAGCTTTAAAGCTTTTCAAACATTTCCAAGTTTATTCTGAAGTTGATTTAAAAGGGCTATTTTCCATACGACAATGCTTTTCTTTGGGTTCAGATGATCTGAAGGTAAAAAAAGATTTGAGGTCAGACTCCCTCTTCAGACTGCGTTTAGATTTCACAAGCAAAATTCAAATTTCCTGCCTGTGGACTAACAGATGGAGTTAATCTGTTACTGTAGGAAACTTCTTGCAAAACATGCATACTAGCTAGCATCCACGTCCACTTTTTTATGAAACTACTGCACACAGCAGCAGAGGGGAGAATTCTGCCTTCAGAAATTAGCAGTAGTAGTCATGAAACCAAAAATGTTTATATCAAGAAAGAGAAATACAGTCTTAATATTACTTCGTTAAAAGAAAGGTATGTCTGCTTTCATTGAGGGAAACGTTTATGGTAATTGGTCTGAAGTGGTTCTAAAGGTATTCCAAAAAAGCTTGCTTTGAAATGTGGAAGCATATTTTGTTTAAAAAGAATTGGAACGAAGCTGGTATGCAGAATAAGGAAAAGAGTACATGGTCTATATGTTTGATCAGCAGAATTCTTTACCTTATAATTCCATGCACTGTATAAAAAAAAAAGGAAAAAAGAAAATTAAAAAAAATATTATAAACATTTTAGTTATTGATAAGGAAAAAACAGAAAAAAATATCAATTTCTCTTTGGGAGGGGTGGGGAAAGAAATAAGCTACTATTTAATTTTCCTTAGCATCTTGGCACCTAAGTAATAGGCATTTGAGAGAATATTTGTGCTTCAAATAATTTACTTTCGTTCTTATGATATAATGTAAGGCACTAGATAATAACACAGAGGATTCCCAGTTTCTCTGACTAGTTTATAGTGTAAAAGAAACTGATTGCAAAGATGACATAGATGCACTTAATGTTCAAGCCATGTGGAAACAAAGGAATATCTCTTCCAAACTCTCACTTCTAGCAGTGTTCCTGCTTTCTCCAGTTTCACAGATCCGTAGTTACATCCTCCAATTTTCAGGCAAGGTGGAGCAGGTGGGAAAAACATCACCTGTTTTTTCTTTCTGAAACCACTGACTTTGGGATTATGTGTAAAGGTGTGCTGAAGCTTGGAGAATTAATTGAGCATTGCTTTGAGGTCTAATTAACAGCTTATCTGTCTCTCATTGTCTTATGATTACTATCTTATCTTTCAATTCATTCTATAGAAAATACCATTAACACACAAAGAAGAAAAAAAAACCCAAAACATTAAAATAATAGCTAAAAGCACTACATTAGCTTAAAAAGCCAAGTCAGAAACTGCTAAATTGGTGTTTGCTTGTATACTCTTAAATCTCTCCCATGGGTCTCCCCTGTGTACCAAATGAAGCAGGAGCCCTGTGGGAAAACAAGATGAAAGTATGTAATTAAAGACTCTATCATAATGCATATGTATATAACACTACATTGCACAAACAATGTGTGGCTCATTTTCTTTCTTATTCTCTCTCTGCAGAGATGACAAGAGGGAAAATGAACTACACATGACAGCTCTTAGTAACATCAGTTAGTGCGGTTTTGGAAGGCAGTCAGATACCATAAAGTACTTTAAAGGATGTTGTATGAATAGAATAGAATAGAATAGAATAGAATAGAATAGAATAGAATAGAATAGAATAGAATAGAATAGAATAGAATAGAATAGAATAGAATAGAATAGAATAGAATAGAATAGATGAAGTAATAGATGCGGAGAGGAGGGGATGGAAAGGGAGGGGGGGAAATAAAGGGACAGGCAGTGAAGGCAAGGCAAGGCAAGGACCTGAAGCAGATCAACTGACCAAAATAGGTTTTGAACATTGTTAAACAAGTATTCTAAAGTATAACAGGAATAACAGCTTTCTGATAACAAGAAGGTGATAAATGATGTTGGCTTTTCTAGAGCGTTAAAGCAAAAAATATAACACATAAAGAAAGCAAAATTTTATGGCCAGTACGATTCTAATAATTTGTGATGGTTATTTAGAACAGTATTTTGCAATACTCCTTCCTGTGCAGTCTATTACTTCTGTTGTGAGTAATGGTTGCTGTGAAACATAGCAGTTTCTTCCTCTGATCCTTCGATATAAGTACTAGTATTAGATGCTGTACTGCTCTAGGTGATGTACATATTCCTTATGCTTTCATGAAGACTGCATTAAACTGGTCTTCCTTCTAGAAATAAATACTCGAATGTCTAATGACTTGGTTTGCTTCAGTTTTCTTCTAGAAGTCTAATATTCCTAAATCTGCTCATTCGTAGTCTTGTAACACAAAGTTAATATACGTAAAGAAAAATCTTTTCAAAATAATCTATTTTGCTTGCAGTTTACTTTTAGCTTATTTTTTAAATTGTACTGAGGATGTCTAAAAAAGTTTTATACTTGCATCTAGATATAAATTTGATGAAAAAAATTAAATATAAATAAATCCAAGTTTAACAGAGGGTATATTCTTGACCTTTGTGTCAAATAGTTGAAACTATTTCAATATTAGACAAGTCCAATGGAAAAATATATTGCTGTCATTGTACATCTTATATTGATCAAGAAATCTAGACACTACAGTCTGTGATTCATTAAGTGTTTAAGTGTAAACACAATTTAAAATGACATTGATGATTTAAATATGAGCAGGATGAAGCAACTAGAAGTTAGTCACAGTTTTCCAACGCATGACCTAAAGTTGACTGAAATTTAACAAAAAAAACCATCCCAGAGACTTATGGATTGTGGATCAAGCTCAGTCTAACTTAAGGACATCTTCTAATGGGAAGATCTATTGAAAACATCAATTGCTGTCACTATGTAACTGAAACACTTTTTTCAGGGTTTTCAAGAGCAGCTGCTACAATAAATGATAAATAAGTAAAGGTAGGGGAATCCAGGTGCTAGAAAAGAATAATTCAAAAACTCATTAGGTTTGATGCATTCATTGTGTGACAGCTTATAATGTTTGACTACCATATAGACTTAAAGAACAATTATTTAAATCTTACAGTTGCATTAGATCTTAAAATATGTGATTCCTTTTCATAATTATAATTCTTCTCTAAATACAGACCTACTTGGCATACTGGTTGTGTGTGTTACAGTTTTCAAATGAATTTTCAAAGCTTGCCTTTTCAGAGGAAGAATCTAACCACCACACCAGGGAATCTATGCCTGCCAGCCTCTCCATATGTTCCCTACACTCGTAAGCCCTCTTGCAGTAATACTTGCATAACAAATGTAAATACACTTCTGGACCAAGTTTTTTCTCAGATGAGCACACATCAAAGACTGATGTCAGTAACGAGACTTTTCCTTCATCTATTGCTATCCAGCTTTGAACACTGTCTTCAATTTCTTCATTTAAATTTTACAATAGCGACTGCATACGATTAAAAAGCAGATGTACCTAAAGGCAAAAATTTGCCCCTTGCACATCTTGGCTGGTACCTTAGTCTATGACTGATTCTTTTAAGTCAACCAGTAGTTTTTTACTTCCTCTTCTCAAGTATCGGTGGATATAGTACAGAATGATGAGCAGATATATAGAGCAAAATATTACGCAATTTAGATCAACCACAAGAATATCCATATGGAGGAACTGCAAGTGTCTCTGTTATTATGGTGATCAGATACTCACTGAGGTTTCCACTAAAATCAGAATCAATTCATATAAGTGTCTTTGAGTTTAGAAATTTTAGACAAGATACAGAATTTGGAAATGGAAAAACTTGTATGAAAGAGAATAGAAAGATTAGGTTTTTGTTCTTTTTTAAAGAAAAATATTACATAATCAAGTACCGTATCTAAATAAAGAAGAATACAGATTGAGGATCTCTGTTTCATGATAAAGGAAAGCAACATTCTTCAGAAGTGGGAAGAAGTAATTAAAACACTGTTGCTCCAAAATGCCCTTCTGAAAGGTACACCAAGACAGAAAATTTGGATGAAATTAAAATAAACAACAGGTAAAAACCCTAACAGATTAGTATGAGTTAAAATCTCTGCTCTTCAGTACTTGAAATCAATTCTAAATGTTAGCGATTAGATGTAGGAAATTTACCCTGTATCTGATTAATGCAATGTATTATACTTACCAGATGTCAGACTGCTCATGCAGAAAGCTCAAAAGGCTCAGGAGACCTGTGGACTAGGAACCCAGTTGTGAGCTTCAAAGGACCACTAAATAGGCATGGTGGGAATTACCATTTCCTGCTGAAGATAGAAGAGAATTATGGAAAATGAGGGGATATGTTCAGGAGGAGGCCTGGGATGCATCAATTTTCCCTAGAGTTCCATTCCTCACCTCAGAGATACTCCCTGTATGGATCGCTGCCAACGCAGAAGAAAGTAAATTTGTCATAACATTTAATTCCAAACTGTCTGCATAATAAAATATTCATTGCAGTATTTGAAGTCTGAATGTATAGATGTGGATGGGCAAATATTGTCCTCTTTCCACTAGCAGGAAACCTGTTTCAGTAAAGTTTTTTGACTTCAGAATTTTCTTCTGAAAGAAGATCATGATCACAGGAAGGTATCCAGAGTAGAAACAATGCCACTGGTTTGTACTGATTGGCCACTGGATGGAACTGGCTGCTGGATGGCACAGGGGTAAATACTGTATAATACACATCACATCAGATGTGCTGGCTGAGCACAGAGCAAATGGCTTCGCAAGCTCCATCATTAAAAGATGGCATTTTCCTCTCCTGGGAAGTGCTAACACCAAGAGACCCTTGTACAAACTACAAGATGAACATGGGCTGTGATCGATCTTCTACAGTACCTGGATACAACACTGAAAAAAAGGGAAGATATTCAGACTTTTTCCTCTGACATCTTATGTTGGTTGCTCTTAGACCTTGATATAGATGAAGCAGAAACGTAAAACAGTGGTAGTCTCCATGTTTTTAAGGTATTCCTACTTTGTATTCTTTGTCCTCAACTGAAAGTAAAAGGAGAAAAAAATTTTCACGTGACCATGTGGAACAAGAATTTAAATTGTCACAGCAGCAATCTGTGAATGATGTTAGTGGTATAGGTTACAGAGGAGTTACTTATATGTAACTACTCGTGCACATATCATATTATAACTATACCTGTGCTTATAAGCCTAAGGTCTTATTTAGAAATGTCAAATGCAGCATAAGCAAAATTTTAGTAGTGCCATGACAGCATGGTATTATATATTAGTATTATAATCTTCGCAAGTAATTACTGAGCATGCTAGTGTATTGATATTAAGGTCTTGTTACTTGCCACACAATCAGAGTAAACAAGAAAACTATTTATTGGAAATCAATGTCAGTCAATAAAAAATACAGTGTTTATGTCATGAACGCTAAATCCTATTTAATAAGTTGGGGTTTTTTTTCTCCTCAGAATCATTGAAGTGGCATATACTTAAACTATAGTCAGATCTCACTGAGCTTTGTCAGGATGTGTTCCTCAGAGGAATTCATTCTTTGTAGAAGTTGACGTACTTTGCCTTTATGTTCCTCTAATTTTCGGAATTACCAAAAAAACTCAATATTGGATGAAGAAAATAAAAAGACCTGTTAAGAAATGTAATCAAACAACAAACCAAGAAGGGAAGTTCCTAGTAAAGTGAACTGAGTGGTACTATTAGCAGAGCACTGGGGAGCTTGGGTCCTCTGGCAGAGAAATGCCTTTGGTTCCCTGTCTTGGCAGACAGGGGCTGGCCATTACAGCTTGATTTTATTGTTAAAACAATTCTACAGGGCTGGCATTGTCAGAGAAGTGCATTGTGCGACATATCTGTGGTAAAAATAAAAAAATAAATAAAAGGGAAAAATTATTTTGTTTGAACATGAGACATATGAGTGATTTGAAATCTACTTACTCATTTCACAGTGAATCTGAATTTTTCCTGTTTTTTTCTTCACCTCACCCCCACCTCCCCACCACCTCCTATTGTGCAGAATTATTTTTTCTGTGTAGACTGACTGAAGGAAGAAGAGAGGACTGGAGTCAATTGTCATTTTCATTAACATGGGCTCCGAAGTAGAAAACAGAGCTAAATGAGAATTTAATAACATATGACAGGAAGGTTTTGTTATTATGAGGCAATAAGAAACAGCAAGTAGTAATTCTACTGGTTTATTAAATCCAGATAGTTTAAAAAGTGGAGGTACTAATAACAGTTATAGTTTAAAGAAGCTGGGCAGTAAAGGAGAAATGTGGTAGAAATGGCGGATAAAAAATTACTTGTGGTCTAACAGAGCCACAACTTCATAGGCATCTCTAATAGTGTAGCTGCTAGATTTAGAAGCTCAAAATCTGTGTTTGGGAATACCAAACAATAAGATGTAGGTATTTGTCTATGCAATTATAGATGTTACTCTCATGAACATTGTGATCAAAATGCTAGAAGCTGGTTCAAAATGTGCAAGTTCTTTGAATTCTCCAGAGAAAAGTTGCATTCTTTTATTTATTGTGAAAATAATTAAAAAAATTCCATAAGGAATATAAATTATCAGTAGATGTGAGTCTTTTTTTCTCTTCTGTAGCCTCTCGAGAACATTCTGAAAAAATTGAGTCAAAGTCTGGAAATTTTTTACTTTTATCATCTGGCATCAAATCTGAAAAGAATGCTCCATGACAAGCTAAGACTTTATATGTAATTTTCAAATTTTTAATGAACGATATGTGACATTTTCAGAATAGATGGAGTTACATTCATTAGATAATTTTCAGAATAAGGACCACAGCGTTGCAATTATGAATCAAATGCAGTTTGGTGCTAATTCATATTTTCTCTAGGGTCTGAGTAGGATAAAAGCTGGGATAAAACAAACAAAAGAAATACTCATGGAATCACTCTTGCCAGAACTGTTAGCACACTAAACTACACCCAATAATCCTTATCAAATGAAATTCAAAACAGTTGTTGTAAAAGTTCCTTCCTCAGTGACTTTAGCACCATCAAGACACTGATGGAAAAGGCTGAAAAGACAGCAGTGCCTGATTTTCAGCACTCACCCTAAAATCTCAGGGTTCATTTACATAAAGGAATACTTTCACATTAAGCAATGGTGTACATATCTGCAGCCCACTAGGGGCTCTAGCTTTCCCTGCAGGCACTGGTAACATGCATCGTTGTACATTTATGTGCTGCGTTTATTTCAAAGGAGTAAAAGTGCTTTATTGTATCACCAACCAATAGTTAATAAAAACCAAAACAAACTAACATTAAAAAACACTCTGAAATAAAACTGTATCAAGTGTCGCATTGTCTTCTGAAGCCTGTCAAACTAAATGTTGCTGAAAGTCAAGAATTATTTCTGTCAATGCAATAGAAATCCACCATTGTAAAAGTGAGCTACAAGGAATCACGGTCAGAGATTTTCTTCAATATTTTGTGATCATTCACTTCCTGAAAAGTGAATGTAGAAATGTCACCAAAATATAGAGGGGCACTTTATTCAGCTAAGAAAAACAGGAGTGTGCACATGAGTTATTGAGTGTTTACAGCTGAAGAAAATCATATGAGTAGTCAGGTGGCTCCTCAGCAATGGAATGACTTTTGATGAATAAATCTGAACATAGCAAGAAAAATTTAAAGATGATATAATTGAAAATTTTAAGTGCCAAGCAGTCTTGTCTGTATGGAGTTGGTCAACCTTTCTTTGAGGTCAAACAATTTGCAATTATAAAAAGAAATAATTTTCCTCTTAGAGTTTCATTTATATTTTCAGATGTTAATCTCTTATGTGATGATTTAAATGTTACTTATTGTTTCAAACATAGATGCTTCTGACATAACTGAAGTAAGATTTTCCAGTCCATGTATAATCTATAAGCCTAGTAATACTGCTTTTGTCAAATCTGAACAGAATGTCTCGATGGTTTTATCTGCAAAAGCTCGCATATCAGAATGCAATAATGATCAACATTTTTATGAGGAGATTAGAGAAATCAAGTGTTTCTTTTTGAAAATGTAAACCTTTGCACAAGTGGTAGTCCCAATTTTCATTAATGGATTTACTGGCAAAACTCCTTTGGATGTGTTTCGAAATATGTTTAGCATTGAAATATGTTCAATATCAAAATATGAAATAAGTTTAGGCTTTTTAGAGTTTTTGAAACTAGCCAAACTTTTTGAAGATAGGGAATATTAACAAGACCATAGAAACAGTGACATGAAAAGTGTAAACATAATTTAAAGTACCTATGATTTATTTATTATCTGAAGAGGCACAATGTTACATCTGAGCCGAACTAAGGAAGAAATAAAAAACTAGCACACCATCTTTGCGGTGTGCTAGATATTCTGTTGCTCTCAAAGTTGCCACAGTGAAATGTCTTGATACATTCTCTTCTATTTTTTTTATTCTTGTTCCTATGTTTAGTTGCTAAGATAAGAATGACTTTTTAAAAATTGATATTTTAATAGTACTGGATATTTAACAATACTAAAAATAGAAGAACATTAAAATAATCTCCTAAGAATAAACAAAGTAGTATTAGTGAAAAATTATAGGTTTTTATTCAAGATTGGCTCACTGAAAGGGTACCTGTACTTAGAGTGCGGTAGTATGCTCTTGCTAGACTGTGAAGCCAGGTATTTTCAAAGTGACAAATCACAGTTAGATGCCTAACTCCCTTTATTCCTCACAAAAATATCCCCATAGTCCTTTTCTGAAGCAGCACTTCTTTTCCTCTCACATGTTCAAAGCCATATGCATACTCTTTTTACGTTAAGATGAAAAAAACTACGGGCACAAAGCTTTTGCTGTGATGGTCTTTTTCATCTCTCATTGATTTCACTGGAAGTAGGATGAGGAGCCCCGAGCTACAATGAAGCCAGAAGTGTAGGAAAAAATAATCAAGATTTTGCCCTAAAAAAATTATCTTTTCTCTAACATTGGCCAATCTTCTGGTTACTTCTAGAACTTAACATTCCTCATTTATCTAAGCATGACAAAGGATCTCTCTTAGAAAAAATTAACTCTATTTCAGGACAATGACATTTTCATTTGGTGTTTGAATTAATACTTTCTCAAATCTTTAAATTTTATAGCATATCATTATACTTCAAAGGAATATGCCTGGCTTTGACTGACATTTGTCATGTAGATAGAGTAGAGAAAGACTATTTATCTCGACAGTAGGCTGACGACAAAATATCTATACTATGATTAAGCTCATTTCTAGATTAGAAGGATCATACTAGCACTTCCTACTGCTGGTGTCACTGTGACAGTTGTAGTTATCTTAGTCTGTATTTCAGTGTTTTGCATATTTTTCTCAAAGAATGCCTGACAATGTTTGATTTATAGATCTCCCATCAGGACTACATAAAATGAAAAACAACAGCAGTATGACTTACTGGATTTTTTTTTATTTCAATATCTTGTCATGAATTGTCACTTGATGGTAATTTCATGTTGTTCATTGTCTTGAAATTGACTTCATGTTTTTAGGGTCAACTTATATTTGTCCTTTTATTTCTTAATTCTAAAAACTTTAGACATCTAAGCCTTGAATTTATTTTCATTGTGCTTTAATTTTTTTGAGTTTTCAATGTGTATGTATTTCAGCAGAAGAAGGACATTTATGGGAAAAAAAAGAGACAGCAGTTTGAGTTGGCTAGCTAAGTAAACCTGCATAAGAGTCTTTAGGAAAGTCTGTTTTGAAATGAAAAAGCTTAGGGAAATGGAATTTAAAGAGTTGGGTTACACTCCAAAGAAAAGAATGATGTAATGCATGATTTCTGTTTTCTAGAGAGTTTAAGGTCAAGAGGAATAATTAGGATAATCGATCATGACTATTCTTCAACAGAGATTATGAACCGTGTTAGTGTTTTGTAGGTCTTACCAAGCAGATTGAACTTGTGTCATTCAGAGCCCATACATGTGGCCAGGTAAAATACAAATGGAATGGATATACAAATGCAATTTGGGTTGGGATGCAGTGTGTCACTTTAGCAGTCTGGATCTAATTTGTAAAACTAAGCTGTACTCTTTCCTAGAGATAGAGTTTGTAAGGGAACACAGAGGTGTTCTGTGACATTGTGTTACTGCTGTGCCTGCTGATGCTCAGCTAAGCCTAGCTCACGGCTGAGTTAGACAGCGTGTTGTCTCTGCACCAATCAGTTCAAATGAACAGCAGCTTGTGAACCCAGAAGACTTGATTCAAGAAGAAAAAGCAGGTCTGTTCTTGTACCTCTGTTAGGATTAGCATCGTTTCCTCGTCTTATGTTGTTCATGGACAGATATATCAAACCATGTACTTTTTTCTTTTTCTTTTGTAGTCATAGTAGTTTTGTGCATCCTAATGTGGGGTATTTGAGGTATTGCTTTGTTAAATCAGGTAGTGTGTTCTCATATCTTGTTAAGTAATCTTTTACTCTTAGCCCCAAAGATTTCAACGAATCTGTCCAGAACTGCAGGGCAAAATACCCAGAAAGGATTGTAGAAGTAAAGACAATTGCTTTTAATTCATATATTAGGAGAAATTTAGAAAATTTAATCCAGACAATAAATCCTACAGTGACTTATTTTTTCCAGGGAATGATGCCTTATATACCACCTGTGTGGCCCAGGAAGGAAAAGGAAAAGAAGCTTCAGACTTCCACGGTTTTTGTACTTTCCTGATGAAAAATGGTTTGAGTGAAATAAGGTTTTTAAAGGCCTCTGATGTGACTTAAAGTGGAAGATATTCAGCTGTATAAAATATGAATAGCTGAACAATCCAACAAGCAATGCCTCAGAGCATCAGAGCCCTCACAAATCACAATTTCAAAAATATGTTGAAGCATACATTTAGCAATCAGAGGCATGTTCAACAACTCCCTGTGATTAACCACAGCAAATAGAAGTTATTTAGTTTTATAACTGCAATATTGCAAATAATTAACACTTTCTTGTTTTCATATGTTGCAACAGGTTCAAAAGCTCAGCTTCAGTCAATAAGAAGACACATCATGGTATACAGATTTTTATACTACTGGCAGATGTTTTTAAATATGAAATAATTTCAATGCACATTAAATAATACATAAAGATTCCTGTAAAGGAGAATTAAAATGAAACTTTATGGTACTGTTTCTTTTTTATGCGTAGTTTTTGTATAGTAATATATGAACGTGAAAATATAGTTTTCAAAGCCTCTCATTTTTCCAGTAAAATATTAATATGCAGAGACAGACTGAACATGGGTCATTTGTAGTTGCAATTAGAAAAAAATTGTACTTCTTTAATAACATAAGGCTAACTGTAATGCTGAAAACAATGACTAGATTAATTTGGACTAATTTACATCATAAATTAATATTTATACATCTGATTTGTTAACTGCTACTGTTTTTTAAAAGAGAAATGCCTTTGGATTAAAAATCTGTGCTGTGTTTCATTTAGTTTGACTCCACTCCTGTGAGAAGCAGCTTAAAATTGTTAAAGTAAGTGACTAGAAAACTTTAATTTGGTAGTATAGTACACTTGCACAGGTGTTAATGAGTACAAAAGATGCAAGCATTGAAGCACCAGTCCCAGATACTATATATCCAAAAAAATTATCCAATATATCCATCTCTATCACTCTTCATGTCTTCTCTTTTTTTCAGTAGTTCACCAGACGGTAATGTTCTCAGATCAAATATTCTCTATAAATTGGGAGAACATTTAGCTGATTTATGAGGCTTTTAGCTATTACACACTTACCTACTCAATAAAAGTACTTACATCATATGACACACAAGCTACTTCCACAATCCAAGAATCACTCTTAAAGTGACACATACATCAAGTTGTAATGTGATTTCTTGCACCTAATATATCACTTAAGGGCAAATAACAGGCATTCCACTGTAGATATTTTTTATTTCTTCATTAATTGTTCTTTGTTTTCACAGATAGCATTTTTTACTCTTGTGACTTACTCTTATACATAAATTTATCCTTTAGCATTAAAAAAAAGAAATCTATAAGGTAGAAAGACAAAGAGACAGGGGTTGTGGGAGCACAGAGACTGCAATTTTCTTAATGTTTTTTGTTTTCAGCATTGGAATTATGTAGGAGTTGATGATTATGTGTAATAATAAAAAATGGAGAATTGTAAATGGATTTGGATGAAAATATGTCTTGCTTGCAAAATATCTAACCTTATATTAACAGAGCATCAGAATACAACCAGGCACATTTGATTTATAATAATTATGCTATTTCTGGCCAGCATGATATATTAAGTGCAAATTTCATTGCATTAGAGGAAGACACACTATTTAGGCTATTACTTTTAAAACTAAACCTCAGTATCTTTATAAGGTTCCAGGATAAAGGGAAAATGGAGGGAAAGTAAGTAATGAAAATGGATGTAGATGAGATTGTGTTTATTTTGTATGGAAGCTTAGAACAGAGCCTGAGATTGTAAGTCCCGACCAAATTTTGAGAATATTATTGAGAACCTAATTAGAGATTTTGACCATTCACTTTCTCAAAAGTCATATCACAGTAAGCAGACAACACTCCAGAACATATAGTTTCTACCACAGTGCCACTTGTAACAGAAGTATTTGAATGAGCTGTCTTTCAACAGACAATACTCCCCTATTTCAAATATCATTTGTCATCAATGCTCTTCTCCTTTACAACCACTGGGCTGCCTTGTTCCAGGTTCTTGCCACCTCACATGCTCCGCTTGTACATCACAAGGTTTCAAACAATTTCTCAAACAGCAAAAATTACATTATTTTCAGATTTTACGTGATTTATCTTTGCTAGATAGCTGAAAACTGGCCTACCTGTACAGAAACAATGAAACTCAACATCTAATTGTTGACAATAAAACAGATAGAACACATTGCAGTACAAATAATCCTCAGACTCCCAAACTCTAATAATTTCCTCTCTTACATTTCATTTCTTACTCCCACCTGAAATCAGCAGTCTGCTAGCTAACAGCAACAATAGGTGAGGCAAACGTATAATGGCTTTGTAGGGACGAATATCAATCAGCTATTGCAATACTATAAATAACTGCAATAGATAAAAGCTAGTCAATTTCTGTTGCCGGTTTTGAATGCAAAGTGGCTGAGCAGCAGACTTGACAGGTCAGAGTTTATTCGTCTTGATTCAATCAGGTCATGTAGGCATTGCAAGCACGCTTTAGAGAATCTAAAGGTATTTTGTGAATGAATGATGACCAAGAAGGAAAGATTTCTGTTGTGAAGTCTTACATTTTAGCCTCTACTGAAACTGAACAAATGAAGTTTTTGGTAGTAGTTAATGGTAGCCTAAACTTCCTGTTGTAGCTGTGGATTGTTAATTACAAAATATGCTACACAACATTTTTAAATATAAGAAATTTAATAGTTTTTTATCAAGGTAATATGAGTATGAATCTCACATCTACAGATAAAAAAGCTTTATGAAAATAAGTGTAAAAGCTTTCTACAGGAAAATTCAGCTTTTATCGGATGTTTTATCATCTTTAAAAACATAAGACTCTGCCTATAACTGTTAGCTTTTCTTTTGGATTGGCATAGAACAGTTAGATTTATTTCTGGGGGCACAACAATAATTTGTCTAACATGTCTATAGCAGCTGGGATGTGACAAGATTTAGTTTCCTTACAATTGCAATAAGATATTTCTATGAATAACAAAAGAAAAAAAAAGGAAGGCTTGAGAATAAATGTATCTAAAATAATTTATTTTCTAGATAATGTATTTCTGATGTTGATTAGCAAAAACACTAGCCATCCATATGATGCAAATGCCAACACAGCTATCTGTTAGATCTGTGAAGGTGAAGGCTTGTAATGTCACGGATTTCAACTCTACCCTGAGTTTCTTGGTTAGCTACTGCTTGTTCCTTTTTGAGGGTGAGTGTTAGCACACACTACTGCCTAATCAATCTTCTAACCAAATTCAAGTGGAATGAGCAAGACAAATTTTCTTGATGACATGTAAAAGAGCCCTGCTGAAACTTTTTCCCATTGAGCATGGCAATATAAGTGGAGAACAGAAGTTTTTTTCCCTCATTCTTCAGACCTTTCATAGCCTAGCCCCACCCTGTAATTTCAAATTACCGTCAATGTAATAACACCTGCTTCTAGCTAACCTCCTCTTCAGATCTCCACTTCTTATTTTGTTAAATTTGAAATAGGCAGTTTCTTTTTTTTCTGCTCACCATGCTTGTGTCTACTCTCAACGTGTCCTTTAAACACTATTTTACTATGGTGTCTAAAACTTTTAAGAGAAGTTGGTTTGGGGATGATTAACTGTTAAGCAACAGTGTTACTATTTGTTTATAGTGTACTATACGGAATCTTTCTGTTGGCTGTGCTTCCTTACATCACCTAGTATAGTGTCATACTGCATTTCGATTATAGTTCTCTTATCCTGAAGACAAAAATTCATAACAAGTACTGTGAACTGTCCTGAGTTTGTTAGATGAGGTGTAGTCTGTAGGCAAGAAAGGCTGATGATTATCTTATGTACCATAGCTGCAAAGTATCTAAGTAGTTGCACTGAGAGATAATGACAGACTAGCTTGCATCACAACAAATCTCTGCGCTCAGGGCATGTAATGTTCTTGAAATAGCACAGCAAGTCAACCAGCTAATAATTTTGCAGTAAGCAGCTGATGATCTTGAAACTGAGCAAGTGCTTTTGAGCTTGGTAATCTGCCAAACAGTTTTCACAAAATGTGATGGAAATGGTATGCACCAATTATTCTATTTTCTATTTAAAGGAAAATGTTCTAGTATAATTAATGAAAATCACACACTAAGTTTACTTAAATTGAAAGAAATTAAGTACATTCTCTTGCAACATGCTCCAGTGTATACAATCTTTTTTTAGAAATTCCAGCCTTTATTAGAAATTATTTTATGCATCAGGTGTGTCTCAACGAAGTTCATAAAACTGCATTAGCCTCGCTTGTATGAAATATTAAGTTAACTTTAAAGGTGGCTTTCAAGGTCATATATCTTGACAAAATATTGTAGAAGTGACAAAAATATTTGGCAGTCTCTTCTGTAGAGTAAGACTTTGTTAAGAACCCAATGGTTAATCATGAAGTTAACACATACAATGATTGCCTGCTCTGCCCTCACCTTGTTTCCTATTAATGCAACATCACACCATGACAGTAGAGCAGATTGTCATCACTTCATGGCATTATACATAAAACGTGTTGTTATAAACATTACATCAAATCAAGATGTAGGATACAAAGCTAGAATAACATGTTTGGTGAAAAGTGATACCTTATCTATCTCTGAATTTTGTTCCTCAATTTAAACAACAGTGAAAAGATTTTTGCAAGATCTGTTTATCATTATTCAGTGCGGCAACAGAGGCAGACCAGAGAAACAGAACATTCTTTCAAAATCAGGAAGCTGCAGAGAGTGTCTTGGAAAGCCTCTGAATACATTGACACAGAATAAATAAATAAAATAAAAGAAATAAAAGAAACAGCACCTTGTGAAGCAGAAGAATTTATTTTGTTTCCAGGGAAGTTTTACAACTTCAGGGGTAGGGACTAAATTAGACAGAAAGTAAAGAAGACAACTCAAAGAATATTTAAATATAAGTTATGAGGGAAAAAAATTAATCATGTCTGAAATTTTGAAGTGAGGTGTTCTGCTTAAATATTTCTTCCCTGTTGAGATTTATTTAAGTTTAAACTGGACAGCATAAATAATAAATAATATAAAAACACGTTCTCAAAATATCCTCTTCCAGCATATCATCATCCTTATAAAAAATACTATTGAATTCTTTCCTTTTCTTTAAATTAATATTAAATTCTTTTTATGTGCTTTCATTTTTCTGTAACTGAAATATTCCAACAGAAAAAGTTGTAGTAAATAATGAATACCTGCTGGGAGAAGTTAAAAAAGAAGAGAAGCAAACAAGAATAAGAAAACTACGATACAAATCTTCCAGAAAATATCTTGTCATATATCCTCAGTATAACCTGGATGTCTAAAAGGATGCTTTGTAAAACAAAAAAGAGGAATCAGAAATAAAAGTTGGTCACATCTGCAGTAAATCATTCTATGCTTTATTTAGGTTTGTTCTAAAAAGTCCTGGACTTTTCCTACTTCCCATGAGAAACTATTTCATAGCCTATGGAAAGCTAAGCAAGTCTTTTCTGATATTCAGCAAAAATTTACTCTTAAAAAATTTGTCATCTTTTTCCTCATATAGCCTTTCAACCCCACAAATATTTCTTTCTTCAGCACAAAAAAAATCATTGGAAATGAAAAGATAATTATCATGTTATCACTTCATCCTTACTCAAAGTAATGTATTTTTTCATTCATCTTTTCTTAAATTGAGGTCAAAGCTCTCAATATTACTTTTATTTCTTCAACTTACACGGCACTTACTTTTGTTTGTCTATATTTTGGACCTCTGAAGTGAATAGAACAGAATCTAATGCACAAGGGACTGTCTTGTCAAAGCTGTTTTGGGGTATACACTCCCCTCTTTTCCTGATTATTTGATGTCTCCGCAAAAAAGGATCAATCTACAATGCTGTGTTACATAAACTATTTTTCCTGTTATCATAAAGAGACAAAACTGACTCCTCATCTCCCCAATTGCCAGATGCACGTTGACTTCAGTGACTGTACTTGTGTAGGTTGGGTTGAGAAGGGGTGTTACTGAGGGCTAATGTAAGCTACACCTACAATGGCTACGCAGTGGACTTCAGCCATCACATTCTTCTCATAACATAGACTTACAGTAGCATGGGTTCAGTTTGGTGTTTGGAATTTACCTGTACAAGTGCAAACTCCTTCAACCTATAGGCATGAAAAGCAGTGTTACACTGAAGCTCTCTTCTAGAAAGATTTTGAGAGAGTCGTATTGTACTCTCTACAGTGTATGTAGGGAAACTGTTATTTTGTTTGATATTCCACTTAACATCTATTCAAATCAAAAGATGATTCTTAGATGAGGATAGCTGAGCACTGTTCAAATTAGTGAGTGCTGATCTTTTCTCATCCCCTCTACTTCCCTGTCCTATTGACCCAGAGGCAACTGTCAGCAATCTTAACAAATCTTATTCTTGCTCTGACCAGCAACCAGTGCGATGACCTGGAGCTTTACATGAGCATTGACTCTGGAGTCTGAAATATCTACAACAGTTGGCACAGAAAACCCTGCCACAGCCATCAAGTTGTTCCTGGAAAGTAGGTAGTTGTTCTGAGATGCAGACCATCATTTTTTCTCTCTCTCTCACAGGTTCTTATCTTCCATCAGGACTATGTCAGAGCTGCGCTGACGATTATTTTTCCTGCCTGATAGACTTCTTTCCAGTATAATGTGATAAGTTAACATTTCTGCTCAAGTTACCTGTACTGCCTGCGACCATTTGCTAGGGAACTGGGATGCACAGCTTTTCCAGGTCTTTATCACAGCATAGGCTTAAATGCTTCCTCAGTACTTCTAGTATGCTTCGGAAAACATCTTCTGTAGAGAATAAATATGTGTACAACAGATAAATCAGAGAAGAATTAATCACAATGAAAATTATATATACATAATATCTTTTTTTACCTTCATTCCATTATTGTTTATATGCTTCAATCTTCTGCGTTACAGAAGCTGAGAAGTGAGAATTCAGGTGCATTGAAGACAGAAGGAGTTATTTAAGCTGACTATGCTGGCCAAGTAACAGCTCGTTCTCGCTAAAGAACATTCTAACTGTTAGCTTGGATTAAAAAGTCTTACAATATGTTGTTGCCTGCATTATAAATAGTCTTCGTGAGGTCAGAGCTGAAATGCACTGGAAATGAAGCAATTAGCTATAATGTCTCTGTGTCTTGAACAAGGGAGTTTTTGAGGTGGTCTCCTATTCTAAACACAGGCTTATTTCATAATCCCAAACACATATATAAGTGTAGGTTACTGTTTGTAAAGGTTTCTGTCTTTGTGAACAAGCGGGAGATAGAGAATTGTACAATCAGAGAAGAAATGTTGAGAAAATACCATGCAAAAAAGGGGCTGCAGAATACACCTGTAAAAAGATCTGAAATTGTAAAAAAGAAAGGACACAGGAGCTTGAGATATAGTGCTGTAACAAAAAAAAAAAAAAAAAAAAAAGGCTAAAGCTTCCTTCTCATTGTTTTCCTCAGGCATTCAGGGAACCAGAGATGTATATGTTCATTATCAGTAAACAGAATTCCAACAAGGATCTTATTTTTTATTCAGTTATTGAAAAAAACACACACAACTCTAAATTTTTGTTGGTTATTCAGGTACAAAGGCAGTAATGTTTCCTAATATAGCAACTTGTCTGGAGTCCACCTTTGCCTACAGAGCCTATAAATTGTTACAGCGGGAAATTAAACATTTCCAAGTGTACCACTTTTTTCCTAAATCTTGTCATTTTCTGGGTGATGTCCAGAAAGGTTATCAAAAAGAATTGCATTATGTTAACATTCCCCCAATGCATTCCTGTGGGGAGTGGCCTTTCCGAAGCTGTTCAATAAACAGATAAATCAAGAAAAGACATTCATAGGCATATCAACAGTGGGGTATTTAATATAAGTTACAGCTTCCTCTTCTCACACTAGCAAGCTGTTAATAGCATTCGATTCTTCTGTTGCAAAATTATACATTAATTTTTTAAAGGATAGCTCTGGACAAGTGAAAAATTGGCAACGTATCCTCCACAAATTTATTTTTAAATTGTTTTCCCAGTTGCAGGGCTGGCTGTTTTATAGTTTAATAAATACATCATTCAAATTAGCAAGAGTCATATGAAACTAAATTAGGTTTTGAACAGGAGAATTCAAATGACAAAAATTGGCTAGGTTGCTGCTTGTTTTTTGTTCTACTCACCTTTATAAAGTGACCATATGTTATGTCTTCATTTCTTGGCAACAGTGAGAGTTGCATACAGATACAGTCCTTCTGTTGATACTCTCTTTTCATTGTAGTGCTTCTGTCTAGAGGTGTCATTTTGTGAACAGCTGTAATGTTGTTATTAAAAGCAATACATGTATTTTAAAACAAAATAGTAGACATATGTGCCTACTGTCAATGCAAGCAAGTCTATCTAAATGTCATGTCGAGTGTTGCAATGGCTGGAAAACAAAGCTGCTTTCTCCCATTTGCATTTCTGATATAAATTGTGTGCAGTCTTACAATCTGTCTGCTTGAGAAAACCTATTCTGGGAAATGCTCAGGTATGAACTTGGCACACAAAACAAGAGATACAGAACTTGATTCTTCACTGCCTTGATCCCTTTATAACTATTTACCCCTGTGGAAAATAGGTAGAAAACACAACTGTTCATTTTCAATAATGTGGCACACATATTTCATAAGTGATGACACGAAATACAACTAATTTAAATAATGAAGAGTGTTCTATTTGAAGTGTTTGGCTATTCTAGAACTATCTTTAAGAAAGCCCTCCTGATACCATAACGGCATGATTTCCAGTAGTTGGGGTCAAGTATAATAAATCTATGAACTTTTCAACTTCATTTTTAAACCTGCAAAATGATGTTGGATTTCAGATCAGATTACAAATTTCGGTATTTTTTATGACTGTCTAAAAGATCTTTAATTAGAAGAATGTTAGTTTTCTAATTGTGTAGTAAAATACCTGATTATAATACTATGTTATTGGATCAATAACGTCTATGAAATTATTATGGATTTATGCTACAGTATTTTTATTTTATTTTATTTATTTTAAATTTTATCCTGCATGTCAAACTAATAAAGTCAAATGTTGGTTACATGTGCAAATGCACTGGCTTCTGGACAGTAGTATGAACACCTGGATTGTAGATTCATAAATATCATACATAAATGAAAATGTCTTCTGGTAGACTTTCAGATCATTATGAACCTATCATCTTGAAAATGCAAAGGAAATGGGAGTTGATTTCAGAGTAATTCTGTGGATTTTGCTGTCATCAAACACAACTTGAAGATCACCAACTGAAATTTCCCTCCTGACAAAGCTGATTTTTCTACATCTTCACATAAGAGACTGGCATGTTCAAATGTGCAGACGGAAGAGTCTGGCTTCTTTTTGGGCAAATCTAAATAAAACCTTACTATAAGTCTTTCTAGACTAAATGGTCTTCCTCTGTGGATCCTCAAGAATGCACTGTCTTCCATGTTACAGTATCCTTAGTAGTGGTTTCCTGACTTAAAGAAAACTATGGATTAAGATATTCGTAAAAGAGAAGACTGAGAGGAAAATAATCCAAATATTTTTAGACACCACAACTGCTATGTTTTTGTCTTTTTAGAATTCTTACACTTAATAAATTTTTTTTATTCTTTAGCCTATGTTAGGCTTATTAGATCCCCTCCCATATATAAATCTAGCATATCAAACCACAATTTGCATTGTCAGCAATGAGTGAAATCTATGGCAGTTACAGAGCTGTCCTGCTTTTGCCTTTGTAGCAACTTTCAGACCACAATAGCCATCATCAGTTTAAAGCAGACAGATCCATTACATTTCCTCTGTTCCTACAACCCTACATTAAGCTAATATTATCTATTTCCCAAGCGAAAAAAAAGCCCTTCCAGTCCTATCAATTATTAATTCCTTACTTGCAGCTAATGTTTTGTTTGAATTATTTAAATGCATCTTCATTTATCAATAAACATAAAATGTTAAACAAAGAATACTGATGAAGGACATTATTTAAGCCATAACATTTTATGAGATTATTTCAAGTTCCTTTTTTGATTTATTAGCACAATATTCTTTATAATTATTTTTTTGTTTCTAAAACCAAACCAAAACAAAGCAAGAAACACCATGTTTTTAATATCGTCAAGAGATTTGGAGGCTTACTGAGTTCTTTCAGGAATGCTACAATTTCGTCTTTTTTCTCAAAAAAAAACCCCAAACAAATTCCCAAACTATTTGCTAAAAAAATTCAAGACAGTGTTAAGATATAAAATGTCTGTGATTTATTATGAGAATAACAGTAACTGATGTTCAATTTAGCCTCCATTTCCCTTTTTTCGAATTGCAGTCATAGTATCAGTGAAGGACTGAAAAAATATGCTTAATTTTAAAAGACTTGAAATTAAAACATTTGAGGTAAAAGAACAATAAGCTGTCCCCTATTTTTATTATCTTGATATACCTGTCATGGTTTTAAAAGAATAAGGGGAATAGTCAAGTGACAAAAATAAAATAGTAATATTGATTATTTAATTCAAGGTAATTCTGCCAATTTAAGTAATCCTTGTTTAATATGGAATTTTTTTTGAAAACACCATTTTTTTCTCCTAGTTTGTAATAGAATAAATTAAAATAATTTTAAATTAATATCACAAGCGTATGTAAATGATATTTCTTGTGGTTAAAGGAACGTTTAAGACTGTAGCCACCCTGAGTCCACTGTGGCCCTTTATCTTCAGATGTATAACTTTCTCTGTTGACACAAAACTAATCAGAAGCTACGAGAAAACAGCGGTTCAGTCATGAACTTAAGACAAAATCCTTTGTGATCATACACCACAGGTTTTGAACAAAAATACCTTTAAAAGACTTCTCCTCTTCTGTAACAGAGAATGTTGTGGGATTTCTTTGGTCATCCAGATTGTAAAATTGATAGATTATATCTGTCATTTTAACAGATTTGTTAGTCTTCCCAGTTTATCAAAACTCTCATCCATTGCTAAAGTGCCTTTCAAGAAATCGCTTATGACCATTTGATAAGATCTCAGTAAAGGTGTCAGCAATGACCTAGGTCCTTTAGTAATACCTGCTTATAAAAACTGTGTTTCCCTGGAGGTAGTCACCTAGTAAGACACAAAGTTGAAAGTTGGGAAGTGTTAACGGCCCACTTTTATGATAAGCAGCCAAGGTAAAGAAATCCTGTACACACTGAAATGTTCTACTGATTAAAAGTATAGCATGAAGAATTTCTCATGGCAACAGGCTACAACATTTGATACGAATATTGTTGGTAGCTCCAAATTATGTTCACAACTTTTAAGCTTATAGAACTCTCGTTTTTCCCTTGCCTTCCCACCATGAGCAAAAAAAATTCTTGTATATAATTGGGTTTTAAAGAGTAGAAAAACATCTGGAGGTCTGAAAAGTGATCCAGAGGTACAGGATAGCAGAGAGAATTTCTAAAAGATTATTTTTAAATGCATTAAGTTACCCAAGCAGACAAACATGTATTGTTGCTGCATTTAATGTAGCAGCAATTTGTCAGAAGCAGAGTTTGGAAGCTCATAGTAAATGTACTTTATATTAGTTTGCTGTGAAAATATTTTGGATTGAAGTCTAGAACTAATTTTGCTGTAAACAGCATGTAATATCCTAAGGAAAAACTGGTTCAGCATCGATACTCTGTATATGTGAAGTGTCTACAAATATGAACAAAAAATCTAGAACTGCAGAAGTAAAGATTCAGTGTATGCTGATAAAATACAGGCTCATTACGGCACTGCAAATTGTTCATTCAAGGGAGGCATAAATATGCAATATTTAGAAACAAAATAGCTTACATGTTTTGAGCTTCTAAGTATAGTAACAGCAATAATTTCTAGCACTGAAATGTGATCTAAATGATGGATATCTCTGGAAGATTAAATTTATTAAATCCACACATGGAAAATAAGATTTTTTTTAATGAATTTTTTTAATGAATTAGAGAAATTTTAGTATAATGTCAGTATGTATTGCTTGGAAAAATCCTAATTATACTCTAAATACATTTAATATATTTTGCAATGTGCATATAATATCTCAGGGAAAAAAAACCATCAAGTAGATTGTGCTAGAAAATTGTATCTTTCTTCTATGGAAATGTTGATTAAAAGTAACTACTGGAGGTTTAATCCACTGATGACAACCTCAGCTGAGAGTTGTAATAGTTCGTCAAACTCAATGCTGTATTGAGTGGGAAGGACTCTGTAAAGAGAAGATCCTTTACTGTTGTCTAATGCAGTTCCTCATGCCATATCAACTGCATCCAAGAACTAGTCACATACAATGTGTTTGCTTTGAATTATTACCCATAACATAAGCATATGGCAGATGTCCATTTTGAAGGTTCTCATGGGAGGTATATCTGTGAAGAGGCCCTATCCCTCTGTGTGCACGGGTTCAGAACACCGGATGCACACATGACTCCCAACCTCCTAGACACCAGAGAGCAACACCACAGCTTTTCTTCCATTCCCAGAACTGCTAATCTCACACATCAATACTTCCTGGAACAGGGCCACAATGTTGAGAAGCTGACTGGCTGTTGCTGTAGGCAATAACTCATGGAAAATGCAAAGCGGAATGTTAGCCTACCTGCAAGTGTGGGCATGGGAGTGGGATGTGGATACTCTCCCGTTTCCACCAGAATGTAACATGGCAGTAGATTCATGCCTACCCTTATTTAAAAAGCTTTTCAGTGTTATTTATCAATTTATGTTACTCTTTAAAACCATGGTACATTAGTTAATTCCTATACTGCAGTGAAATTCCTATGGAAGTACATATTACCGACACATTAATAACACATTAGCTCATCATGATTAATGTTATTGCAATGAATGAATTAATAATGATTTGCCTCTTTACCAAGTTTTTTCTTTTATACTTGACATAAGAGGATCCATGGCATTGATTATTACAAATATAAAGGATTGACTCATCATTTATGGGAAAAGAGGCTGCTCTTCCCATAAAGCTTATTCTTTTATTGCTCCCCTCCCCACTTCTTCAGTAGATGTATTATCTTTGGCAGGAATTCAAACCATTTCTAGATCATTCATAAGAGTCAACTCAGCTTCAGGTACTGTGACTTGGATGCTAGCTGTGAGAGAACGAGTGGAATTCAGGTGAATGAGTTGTCACATGTAAACCCTGTCAGGAGAAGAGATAGTTATACTGGGTAACGAAGGTTAGTCATTAATGGCTGCCCTCTGTACAGTGAGATTAGGTGCTTTGTAGCTATTTAATTGTGGGTAAAGTTGATCTATCAGCATATATTGTGACAGCCGTGTATTCGAAATCATTACAATATTTAATACTACCACATTAGTAAGCATTTGGACTTATCATCACAATATTTTGTGATTTTCTTAAAATTGATGGTTTTCCCACTATTTTTTGCTGTTAATTTAACACTAAAAAAATAGATGAGATTATTTAGTATATTGATTTTTTTCTCATTTTGTGTTTTTCAAGGACTTGATGGTTAAATTAAGTTTACAAGAGTACAATGGAGCACAAAACAATGCAGAAGGGCTAACTCCTTTTATAAAATAATACACCCTTCCAAGAACTGCCCTTGTGATGTCAATAGGGTCATTCACTCTACCAGTTATAGTCTTTTCTAAAATGGAAAAGCAATTTCTTTGCTCTCAGAGATCATACCAACAGATACAATTTGGAGCCTCCAGATGTGGCAAGGCTGGAAACATGGGGAAAAAATTCACAGTAACATCTAACTGCTCACTCCAGTCACACTGTTATGTGTAAGAATTCTGAATGTGTATATGATAGGCAAATATTTAATGCTGATGACAGTTGTGACATTAGGATTTTATAGATTTAAGATACACATTTAAATGATCAACATGTTTTAAATCTACCTATTCTGACTTGAGTGATTTAAATTTTACTTCTTCCTCAAACTGCTGGTGAAAATTTCATGTTTTAAAATCAGATGATACTTTCATTGGTAAAAGGTCTTAGTGAGGAAAAAATTGTAAAATACAAAGATTTACATACGGAATATTATTTCAACAAAAATAAACAGCCTTCCAAGGGACTGACTTTGGATGATATCAAGTTCTTTTACTGTTTCTTAAAATTTTATTTTCTGAAGTCCATCACATGCCAATAAAAAAAATCTTGATATGATCTATCAGTAGATGAACTGAGAGTTTAAGTATTCATTGAAAACCTATATATTAATAGAAAAACAAATCATGTGGATTTTCTTTGAAAGTACAGTCTGACCTTCAAACTCTCAATCTAGATTTTGTTTGCAAATACATTTTGCACTATTCAAGATTAAAGTCATCTGACATTTTTAAATGAAAATTCAATGTAATGTATGGATGACAAAAAACAATTTCAGAACACATTTTCAGTGAGAAATCATGTATAATTTCACTATTTATGTGAATTCTTTTAACACTATGTTCACACTATTCCCAAGTGTTTCTTTAAACCTCTGAGAACAGTTCTTTTAATCATGTTCTCAAAAAAAGCAGACACATCCGGGTAAGTAAGTCCAGATTGACACCTATGAAGATACTTATTGTTGTGGATGCACATTGATATAAATGAGAAAGACACCAGGGTCTTCTCTTCCACTAATTACTCACCCTCTCCTAACCTCTTCTTGTCCACAATTATTATATAACTCTCTAGGTTCATTTAATAGTTAACATAATATGCTGACTCTTCAGGGCAAAGACCCAAACGGATCAAACACACATATAGTGGTAGGAAGGAGAAACATTTCTTTACAATTCACATCTCCCTCAGATATTAAACTGCATAAATGACTGAAACCCAGTTGCCATTGATGAAATATTTAGTTGGTTTCCATTTTGTTGTCTTGCATTTAAAAGGGAAGGGAAAGGAAAGGAAGATAAAGTGGTAGGAACACTTTTTGAGTGAGATTTGTTAGTCCTGTTTCTGGTGAAGAGTCTTACACCAGCCCTACAGAAGCCTCCAGGTACAGAGTAGAGCAGTGATTGATTTTCTTCCCTGGCCTATAAGTCAACACTGCTTGAAAATAAATTTGCTATGAAAACCAGTTAGCTTGACTTTTCAAGCTGCAACAGAGTGGCACTGACTGTTAGCAACATCAGAGGGTGGTGCTTAGAAGTTTTTTTTCTGTTTGAACAGCTTTTTAGTAAGAGGAGACTTATCCATTAACTATGCTTTTTTAAGAACCAAATATTCTTCTTCCCCAGAATGTCCTCAGATTTCAGAATCAATCACATCTATTGAAACATCCTAGGCTTTTCCCTTAACTTGACATATCTTAGTTATTGTTCTATTTTATAAATATGGTATTATTTTTTTCCTTTTTTTTTTTCCTGTAGCAATTTTCCAGGGCACAGATATAGCAAAGCCACAGGAATACATTATGTAAGCTTATTTTATGTATCAGCCTACTGCAAATCTTGTACTAACTCTCTTTCTGTGTCTTAGAGCAACCTCAGACAGCAACTAGAATTACAGTCAACACTGGTGAATTTTCGTGTTGTTCTTCCACAAAGTAGGTTTGAACTACCTTTATCAGTGAAAGAGACTGCCACTTCTGTATGAACTTCAGAAACTGCTCCACAAACACCTTGAAGCAAATTGTGACCTCTGTCTAGGAGAATATAGAGGCAATAAATGAGTATACAATTCGAGGAAAAACCCATAGACAGGAAAGAATACATGGCTGAGGTATCCTTGAAGCAGGATATCTGGAGGGCAGCCCAGAATATAATGGGAAACTACAAGGGTAGCAATCCACAAAACACCACTTCAGCAGTCTAAAAAGGACAGTATCTACTGCAGCAAAGAACTTGAATGACTTTTTATATATAAGCATCTTCCTTTTTTGGCATTCTGGAAGCTGATTGTTCATGAAATGTAACATAAGCACGAGGCCTTGATGTGTGAATAATCTGTTACAGGAATACTCAAATGTAGACTCCTCTGCAAAAGAAAATAAAATACACAGGCCATGGCCTAGGACATAACCTTCCTAGGACATAAACTTTCCTGACAGAAGAGTTTTTGAAACTTTATGTTCCTTCAAAACTAGACAAAACCACAAATGCAAAAGGTAAGTAGCAATATTCTTATGTTATTTTGTCTTCATTTGTCTAAGACATCATTCAAACCAAATACTTTTTTTATATGATTCTTCTCAGACTCGCTCTTATTTTACACACCAGTTCAATGCAATAGATATTTTATATTATATATAAACTATAATTTTCTATTTTTTGACTGAGGGATTTGTTAATTTTTCAGGTTGAGAATTAAAATAAAAATCCTTTACATTTGATTTTATTTTTTATAAAAACCTAGAAGCCTATTCTGGGAAACTCTGACAAATCTGGACTTTTGACTCTTATTTCTCCACATATGTTATTAATTTATCATTGTGTTGCCTTCATATAACACAGCAACAGATGTTGAACATTTCTGCTTTTTAATAGGCTTCTGATCCTATGAAGCTCCGTTTCAGAAACAGGCAGAAACAGGTTTTTAATCTTCAGATCATTTAGAAGATTGTCTCTGCTGAAGTTTGTTTTGCTTAGAGAATGAATTTATTCCTTTTTTAGATATTTTGATTTCACATTGATAGAGTGAATTTATGCTGGAGAAAATTGTGATATTTAAAAGTTGTCTTTTTTGCAGATCAGATTAAACTAGACATGGGATTAAAGTGCTGACCTATATTCATGAGTTTAATTGCTGCAGCATACATTAACTTCTTACAGATGTACTATTGAAATGGTTAACCTTTAGTGACGCTCTTTACTAAGATGACCTTATCTCTTCAGATTCTGATTTTTAAAGTGGTTGTTCAAAAACATTTTTGAAAATTTACATTTTCTTAAGCATTTTTGGCAATTTCAGGGGAGGTATTGGCCAAGGTGGTTGAGTCACCATCCCTGGAGGTGTTTAAAAAACGGGTGGATGAGTTTTTGAGGGACATGGTTTAGTGGAGGATGGGTGTAGTTGGACTTCATATCTCGAAGGTCTTTTCCAGCTGGAAGATTCTATGATTCTATGATTCTCTGTCATTGGCTTTCTTAGCCACCTGAGCACACTGCTGGCTCATATTCAGCCGGTTGTCAAACAACACCTCCAAGTCCTTCTCCACCAGGCAGCTTTCCAGCCATTCTTCCCCAAGCCTGTAACACTGCCTGGGGTTGTTGTGCCCCAAGTGCAGGACTTGGCATTTGGTCTTGTTAAACCTCATCCTGTTGGTCTCAACCCATTGATCCAGCCTGTCCAGATCTCTCTGCAGACCCTCCCTTCCTTCAAACAGATCAATACTGCCACCCAGCTTGGTGTCATCTGTAAACTTACTAAGGGTTCACTCAATCCCTTCATCCAGATCATTGATAAATATATTGAACAGGACTGGACCCAGCACTGAGCCCTGGGGAACACCACTCGTGATCGGCCTCCAACTGGATTTAACTCCATTTGCCACCACCCTCTGGACCCGGCCATCCAGCCAGTTTTTTACCCAACAGAGGATGTGCCTGTCCAGGCCAATGGCAGCCACTTTCTCATGCAGAACACTGTGAGAAACGGTGTCAAAGTCTTTACAAAAGTCCAGGTAAACCACATCCACAGCCTTCACCTTGTCTATTAACCGGGCAACCTTGTCGTAGAAGATCAGGTTGTTCTGGCAGGATCTGCCTTTGATAAACCCATATTGACTGGGTCTGATAACCTGGCTGTCTGGCATGCGCTATATGATAGCATTCAGTATGATCTACTCCATGACCTTCCCCAGTATCGAGGCCAAGCTGACAGGCCTGTAACTCCCCAGATACTCCTTCTGACACTTCTTGGCCTGTATCAGAAACGGCGTACCAGCAGGACCAGGGAAGTGATTGAGCCCCTATACTCAGCATTGGTGAGGCTGCACCTCGAGTTCTGTGTTCAGTTCTGGGCCCCTCAGTACAAGAAGGTCATTGAGGTTC
This sequence comes from Dromococcyx pavoninus, assembly GCA_033558185.1. NCBI lineage: Eukaryota > Metazoa > Chordata > Aves > Cuculiformes > Neomorphidae > Dromococcyx > Dromococcyx pavoninus. Next base: position 4,835,226 of record JAUMJL010000044.1, on the reverse strand, counting down.
TGGAGTGTGTCCAGAGAAGGGCAATGAGGCTGGTGAAGGGGCTGGAGAAAACGTCTTATAAGGAGCTGCTGAGGGAACCGGAGTTGTTTAGCTTGGAGAGAATGAAGTTGAGGGGAGACCTTATCACTGTCTATAACTACCTGAAAGGAGGTTGTAGCGAGGTGTGTGTTGGTCTCTTCTCCCAAGTTACAGGTGATAGGAGAAAAGATAATGGCCTCAAGTTGTAACAGGGGAAGTTCAGATTAGACATCATGAAAAATTTCTTCACTGACAAGGTTCTCAGGCACTGGAATGGCTGCCCAGGGAGCTGGTTGGGTCACCAACCCCGAAGGTGTTTAAAAGACAAACAAATGAAGTACTCAGAGTTATGGTTTAGTAGTGGACAGGTATGATTGGAAACAATGATCTCAAAGGTGTTTTCCAACCAAGCAATTCTATGATTCTATGAAATAGTAATTTTACACCAAGATAAGTTGACTTTGTGTAAAGATTTTACAAACATTTTACAAACATATACAGCTAAATAGCTAGAATAGGTTTTGGTCTGCATTTTAACCCATATATATATGTGTGTGTGTGTTCGTGTTCAAAGTTCTTACACAAAATCATCTCAAGAAGACTGTGATCACCAGTAAAAGACACTTTTGGAGTCATTCTAAAGGATAGGGGAAAAAATTTTCATACGATTACTAACCATTATCAAACCATGCTGCTGTACCAACAGAGTTTTGAAGTGTAAGTATGTTTTTAATTGGACGCCTTGAAGTAAGAGAAAGAACTCCAAAAAGTGCTACAGAAACATTTGTTGCAACCTCTTGGACTGCTTTAAATTTCAAAGCTAAAATTTGTTTGAACTGGAAAACTAAGATTAAACATATCAAAGTGTTGAAGTGGGACAATGAAAACTTTTTCATCCTTCAAGAGTCAGTGAATTCACTGATAATGATATTTTCTTTCAGTTTGAACAGAATGGATCTTTTTTATTGAGATATGTTTTGCTAATAAAAATTAGTTATTACACAGTTATTTCTTAGTAACAAATATACAAAAAAAAGGATGGAAAAAACAATGAAAATAACTAAAACCTGAAAAGTGAGAGTCTAAAGGTTTCAGACCTTACCACTACAAAAATCAAAATAAATTCCCACAGATAATTTATACAAATAGCTTCTAAAAGTATACTCACAGATGAGTTTTCTCATTCTATATTTTGGTTTTTCTCTGAATTCTCTGAATAACCTGTATTATATTTGATTACATGGATTACATGTTAGTCACGCTAGTTTTATTAGACATGGTAAACATTTTTTGATGAAGATTGAAGAAGATGAACTGCATATGACTAACATTCACCTGATGTTTCCATCTGAAAAGCTACTTAGACAGCCTGTATGTAAGCAAATGCATAGCAGCCCTAAAAGACAGCTAAGTCTGATGTTTAGTATTCAGTTTTTAAGGTTATCAGGACTCAAGAAGTCATATTTAGAGCCTATACTACGTCTTTCATTTTTTAAAGTGATAAAGAAGTACATAGCAAGAAGACTCCACCTTATACTATATCATGGACTATATATATTGATTTACCGAAAAGTCAATATGTTAAATTTTACTGAAAGTTTTTGAAAATATTTTCTTACTGTTGTACATGGATATAACCATCACATACACTACTATTTTTGATCTCTGTGCAGCAATATTTTTCTCTTAGTGCATTTTCTGTCTTCTATTTGCTCAAGACATTGGAACATATAATTCATTTTCTGGAAAATGTATGGGAATACATCAGAGAAGACAATCCTCTCCTTCTGAGGCCTTTGTAAATGAACTACATGCTTCTTGTCTTGTTCCCTCTTGGGTGTGTATGTCAGATGCAATTGGTGATGTCAGACATAGGCTCCATTATGCATTATTGCCCATGAGTGCTTTGCTCATATTAAACTGCATTATTTTCAGAAGACACTAAGTAGATAACATGCACAAGTGTCTGGCAACCTTGTTTTTCTATTATTTGGTGTGTCATACAGCACACTGTAGGTAGTTGTGTCTGAGTTAGTGGATGGAATTATTATACAATTCCGTCCAAGACCAATCTTTTTTTAATTTTTTTTTAATGTGTTATGAACTAATCAAAGGCATAAAGGGAGTCAGTTTGCACACATGGGCAGAATGTTCATGGGTTATATTTCTAGCTGACGTTTTTTCCATTAGTCAAGAATGGGAATGCTGTTTGAGTTGCTCTGTTAATTTATACTACAAACTGGTAATATTGCCTCTCTGTAAAACAAAGCAAACAAAATCCCCAAAAACTACAGATGCCCTCACACGAATTTTCAAGTGTAAAGTGAGTCTCATGTTAGAAAGAGACATTTCTTACCAGTAGGTGTTTTGAATGGCTCCTGAGCTTTACATTTGTGTTTTATGTAGGAAGAGAAGGCAGCTCGAAGAAAGAATGAATACATACAGAATAAAGGTTTTTAACATGGAATTTTTTTACAAAATCTTTATTGAGATGGTAGCTAGCTTGTGACTGATGTAGAAGTTTACTAATTATCTATACAAAATATCACAGAAGAGTTAAACAAGGCAACAGTAGTTTTACAAACTCCAATTTCATTCACAATCTGCTCTGTATTCATCTAATGTAAGATACAGGTGCAGCCACATCAGTTTTGTTTCTCTTTGTGTGCAAATCTCTTCAACTTTTTGGCTCAATAGTGAATACAAACTCAATAAAAATGATCACCTGTCTCAGAGATAAAATCTAATTTTTGTTCTTTCCTGGTCTGAATTAATTTTCAGGTTAAATTAATTACTTTTCTTTTTAATTTTATTAAAAAGTAGATATTTTTAAAGTTGATTAGCCTTTCAACTACAGAGGTTCATTTTTGGTGGACTTGTCAAGGCTCCTATCATAGTAAGAAAATAATATACTAACAACCATTTAGTCTCAGGATAACAAAATGAAAAAAGGAAGTACTGGAAAATTATTCTGAGATCTCTGAAATCATAGAATCATAGAAATATCTGGGTTGGAAGAGACCTCCAAGATCATCAAGTCCAACCCTTAATCCAACACTGTCATGATTATTAGATCATGGCACTAAGTGCCACATCCAGTCTAATTTTAAAAAACCTCCAGGGATGGTGAATTCACCACCTCTCTGGGCAGGCCATTCCAATGCCTGATTACTCGTTCTGTAAAGAACTTTTTCCTGATATCCAGCGTAAACCTTCCCTGGCAGAGTCTAAGCTCGTGCCCTCTTGTTCTGTTGCTGGTTGCCTGGGAGAAGAGTCCGACCCCCACCTGTCTACAACCTCCTTTCAGATAGTTGTAGAGAGCGATGAGGTCACCCCGAGCCTCCTTTTCTCCAGGCTAAACAACCCCAGCTCCCTCAGCCTCTCTTCATAGGACTTGTGCTCAAGTCCCTTCACCAGTTTTGTTGCTCTTCTCTGGACCCTCTCCAGCAGCTCAATATCTTTCTTGAACTGAGGGGCCCAGAACTGAACACAATACTCAAGGTGCGACCTCATCAATGCCGAGTACAGGGGAAGGATCACTTCCCTTGTCCTGCTGACCACACTATTCCTGATACAGGCCAGGATGCCACTGGCCTTCTTGGCCACCTGGCACACTGCTGGCTCATGTTTAGCCTCCTGTCAATAAGCACCCTCAGGTCCTTTTCCACCTGACTACTCTCCAGCCACTCTGTCCCCAGCCTGTAGCGCTGCATGGGGTTGTTTTGACCAAAGTGCAGGACCCGGCACTTGGCCTTGTTGAACTTCATCCCATTGGACTCAGCCCATCTCTCCAGCCTACCTAGGCCCCTCTGCAGAGCCCTCCTGCCTTCCGGCAGGTTGACACTCCCTCCCAACTTGGTGTCATCCGCAAATTTATTTATGATGGACTCAATACCCTGATCTAAATCATAGATGAAGATATTAAACAGAACTGGATCCAACACTGATCCCTGAGGGACACCACTGGTGACTGGCCACCAGCTGGACGCAGCCCCATTCACCAGCACTCTCTGGGCCCGGTCATCCAGCCAGTTCTTAACCCAGCTGAGAGTGCACCTGTCCAAGCCATGGGCTACCAGTTTATCCCAGAGTATGCTGTGGGAGACAGTGTCAAAGGCTTTGCTCAAGTCCAGATAGACTACATGCACAGGTTTCCCTTCATCCATCAGGCAGGTTACCTGATCATAAAAGGAAATCAGGCTGGTCAGACTGGTTGGGTCAGATCCGATGTCCATCCTGAAGGTGCTGTGTGATTGCACTCAGGATGATCTGTTCCATAACCTTGCCAGGCACTGAGGTCAGGTTGACAGGCCTATAGTTGCCCGGTTCCTCCTTGCAGCCCTTTTTGTGGATTGGTGTGACATTTGCCTACTTCCAATCATCTGGAACCTCCCCAGAGAGCCAGGACTGTTGGTAGATGATGGAGAATGGCTCAGCAAGCTCTTCCACCAACACCCTCATCACCCTAGGATGGAATCCATCAGGTCGCATTGTTTTATGTGTATCCAGGTGGCTCAGTAATTCATAGACTATTTCCACCTGGAATACAGGGGAGCCATTTGGTTTCCTGTCTCTATCTGTGAGTTCCAGAGGCCAGTTATTCTGAGGGGCACCTCTCCTACTGGTGAAGACTGAGGCAAAGTAAAATACTAATTTTTCCTGTCTAATTTAGTCACGGCATTGGGAGAGAAAGGCCGACAGGTCAAAATCCATTCAGAGGAAAATCCCATATATAATTGTGTGAAGACCCACTGCATGAGTTTTGTAATTTGCAATTTTGGTTGTGGTTTTTTTTACAGTCAAAGAAATTTTTTTCCCCTCAAATAAAGATGAAGAGATAAAATACGGGAAGTAAGAATAAATAAAATCTGACAATTCTCCATCAGGTGTTAAAAAAGGATTATTAAAAATTACTGGATTTTAATCTAAACTAATTTTCAAATAAATTTTCACAGATTTTTGTGAATCACGTTTTTCTCTTTAGATAATGTTATTTGTAAGGTAAAGTGAGTACCACAGTTTCTTTTAGACTTGCTAGTAATGACGATGAACTAAAGAAAACACACCTTCAGAAAGCATTCTGAAAGGCAGAGTCTGGGTGACAGCTAAAACTGACCTTTTGAGATTTACTAGGTTCTCTGTGATTTAAGCATTGTGGAAAGAATCCTTTTTTTATCTCTCCAGGCAATAAATCCAAATCTGAGAGGACAGAGTAAACCTTAGAGAGTGAAACTTCCATTGAGTAGCAGCAATCAGAACTCAGAAAATGCACTCTTTAACTACAGAAAGACCGAGACAAGACTGTGTTTAACAAAAGTCTGATAGTGCTGCAGGGAATCTTAGTTTACCCGGGAGACATGCAGCTAGGTTAGTAAGAGCCCACGGTCTAATTCCTAGGTTTCTCACGGCTAAAATTCTTAACAATGAATTAAACGGTAGTACCAGGGTGACAATAAAAGTTAACCTTACCTTACCTGCTACAAAAGCCAAGAAAAGAGAATCCACCCTTATGAAGTTTACATCTTGGTGTGTAAAATCCTATTTGCCTTTATTAACAAGTGCTTAAGCCTAATTTCTCAGCAGATATCACAATTTTATCCTTTCTTCATGCTTTTATCAAAGTTACACTAAGAGGTTGAAAAGCCTCATCAGTGGAAGGGTGGCAGTTTTGACTGTTTTTGATAGAGCGCTTTAATTAGGTCACCCAAAAAAGTGTGTTTTAATAACCTATGTCATTACTGAATAAAGTTTTAAATTCTTCCATAAAGAGGCTTCTATAACATCAGACATCTGTTCTAAAACTTACTGTGGCAATATATTCACTAGATTTCATGTACAAATTTGATTAGCTGGAACTTCCAGGAATGATTTCCAGCTGATTAACCCAGGGACCTTATCTTTCAAGTATCAATGTTGTATAGATTGACCAAAATGCTAGCTAATGTCAGATATTAAAGACTATAATTGCAAGTTAAGTGGAAGATGAAGGCGTTTAATGACAAACAGAAGACAGTATTTTTGGTGTTGTCATAGTAACTGATGATTTAATTCATGTTTTTGTGTCAGTAATTAACAAGTCTGAATTTCTGTAGTTTCGTCTCTACAAAATTCTACCCAGTGACAGTTTTGTGCTGTATTTTATTAGCTTTCAGAACCTTTTATTCTGTTTCTTAATATGAAAAGGTGACCTTAGTACTAATCACTGTTGATGGCATGGTATGTTGTGTATTGGGTTTTTTTTCCCCAATTGCCAAGAAAATATAAATAGCAAAATATGTGGCATTTTAATGCATCCTTTTGCAATCCAGAACAATAAGACCATAACGTGCCATACAAATTTAAAGTAAGATCACTAGGTAATGGGATACATATGGTGATCCTAAAAGAAAATGTTACTATAGGGAATAATTAAAAAGACCTTTTAAAAATTATTTTTGCTGCTTAGGTATTAGTTTTAGGTGTAAAAAGGGATTTACTTTTCCTTACCAGATGTGTTGTCATTTTATATTCTGCAAATTTATGCTTTGGAGGCTATTGTCTTGACATATTGAGTGGAAGCCTCAGATTTGATAGGATTGACCCATCCATATCTACATGTTTTTCCTTATCCAACCTGTCCTCGAACACTTTATCGCGAAGAATTTCTTCTTAATGTCTCATCTAAATCTTCTCCCTTCTAATTTGATCCATTCCCCCTCTTCCCATCACTACATGCCCTTGTAAAATGTCCCTCCCCAGCTTTCTCATAGGCCTCCTTCAGGTACCCCTTTAGCAATAAAGAATTGGAACACTGAATAAGGGGAACTCATTGTTATTTGATTTTGAAAGTATCAACAAAATAAACCACAGAAACGTCCACATGCCCACAAGCAATTGCATAAGGATCTGTATCTACTAGTAGAATCCTTATTTCCAAAACTGTTCTGAATTTTTCCCCCAAACATGCACATATTTACAACAAAATAGAATCAGAGACAGTCTGATTTTATTCTCATAAAGCTGGACTGTCAGAACCAAATTCCCTTCTCAGTTACTGATGTCAATAGATATCTCATGGATGAAATTGTAATGTGGCGTCTAAATGACAGTATTTTTTCTAGCTTTCTTTCAGTTGTAAAACCACAAGCTCTTTATAAGCATGAAAATTAAGCAGCTCCACCAGCATGGCTTGCACAACTTTTATGATACAGTAGGTAGCCTCTGACACCACCAAAGAAACCTCAAGGCCATCAAATATACTTCACAAATAATTAATCTAGATTGTTCAGTTCTGTTAGGCAAATAAAAATGCCTCATAATGTAGAACTTCATTGAAGAGATGAACTGGAATTGTTTTCCAAGCAATTTCCTGAGTGTGATCTTTATAAAAATACTGATCAAAATCAAACATTACGTAAAAACAATTGAAGTTTCCAGTCTTTCTCTTTTCCTTCTTTCTCAAATGTTTTTTGCTTATTATTTGCATTAAAAAATACCTGTTCTTCATAAAGAGTGCAATGTTTAATTTATTATCCTTTGGATTTAGTTCTTTTCTGGAATTGTCATCATATTCAGGAGTTGAAGAGAATAACACTCATACTTAATAACCAATCATAAACTCACTTTCTAAAGTAAATATTAATGACATACTATTAAGCATTATATTCTCTACAGCTGCTAGCTAGCCAAGAGTTTTTACAGATGTATTATCTGTCTGGCAAAGAAACAGAAGCTATATTTCATCTTTGATGAATACTTTATTGTTCTCTTTGAGTCCTGGCACACCATATCCTCTATCTAGGTAAGAGTGATGACTCACTGGCTTGGAGGCATCTTTTGCTTCTTTTATGTGCCATGCAAAATCCTATGATGTGGGTTAAAGCAAAATATATAAGGCCCATTCTCTCAAACCAATAAAACACAGGTTGTATATATTGCAATATACACACTGCACATGCTCTCACTAAATATTGTTACGGTTGTTTCAGCTGCTAAGTAAAACAATTTCAAAATTTTCAAAAATCCTACATTAAGTATCACAAAGTTAAAAGACTGCTCCAAGGAGAAGGACCTTTTTAAACCAACCACTTTAAAAAGGCCGTATGTTTGTTGTTTTGATTAGTATCCAGCTTATAAAATATTCTGAACTGGGCAGATGATGGTAAAAAGGTCTAGAAAGAGTTTGTGTTCTGCATGTTTTCCAATGAGTGTTGTTCAACAAGAAGATATTGTAACATATCCTTTTGAGAAGACTGTAACATAAAATAAGCTCACTAACAGCAATGGCAACTGAAGAGCAAGGGTGTAAGCCTGGATTAATAAAGTCACCACAACAGTGCACCTGTTCTCTTTTGCATCCTTTTTCAACCATGTTTCAGGCTTAGCAGGTAGGCTTGAAAGAATTTCCTACACAATTGCATTCATGTGTTCAGACGTTTTTGAGTTTATTCTGGTTTTTGTAAATTACTTGTTTTGTCCATGTAAAGACAAAAAGAATAAGTTGTAAATTCTGATCATAAGGGTGGTGTGCAAAATTGCCTCTTTGAAATGAGGAGCAGCTAAATGACTTTAAAAACTTTCCAATTTGTATATGCCAATGATCTAAAACATCTAGAAAATCAGGATGATATTTATGGAGTCTTTCTATACTTCTTTGGCAAATTAGTAGCTCTAGACATCTCTATTAGTTCTAACACACACGACACTTCATTACAAAGAACAAGAAGAGTGAGTAATTTTAAAGGCTTTATCTATTTTCACAATAAAGAATTTCTTCTGCATTCATAACCTGAAGAAAGTAAGATTTTAGAATAAGGCCCAAAATAATTGAGAGGTAATGAGAATTTAAGTTCTTATAGCTGAAGAGAAAATAAAAATCCCTGAAAAATAAGACTGAGACTCAGAGGCTGCTGGAAGCAGATGGCTACTCAGTGGGAGATTTATTCATCATAAATCTAAGAGTTCACGTAAGGTAAGACTGGAAACATTGTTGCATGCTAATATCTCCAGAAATCGTATGGGTAAGAAAAGGCAGCAAAAGATTAGTACTTTCTAATACAAACTGTCCAGAGTAAACTGAAAATAAAGCTTTAAAGGTTCCCAAATGTAATTTTGATGGCTATGTGAATGTATTTCACTTGCTCTTCAAGTTCATTTTGATTTCTGAGCTAACCAGTTAATCCCAGGAACTTTTAAAACCTCATAATATAACAGTCTCAAAGCAACTTTTATAATTCAGCTGAGAAAAAATTAGATATACAGTCCAATCACAACTAGGAAATCTGGGAACACATCCTAGTTCCAGAGAGGAGATGAATGCTCTCAGTGAATTGAAACCAAGGAAAAATATGAGTCCGCTGTATCCTGTTGCTGTATCCTGCTTTACACTGAAAGGAAAGAGTTACCTACTAGAAGGAAGGTAAATCTAGAAGAGCCATGAGCAACTAAGTATGGATAAGGACAAATTATACAGTTTTTGAGCTGTGGTGGTAGACGTGGCTGTGAAACAAGAGACGTATAAATCACAGTACTGTGCACACATAATTTATTTGAGACTATAGATGAGTAGCTGTATTTTCAGACTGTGGCATTCTCAGTTTCAGTGATTAGTATGATATTCCACTAATTCAGTGCTTTATTTTGACTCCTTGCAGATTCTGTAAAGATAATAGGTACAATCTTGTCCTAGATAGGAAGAGCAAAAACTTCAGAAAGTTTGGCAATGATTGAAACTTTGCTTAAACAATGTCTCACTAAATAGTAGCACTACCTTTTAAACATATAAGCAACATTCCACAACCCCGCAGAAGGACTAAATAATTTTTCACCTTATTTTGCTACACAGACTAATATTTCTCAATTATGAGAAAGGTCGTTTCCAGGATGCATTAGTTAAATGGTGGAGCACAATGGTGCAGAATTCTGCAACAGTGGGCAGTCATCAATATAACATGTGAATCTCAGTGACCACAGTTTCTGTTCCTTTGGGTGATACTGTAACTCATAAAAGAACACAATAAACATAACAGAAATAATAAAATTGAATATTTTCTTTCTAGTATAAACCAGGAATAATTTTTTTCTGTATAAGGTAGATCAGGATTATTTAGTTTGTCCAATTACGATAATGTAGTCTAAAGAATAGTAGAAAAACTGAAAGCAGAAAACTAGGTATGTGTCCTGAATCATTATTAAACAGGGTGATACATAGCAAAGACTGAATATGTGATGGAAGCAAAAGAATTTAAATGCAATACATATATATTTTGGAGGACTCGATCATAAAAAAAGGGAAAAAGTGCCTTTGGTTGGTACTTTTTGAGTAGAACAATGAAAAGTAGACAAAATGTCTTTGACAATGGCTTGGATTCACACTGAGTTGGGAGTTTTTTGTTGGCCTGGAGCCATTGGATAATATAAAGATGTAAAACATAGGTAGAGAACTGGATATCCGTAAACCCTGGTGTATAATATGTTTTATGGCAAGTTCAGGACACAATCTCTGTATCATATGCTGAAAACCAAGACTGCACTGCCTAATTTCCACAAAAAACTTTTTAACCAATAAACCATATTTTTAGTACCAGAGTCCATATAAAAGTCTGCATCTGCCTGTTTACAGACACCCTGAAAAAACAGAAATCCACCTAGGCCTTTTTTAGTATTTTTCTTTCTGAAGAAGAATTTTGACTTATATGCAATTGAAAACCCCAAAGCATGTTATTCAGTTATATTTTACATCAAAATTAAATGTCAACTAAGGTTTAAAGGCTTGTGTAAATATACTTCTTAGTTGCTCAGAGCCATGTCAGTCACCTTTTTCACAATTATGCCTCAAGCTGCAAAAAGATAGTCAAAGAAACAATTCACTGACAAGAATATTTGATTTCTAAAAAAATAAACTATTCTGGGAAGATGTTATCTGGCTTACTGTGCAACAGTTACATGGGTAAAATCCAACAGGTAGCAGCCTACCATCTCTTTCTTGTACGGGAATACTGATTTGGCTAAGAAATATTTTGCTGCAACACAGCAGAATGGATAAAAAATCTGATCCATAATGTTTGCCTAGTAAGGAAGCATTACACAGATTTTGTCTATCCTTTTTCTAGAAATAAATGTGTCATCATGAGTAATCAGGTGCCCCTTATTTTGCTGTTTGTTTTTTTAAAAGTAATAAAATAATTCAGTATCCTTTTTTTTCCCTTGGAAAGTAAATGTATTGATGAATCACTTCAAACAATGCTAATCAAGAACATGAGAATTCTGCCAGAGAGGACATTGACAAGCAAGATACTATTACTAATGTATTTGTCTTTTTATGGCTCAGTTAGAGGAATATCTTAGAGAGTACAACACATGTCAGTGTTGTCAGAGGTTCCATGGTAGCTGTCAGAGTTTTGACTGATGTACAAGCACTACCTGCTCATGTTTGCCCTTCCTTCTGTTTAGTGCACACAGGTAAGACAGTTTGTTGGTAATTTTTATTTAATGCCTTCAGTATCTGCTGCTGCTCCTTTAGTGAAAGTTCTGACAATGAGAGACTCTACACACGAAGATTTCCAAGATTTCCATTGCAAGGTTTTAATCACTTAAACAAGGTTTTTCTCTGAGATTAGAACATTCCTCATGTTCTTTTTTTGATGGCTAGTGATACTAGAGATAACAGTTTATGTTTTAATTTATTAAACTCCTCTGAAAAACTCATGTTAAAGAAATGAAAGCACAGAAATTAAGGGTGAAATTGGCTTTGCATGGTGTAGGGATTGCATTGTTTTCTTATAAGTAGTCTTTTTCTGACATAGACCTAAATCTCACTTCACCAAGAAACACACATCCCACTTTGAGACTTCCATGCAGAAAATAACTGCAATTGTGTGTCCAGGGAGGTGTGACTATAACACAGACTGTAATAATCTCTGAACCAAATGATCTGAAATTATACATGAACAATTTCTAGATAAAAAAAGGAGGCATTACCTTTAAATGTGCAAAATCAAATTGAGAATTTAAACATAAATTAAAAAATGACAAGATCTATTTCCTAATGTGATGTCACAAGAAGAAAAGAAGGGCCATTTTTGAAGGAAATGGGTCACTGGCTTCTGTTGGGAAACCCAACTGTCTTTATGGCTAACTTGTTAAAGTTGTGGTATAATTTTTCCAGGGAAGGACAGGATGTTGCTCTTAGAAGCTGAAGGTATACCTTTTCAATGTTTAGAAAGTCATTCTAGACATTAAATAGCACAGAAAAAAATCAGTACACTATCTTAAGGCTGTTTCTGCAGTGTCATCAGCCTGGTGAGTCCTAGGCCTTAAAGCAAATTGAAAAATATTTTAAAATATTTTTCAGTAACTCTGGAATTTTATTTGGAACAGAAATTCCTTTTATCTATGTTTGTCACAAATGGCAGTGTTGTACAAAATGTATTTTGTTTCTTTTAAGTAATGTGAAAATCAGTGTCTAACATAACTTTTAGAAGCCTCTCCTCTACTGGCGTTTGTTGTTCTATTTGGAGTTTTTTTTTGCTGTGGTTTGTTTTACTGCAGTGCTCTTTTGATTATTCTGAGATTGTATGTCTCGCAGGTTGTCACTTTTCACTCAAAGGAACGTGGTTCAGTTGTTTCTCCTCAAGGAATAATAGCAGCCCTGTGGTTTCTATAAACTCCAATGTTTGCAGGATATCTTCTGTTGGAAATCATACATTCGCAAGAGTCGAAGCTCTCTGGCAATCCCTGGAGGCAAGCAAGTCTGCATTTTGAAGCATGAGTAGGAACAGTGATGAAAAACGTGGGCATTAGTGTACCACATGTATGCAACTCTATTGAAAAATTTATCCAGTCTCCAGGCTGATTCTAACAGCAAGGTAAGATGAAAATGTGAGTGGAAGCATTCACAATGAATATTAATTAAAGAATAAATCAAGATCCTGAATATTTAGGACAGTGGCAGAATTGGAAGCCACACAAGTAGAAAAGACCAACTTTTATCCAGAGTTATAGCTCTTGCAGTGCAGAATGGAAATTCTTAATGATAGCTCTCTAGCCTTAATTTAGTCTTAATTTATTAGTATTTACTTGGCAGTCTGAGTTTTTTTTCCTTTGTATATAAAAATGCACAGTATTGGTATTCTAATATTGCAGGCAGAATTTGCAGAATTTGGTCTTTTCTTAAAATGTAGTTAGGCTCTGTTTTTAATCTCTCATTATGGCCAACAGTACCTTAACTTGAACTTCATTCCACAAAAGTACAATGGCAAGTACTTACATTCACTGAAGGAAATGCAGCATAAGGATATGTTTAAAGTTAAGCACAAAGTTAAATACATTTTGGGATGGGAAGAATTTACATATATGTTTAAGTGCCTTGCTGAAATAAGGCAAACATATTAAATATACGTAAAATTAACAGAATATAGGAGAAAATATTGGCCATATCGAAGCTGAAGCAACATTCCTAAGGACAGTGTAGCTTTACTACAGGACTCGAGGGTGAAAAGGTAAAAGACCATCATGGGCAAATCTGAGTGAGACATACAAATGTAGGGGGCGTTCTTTCTTTACTGTTGTAAGCTACTAAGCACATGTTGGTGTTCAGCTGAGTTGAAATTTAGTTTCATATTTTGAAAGACCTTGGTAAAAATGCCTCAGTCTTTTTAAATAAGCTTTTATTAGCAATGATGGCAAGTGTAGATTTTTAGGATTAAAACCTCATATATTTCAAAATCCATTTTTCACAATTAAAGAAGAGGTATTAAAAACTTGTCCTTAAACCATTGATATTACTTTCATTCAATATATTTTTTGTAATATTCATAGGAGATGCTGACTTTGAATATTTTTAGAATGAAATAGTGTGACTGCAGCACAAATGTACTGTTAGTATATCTTCATTTTCCTAAACCAGTCTGGAACATGTTTGAAATTTTACAGGAGGATGAATGGTTTGTTTTAAGGTTCAGTCACTGAGAGCATCCAAAAGCATAACTGTTACTGTCTTGACAATTTCAAATCATCCCCTAAAGACAGCTACTTTCTTTAGTTCTGTTTATGGCTTGAGAGATTTGATCTTCTATCATTTCCTGGCTTCACTTTTCAATGAAAAGTGATTTTGAATAACAGAAAAATTGAAAGAAAATACCAGATATACAAGCAAAATTATGCGAGTTGTCCAAAGGAACAAACCTCAGAGATTTCAATATAAAGCCTATAAAGATTGTCTATGACAAAAAGTTAGTGAACTCCTAATAATAAATGGAAGTGAGAAAAAAGTGTAATTGCTAGCTGAAAAATGCAAACAATTCAAAGTGGGAAAATATTAATTACTGTAAATCTAAATCTAAAGATATATAGGGATACTTTCAAAAGAATCTGTAAAGTTCCAAAGGAAGACTACATAGTAGTAGGGTTTTCTTTTGTAAAAATAAGCAACAACAGTTTCCTTCTACTCTGGAACATAGATTGAAATGTCCCAAATTTCAGTCCAAAATCCACATAGTCCTGAGTCAATTAAATTTATGAGGTTTGCTTGCTTCAACCTTCTGCAACCTGAAAATTCTTAAAAGTGACTGCACTTCTCCTTACAGAGTCACGGAAATGAGCGTGACGTGGGATCTCTGGTGGTCATCCGGAACACCTCCTGCTCAAAATTAAATTGTTTCTGTCTGCTCCCTGGGTAAAATCTTGTCTATTTCTTGTCTTAAATTCACTTCTGACACTAGCCAGAGTGCTGGCTCTATTGACTCAGGGGCCATTGCACCCATCAGCAGCAGTGAAACCAGCATTAAACACAGCAGTTGTTCTCATTTAAATACTCATAGTTGGGGAGAACTTAACAAAGAAATAGAAGATCTTTTAGCAGTCTGAACAAATGGGATGCAAACTCACACACACAAAATAATAATTTTGTTTTCTTTATGTTGGTTTTATTTCAATAGCTTTTTAATGCAAAACTGACAAACAAGCAGAGGACGGGAATTAGAACCATGCTGTGTTTTAACTTTTAGTATGGAAGATAATTTAGTCTGGTTTAATTCAGCATAGAGCAAAAAGGAATTGTTTGAACACAGAGAAATAGTATA
The DNA here is from genome assembly GCA_033558185.1 of Dromococcyx pavoninus. Taxonomy (NCBI): domain Eukaryota; kingdom Metazoa; phylum Chordata; class Aves; order Cuculiformes; family Neomorphidae; genus Dromococcyx; species Dromococcyx pavoninus. The sequence goes on along the minus strand of JAUMJL010000044.1, from coordinate 4,820,149 downwards.
TAGCATCACCCTTAGCATATCCATTACTCTACCAGAAGACCATAAAAAATGGCATGCGTCAAAACAAGACTAATCCATTACAAATCATTACAAGTGATTTTATTATAATCATATATACCCCAAAAAGCTTTGAAAAATAGTCATGGTTAATATTTGTTGATGTTGAAATAGAATTACAAAAGAGCTGCACATGCATTATAATGTTCTTCGAAGTAAAATATTTATCTAAAATTGATTTTCATAGTACGATAAACTTTTTGTGATAAATATTTTCTCTGGAACTTGGTGGACTATTTTAATTTAATCATATTTAAATGTTAGCTGACAACTGATGCTAATACAAGCAGGAAGAAAGTTATTTCTATGGAAAAGCAGCAGTTCTGCAGTCTGTTGATAAGGTGTGTTTCAAGGTAAAAGCTAGCAAAATTCTCCAAGAAAGCTGTAGACACCACAGATGAAAATCTGAGTTTGGTATCTGAAGTCAAATTCTTGTCAGTTGCCTGATCAAGAATATTTATGGTAGATTTCTTATTATGTTCTAGTGCACAAAGCATTTTATCTGGCTATCCAGAGTAATTTTTGTCACTGCTGGCAAGTTGATGTCCAATTTGAAGATTAAGATGTGAATTTTAATGGCATAAATAATAAAAAGGGATGAATTTAAGACAGGGGTAGCATGATAGACTATTCTTTGCTTGTAAACCTCTTTCTAGCTGTCATTTATGAAGAATATCTTCACAGCAGCACATTCATATCAGTTCAAGGACTTGTTCTTATTTTTTTTCCATCAAGATATGAGTGTTGCAGTCACTGTAAGGGAAAATCCTTCTAATTTTAGTGCACATAGCTTTCTCTCTGAGTGCCTTCCTGCTTTGCACAATTGTATAGGTCTTTTCCTACTGATAAAGCAATTGTGAGCTCAGATCTTTGTTCTAAAACAGCATCTGCTGTGATTGATGTTATTTTTACATATCAACATCATCCGGTACAAATGGTATTTTTTATAATTCTTTTGGTATATGTTGATTAGGAATATGCCCCTTGATTCCTTTTCCAAGAATGTAAAGTGTCAAGCACTGCCAGGAATGCCACAGGCAAGACAGCAGCAGAGCTAGAAACGTCCGAGGAGAACTGTATTATGGCAATACTCTCGCATTGACACCATGAAACTAGATTTCAGAGAAGGACATCTAAAATAATCAAAGGATTGAGAAATGAGATCGGTAAGCAATGTTAAGAGAGATAAACGTGTGCTTTGCAGAAGAACTAGTTGAGTGGGAGGACAGGGAACATGAAAGAATTTTACATAGAAACAGCATGTATACATAGATATTCTAAGAGGAAAAATATTGATTTCATTGACTGTAGCTGACAACAGAGGAAATAAGATGCCAAAGCCCACAGATCTACTCAGGTGGTGCCATTAAAAGTAGATTTTTTTTCAATGTAAACAGTATGGAAAAAATTACATTGTATAAAATACATAACAAAATTAAATATGTATGTGTACGTACATAGATATAAACCAAACACAAATAGATATAAAACATCTTACATTTTGAATTCCCAGGATTACTTTTTTAATTGTAGTTTAGAATTGTACTAAACTTTTATTTCTCTCAAAAACAGTTTGATATTAGCCTTCTCCTCTTGTTTTTGCTTACCTAAAAATTCTTCTTGTAAATACTGAATAGTCTATAGATTTAGTTTCCTACTCTGTTAATACAAACCAATGAAAAAGGCCAATTTTTAGTTAGTTAAAGCCTATGCGTAGTTTTGATATGTGAAAATACGCATAATAAACATTCAGTAATATCAACATAGAAAAATGAAATTGTATGTATTTTGACAAAATTTTCTCAACTATATTTGATGTAGTTCTATGTCATCTTAATATGTCAAAGTAGGTATTGATCAACATGCAATTTTCAATGCATATAGTTCTTAATAAAAGAGCAGACTACTCTTACACACACCATTTTTATGTTAGGTTAGCTTTTACACTGTTTATGAAGTCCACAATCTAAATTGCTGAATAAGTCTGTTCATTAAAATATTTAAATTTATTTTTAGCATGTTTATTTTCAATAGATTGTGATTGGTTTTGATTTTTGTGGCAATTATTCATCTGAGGATCTATTGGAAATTATTTGTAAGTGTTTCATATATCAAATTTCAACATCTGTGGAACAAAGGTACTACAGTTTATGTTTGTTGCACGATACAATGAACAAAAGGTTCATCAGCTTGAGGTCCAGAGTCTTTATTCTCTCTGAATTATCTCGTAATATCTATGTAGCTATGTAGCTATTACTTTCCATATGCACAACAAAAAAATTAATATCCTCAAATAAATTCAAATAGATGGTGCTAAGTTAAAAATGGAGTACTTCAGGGTCCATAAAAACAATAAGCAAATTATGTTCTTCTTATGAGAATTAGAAATGTAGTGAGATGTAAATATAGAAGAAAGAAAGTAGTTTTGTGCTTTATGTAAGTAAACCTATATAAATCACTATAAGAATATATACTGAGTTTTTACAGATATTTACTTGGCCTGCTTCCAATATTCTAGTTGGTGTTGCCTAAATGGATTTGAACTCATATAGAAAAACTATCCAAACTTGTTTCTTTATGTAAATTTCTAACTGGAAGAAAGTACAAAGTAGTAACAGCATTGTTTGTCAATGTCCTCTAGTGATTGTTAGCAATGTATTCTTGCACGTATTGTTTCAGACAGAAAAATCAGTATTTTGCATTAGCAGAGGATAATTAGGCAATAAGACACAAAAGAGAGTAGGGTTATCATGAGATAAACACACACATGGGGTGTTATGAAGCACAGCCAAGTATCTGCAATCCCTCCAGGGTATGATTATCTCGTGATAACTGCACACCCTGGAGTTGCCTTATTGCTATTATAAAATATCTTTATTATAGGAAGAAATGCACATTTTTGTGCTGAAAGAAGATGAAGATGGCAATTTAGAATGCTGAACAGTGGTTTCAGCTGAGCTATGTGGTTTACATAGATTAATCTATCCCATTGGAATCTTTCCTCAGCCAAAAAAATGTTTCCTAAATCCAAGCAGTCATAATCTGTAGTGATGTGCAGCAATTTGGAGTATTTGACAATTTCTCTCCTTGGTTCTTACGTTGTTCATTTGACTGCAAGGTATGCGCACAGCTATACGAAGAGATGGAGAAGTGATAACAGGATGGTGAATAATTTGAATATCTGATTATATTTCTAAAGTCTGCATTCTCACATTTCACTTTTATGCAAACTCTGTGTAAACTCTAGAAGGCTTCAGAGAGTTGAAAATACATCTAAAGCTAATTGAAAACTTTTGGGAGAGAGAAGTTAGAAAGTGCAAACAATTTCAATAGAGTTTAAAAAGCGGGGAAACTGATGAGCCAGAGAGAAAATAGAAGTCTCTTCCAAACAACATGGTTATTTTTTTACCAGGCATTTCAGAGATAATGCACTAAAGGGTGTAAAGGCAGCTGGGTAAATAGAGACTGGCCTCTGTACAAAATTGGAGCTTTGCCACTGCCTTCAGTGGACCAAGACTTTTACCAAGAGAGTACTTAGCATCAGTCCTGCACTTACACACATAATAGCTTTGTCCACATGAATGTCCCCTCTGACTTTACAGTCTTGTGGCCTCTCTTTGTAGATACCACTTGGGAATGAAAACAACTTGATCAGGCTCAAGGTAGATATAATTTTTTTAAGAACATGAACAAAGGAAACTAATCTTGTCCCTATATCTGCATTTGAAAAAGTGGTAAATTAGTTGAGGATCCTCTTAGTCGTAGATTCTTCATCTACAATTATGCCTAAGGATCTGTTTTTATTCTGTCATTTCATTATTAACGAAAACCTTTGTCATATTCAGTGCAACAGAAGGACATTAAGGGAGCATTGTGTTTCTTTAATTTGTATTATTATTGAAAATATTTTAGGAAAATTTAGCATTGAAATAGCTTATAAATTGTGTGTTAAAATATAATCAATATTTTATTCATGTTTGGGCATAAAAAGTTACAAAAAAAGCGTTGTAGAATTTATTTCTGCTTCGAACCTTGCACCACGGCCTTGAAAATGTGTCACTTTTAATTTAAGATTGGTGTTTAATACGGAATATGGAGATCAATGCAATTGATTTGATTGAATAAAAAAGTCCTTGTAAGGATGTATGGTGGTCATTTTTAAATGCAACAAGCCCAATAATTGGTTTAAATGTAAAAATAAATTGTGCCTAGAGATATCTATCCCAGCCAGGGGTGATGCTTTATTGGTTTTTGCATTTCACTAACTGATGTGCTTTCATGTAAAATCAATACAGTGCAGTTAAACATATTTTACTTTGTTGAGGAGTAGTTAGCTAAAACATAATTTTAAACATGGGGTACCTCACCTTTTTTTTTCAACCATAAATTTTTTTTAAGAAATGAAGAGAAAAATTAAAGATAACATTTTAGCTTCCATCCTATAGAGTCCCTTGCGTAATGTACAGATTTTTCATGTGCTTCTCCAGCATTTTAGTTTGCTAACTCTCAGCTTTGTAATTAAATACCTAGCCATTCTTCTGAAAGTAATTGCCATCTGTGGAATATTAGACACCGTTTTGAGTGATGCATACATACCTGCATAGCAGAACTCTGTGAAACCAGGCATCATACTTTTACCTGTATTGAAACTGAAAGTGCTTTTGTGTTGTTTGCTTTTAACTTATCATGAGAAAAATACCCTATTTTTCCATTTAGTTGATTTTGATAATTTTAATACAACTGAAAGGCAGCTTTTTTAGAAAAAGTCCGTAATTCATACAACTTTTCCTTTTTTTCCAACTATTATGTCTTCCTTGCAATATTTTTTTTCCTTCAAAAAATAAATTTTACATCTCTCACTTTATCTCACTTTAAAAGTTACCTAAATTAGCATGGAAAACCCCTGTCAGTACAAAAAAAAAATCAAAGACAGAATGCCAGACAAGAGAATTTCAATGGATACAATTAACCTATTCAAAATAGTACAGTTAATACAATTAGTTTTAAATGGCTGTAAATATCTGCTTGTTTTCTTAAACTTTGTGCCTCTTTCATCACTAAAATAAAACAGATTATTTAAAATAGCTGTTAACATTCAAAGGGGAAATGTTATTTCAAAGATTTATTTAATGATGTACAGATTGAAGAAGACCATGAAGAACAGGCGTTTTTGTATGTCGTATTCTAGGGAAATGGGCTTTTAAAGTCCTTTTGTCCTTAAAATTCCAAATTAGAGTTCTGTGATCAGTTTTTTTCCTTACTGCAGGAAACTGAATACAGAGATAGAGTGTTTTCTCCTTCTTTCCTGCTCTCTCAGGGATCTTGAGGATGTAGGTACAGTTTTGTTGTTTGCTTTGCAAAGCTGTAATTGCTGTAGAGATCCACATTTCCACATAAAAAGCATATATATGCTATAAAGTTTGCATACAGAAAATTGGTATTTCTGAATAAGTGTTTCTTCCAACCCTACAATTCTGAAACACTCTAAAGGTTAAAAAAAGAGTAATAGACAAAGAAAGTGAATATACATACTGCTTATTGAATTCAACGGAGCAGAGAATTTTTTCTAGACTAGTGATTTCATAGACCAGTTTTACACTTTTTAGTCATGCCTTAAAACAATTGAGCACATGCCATAAACATCTAGTTGCTGGAAAGTGAAGACTGGTGAACCATTCAGAACCCAACCAAACTAATATGTCAGAATGTTACAGCTTCAGAAAGTGTGAAGTGAATCCTAAACCTGCTTGCAAGCCATTTCGGTCAAGTACTTTTTGAAAAGTATCTGCATGAAGACATACATTTTTCAAACAAAAAATACCAGGACATGGAATGCTGGTTTTAGAGATACTTTGTTAAAGAAGGAAAAGTAGGATTGAACCTTTAGCAACATTTAGGACAATTTGGACAGGGTTGCATTGTTCGGCTGATTATTCAATTCAGCATGGTTTAGATGTTACATGTCTGTTACTGTCTTCACAGTCAAGAAATTATTTTTCCTCTTCTCTTGGCTATTACGTAACAAACAGAGAAGCTAAGTAGAAAACATAGATTGATGACAATAGTATCTGGAGAGAAGCATATTTGAATAGATGCCATTAGAAAAAAGAAAACACTACAAATTACAAGACTCAAGACTTGCTCTTAAAAATAACCTTTTCAAAAGTGTTACAGAATAGCATTCAAATGGAAGAATTCCCCAGAGAATTAAGACTCCTGGATTAAGCTCTTAAAACCAGAAAAGGCAATGAAATTTGTAAGGGTTTGCGGAAAAACTAGTCATTAAGAGGAAGAATGATGGACCAATGAGAGAATTTTAAAAATAATCTTTTTGTTTTGGTTTGGTTTTTTTTCCTTTATTCAACTGGGTCCTCTTCTTTTTGAGGTCAGGTTATATGTTATATAATGCCTGTTGTAATGGGATCCTATTTGGGGCAAGGGGAAAAACTTAAGGTAAAAGTATAGTATAGATACTATAGATACTATAGTATTAATAATGTGTTGAGTGAGGTCCACACTGCATATTTTTTGTATACATAATATCAGAATTGTAAAACCACAAAAAATTCTCACAGCTGAAATTCTCTTGCTATTGTTTGATTATTACACCCACCTATTTCGAATTCCAGCAGGAAAGGGAGGCCACATTGAGGAGTTTCTCTTAGTATCCACACGTGACATCAAGCTGCTGGTATCAGCAGCCTCCACACTTCCATCAGCAACGGCATTCAGCAGCTCAGGAAACATATAGCCCGTAACATGTGTATTTTACTCATGCTCTAACACAAAATAGCAGCAGTTTTAGCAATGACCTACTGGTCATGGTTCCAAATTTTGTACCTTTATAGAGTAAGAAGCAGGTCAGCTAAATTTAAGAGCCAAGAAACATGAACAGGTTATATCTAATGTGTTACAAAATCTGCTGGGTGATGGATTAGCTCACAGGAGTGCAGATCATTCCTGGAATTCATAAAACGTTCACGAAATGATTTTTTTCACCGCTAAGGATGAGGACAGCTCAGCCTCAGTGAACAGAAATGATCATGGCAGCCAAGACCTGCATTCACCACAGCTTCCAGAAACCGAAGACCTTCCAGGATTCTGAGAGGCAGATGTTCCTGTTCTCCTTACCAGATGCATAGAGTTCCAGTGAAAGGAGCTGGTAAATTCGTGAGGGCTATGATATTCTTTTTCTATGCAAACCTGCAGCACATTGGAAAAGTTTGACACAATCAGGATACTGCTTCTGATCAGCACTAGCATATTAACAGTGAGAGACTTTTTTCCACATTGGAACATCAGAGTTTGTTGTCACCAACATTCCTTCATAGGTATATGTTAAAGAGAAGGAATAATGGCAGAAAAAATATTTTGTGTTATGGGGACTGAACCGTAGGTATGATGCCCAAAAACGCAAGTCATGCCTCTTAGTATACTGAAGTCATCAGATATCTAATAAGTCAGGAACTATTTAGAAACAATTTAGCCCATTTTTCTATACTAAAGGATTTTTTAATGTCATAAATATAAGATAATGGTTAATTTTCAGAACAAACCACCAGTTACCATCCACTTTCCACTGTCATCTTCTCACTTTTAATAGCAGAAAAAATGGGGGCAGGCACTGACTAGACTGGAGGAATATGATTATAAAATGATCTTCTTATTTCTCATATGTTTTTGTATATTAATTTCCTTGATATACTTGTCCAGTGGAATTGCAAAATTAAAGAATTTCTCTTTTTTAAAAAAGCAAATTGTTAAGTCCGTAATGGCTAATTGATCAAGCCGGTTGAATGGATGGATTCTTCAGTAGGGAGTGTTGATCCAAAGAGAAGAGGTTTTTTTCTTCTAGTTTATTAGACAGAAAAAAAATCCACTGTGCATATTCCAGTCTCAGTGGCAATATTGCTAATAAACTTGAGAAAGTCATACTAGTTTGTAAATGAGGTTTTAAGTGTTAAAAGACAGTTTTCAAAGGCAATGGCCTCAGTGTATCCCTGGCAAAACTCTGCTGCTTTCGCTGGTAGTGCAACACGGAGAGATTTCATGCAGAAGGAGAAAGAAGTCGTAAACTAGTAATTTCATAACATCATTGAAAGATGGTCTGACTTAGTGTAACAGTAGAGAGAGTTTTGTTACAATCAGATGTATTGTCCTTGTGAAAAATAAAATATATTTGCTAAATCTAAAAATGGCCTAATTTTTCAATTGCTTGTAGTCCTGCTACATTGTAATCTATCCTGTTTCACAGAAAATGCTACTTCAGAACCTATACAATTGTACAACAATTATGGAACTTATGCAGTTTGCTTTTTCATATTATCTACTTGTATAGCCCCTAAATAACAATTTTTCCTAATACATCTAAGAATAAGAGATTTTCATGGACTTCAATGACTTTATTGCAGTTTTTTCAGCTGAAAATGGAGAAAGCAGTAATTCTTGGTACTGTACAATTAAATAACACATTTACAAGAAAACTAATTTCAAACAAGTCTGTAGATGGCAACTTTGCTGGCATATTGGCAAAGGAATTTATATGGAATTAATTTACTAATTTATATGGAATAATTTACTAATTAATGTTATTTTACTTTTCATTTATATATGCTTTTCAACACTCACCATCTGCTTATGAGTTATCTCTTCAGTATTTAAAAACAATAACTTCAATGATTTTGCTGTACATGCTAAATTCCCCATTAATAAATGCCATTGATGAAGCTAATAAACAAATTACATAGGTGACTTGACTCAAAACAAAATTGGCTTTGATTACACCATTTACTGCTGGTTTCTTTAGACTAACTAAGATATGTAATAGAACTTTTTAGAAAGAGTAGATAGTACAGATATGTACAAGTGAGCTACTTTGAGCAAATGTGTATTGAGCTATATAAAGCTCCAGTCATAATTAGGATGAGGAGCTTTCCAGTTACAGCTACAGGCAGAAGACAGAATGTTACACGGTGATTGGCTATTTTAGTATTGAAACTTCCTTGAGCGTTATTTGTTCTGATGAATGTAGTTACTTCCCTGTGGCAATTACAAGGGCGAAAAAAACCTTACCGCTGTCACTGAAACAGCAAAATTAATGAGAGAATTGGCAGAAAAAGAAACATTCCGCAACACCTTCTTTAATAGGGATATTTGCAGTAGCATTTGTTGTGTGAAGAGCACTGTTCTCTTGCTTGGTGGCCCACAGGACGAGATATTGCTACACTTGGGAGTCCTAAGATTGATCTACGTCTCAGTTAGATCAGGCAAATCGCCTGTGGTGCTTTGCATGGTCTTATTGCCTCTGCTGTTAGTTGGCCTGCTTTACTCAGGGAGGAGTTTTTACTTTTTGACATGTGTTTTTTGCCATGTGGATTATGTGCTACGAGTTGGAAGTGGACGAGAAAAGGTCCAGGTTTCAGCTCTAGCGTTTATCGTCCTTGTCCTTCATTGTCTCCATAGTACTCAGTATTGAAAGATGTTGATTGCTCTCCTGGATTATTATGGTTCCCTCACCAGGTGTCAAGATGCTGCTACAGAATGAATGTTCTAATTCATAATGAAGGTTACCATCCCAAGACAAAAAGGAAATGATAATTTGACACAGATAGATTCCCAAACTGCCACTGAGTGTGCAGAATTCCTCTTCCTCCAGCACTGCCTCCTTTCCTCAGCTGTCTCCTTTTTGCTGCAAAGACAAAATTTAGTGTAGGCAGTCACTGTTATTTACAAATTACCTGTGGCTGGTACAGCAACAAGGCAGAACGTGGAAACCTCTCCCTGTTTGGGGTCTGAGTGATTGGAGCAAAGAAAATAATGGTGTTTGAATGTTGCTTTTATCAATGCCACAAACATGATATTCATTTTCAGACCAGAATACACAAGAAACAGAAATAAAATTTTAAAAAGCTTGTTAATATCAGTTCAAATTTTAGAAGGCTAAATGAATATGCCAATGCATTTTGAAAGTGCCATTTTAATCATGTTGTCTGGCTTTTTGCACAAAAAAGACCACAGATTTCATCCATTTTTTTGTAGCAAACAGCCACCCATAGAGAATAAGAGAATATCTTTTGGAAGCTTACCTGTTTTGATTTAAAGATAATGAATGAAGAAAAAAATGATTGTATCCCTTGCTAAACTGTTGCAATAATTAATTTTCCTCGCCATCAAAAATTACCTTTTATTTTCAGTTTGTGCTTTACTGACTTCCATCTTCAATCACTGGATGTTAGATTTCTGTCTGCAAGATGAAACAATGCTCCAGACCAAGTTCTATTTTGATAATAACAGACCATAAATATGTATTTTGACTTCCTCTACCTTTCACGACTCTTCCAATAAGTAAGCTTCCTGATTAAATGTAATGTAAAATGAAAAAGTGGGTTGTGAGAAAATACAATGAAATGGTTTGTATTTCAGGTAGATATCTGCAAATATGCTTACCGAAGTGGCTAGATGAACAAGCCAGCAAATCAAATCTTACCTTATGTTTGTGAATAAATTAGTTTCTTAATGCTGTGTTGATTCATTTCCTTGAATATTATATGACCTTCATTTTGTTTAACTATTTGTGTAGGAGTTGTTCCACTGCTCAGAATTCATGTTTGATTCACTATTATGTGCAGAAAAAAAAAAGAGGTTTACAATATTATTTGGTTTTTTCTCTTAACTAACAAAAACTTATGAGTTTGCAAATCAACAATATAGATATAAACTATATGTTTGCATTGATTGACTTGATGTTTTCTAACTAAAGCTTTGATATTACCAAAGTATAAAATCTTTAAATAAGTTATTATCCTTTTTTTTTGTAATGGAGGGAAGCAGAAATCACAGTGCTAGTATCCTCTGTGCAGATATTTGTCCAGAAGATATCTGATCTACGAGGCTTCCTAGACAGTAAATCAAAAATGGTTTCCAAAAGTGCTCTTTGCTTTTCATAAATAATCCACAAGAAATCTAAATACAAGAAATCCAATTCCAGTAGCAGTTGTAAAAGAATGCAAGTTAAAGTGCTTTACACTAACTAAACCTTTTATTTTTATTCAGTAGAAGATTTTAAACACCACAGGTTTTAGCAATATGATATTTAATTTCTCCACTTCTGCTTTTAATAGACAGGATTATTGAAGATTAATGTTTATCAGCTTATAAATCTGCATGCATAGAACTAACTGTCCCGCTTTCATAGTTGCAAGCCTTATATGCATTTGTTAAATCTGAGTCTTCTTTCCAGCTAACAGGGTTTAACTGCATTCTGAAGATTTTCCCTCTCATATACTGCAAGGTTCACTAATTTTTCTGCCTTTTATTTAATGCAGTGTCAGTACCAGCCAGCTCACCTTGCAGCTGATACTTATTACACGGAGTGATATAATGTCACTTAGCCCCTCCAAACGTCATTTATTGTATCAGCTCTGATAGAATCTGTATTACTATATTTGTGTAAAAAGAAGTTCTGAGATGCTATATGCAGAAGAAAGGGCTTGTGGAAGGAGGTAGAACATATTGAGGAGCTATCTGTTGCTGATATGAGCATCAGAAATGGTTGGATCAGAGAGAAAGATATATCCTAATATGAACCATATCTAGTGTACAAATTGTGTATTAAGGTTTTATCAGTGACATAGCAAAGGGTTTTTTTCAAATATCAATACATTCAAATAATTATCTTGCATTTTTGTTTTTTCTAATGCTTAAACAAAAGCAGTAAGAAGCTTTTTTTTGCAAAAATGTCAGAAGATGACCTGTAGTTTGTTGTCTAAAACGTCACTGACTATAACAGAGTGAAAAGCTGGAATTTAATTTTATTTCCACTGTTGCTTTTTTTAACCAACTGGTGAGCATACAGCAGTGTCCACACATCTGACCACACATATTGCTGGCAATTGGATAAACATCTTATTTGGGAGTGGAAGAGGGATTTGGCCCTTTTTTCAGAGTAGGGCTGGACTTTGAACCTTGTGATATGCTTAAGATATTTACAAAGAAAAGTCCTTGCAATTAAGGGTCTATGCATGGTAGGTATTTTGCAGATTAGGTTGCCATGGTTCTATTCTGCACATAATGGTAGGACTCCCCTGTGCCGTCTCCTTAGATGCAGTGTAGTAGCTGCTGCTGTCTGTTGCGAGTGAGCTATTCCCATGCACTTCCCCCTCCTCCTGCTGAGCTCCCTGCCTCCAGTCACAAGAGCAGATTCACTTTCAGCATATATATTATACTCAGCTGAGTCATTATATAATGTAATTGCTGGTCTTTAAAAAATCAGTTTGTTTTTTCCATATATTCACATTTTAATTCTGTTGCCAGCAATGCCATCTAGACTACTGAATCAAAAATATGCATTGAACTAAAAACATTGAAGCCACCTAGTGTCTTAAATTTACAAAATCAGGAAGTTATTATTACCCATAGGATAATAATTAGACAAGAACAACAATGCATGCTATAGACTTTCAAAAAGGATGGTGTGATAGGACTGTATTGAATCACAGTAAAGTCAAGGTTTGCATTTTCAGAAATAAACACTATGTAACTTCACATGTAATATGTATAAAATGTTTAATTTTAATGTACAGCTCTCAAAATTATATATGCTCTTGCCATTTTACATATTGGAAAAGATTCATTACAAAGCCAACTGATTGTTTACATATAAGATATCCACAGTTGTGGCTTTTTTTGTGACACAAATTATGCCATATTGCAAGCAAGCAATACAGGCCAGAGAGAATAATTCAATGTGAGTGCTCCCTACTTTTTGCATAAATTAGGCTTCAGTTCAGATAGTAGAACTGTTCAGCCAAACTCAAAGCAAAGAAGGTACTAGGGGTAAATCATGTGATATAGTGCAGTATCTCAACTTCTCAAATATTTCAAAAATGGAAAACACTCAGTACTGTGGCAGCTATTCAAAGTAATATAACTGCATTCAAAGCCTGAATTGCCACTTAAAGTCATGTTTTGCGTCATTTACTGCTAGATGCCATTGTTCCCAAACGATATCTTTTAAGAGACAATGTGTGATATTCTAGAACATGGCTGTACCTCTAACCAGAATCTCTTGGCTCAGGCAGAACTTTTAGAATTATGTGGAAGCTTCAATGAACAAATGCTAACAAAAACATCTCTGCTCAGCCTTCTTGTTGACAATTACAACTGAAAACTGACACTTCCATGTCTGTTAGACTTAACAGAGCATTTAACCACAATGTTTTTCTGTTAGAAAAATACAACTTAACAGAACCAAAACTTCCTTTGGAATTGTGATTATACTTTATTTTGTGTTTTTTTTAAAAACTTTCTGAAAGACTGAAATATTCTTGTTATAAAAATATTTAAATAGTATATGTGTTTCTCTCTTCTTCAAGCACACAATTTAGAGAAGTCAGTTTCATTTCAAAAATCTGAGAGTGAATTTTAAAAAGAACTTTAACTGGATACTTTTGGTGGGAACAACAGGTCATATAAAAATATTAGAACTAAAGGGTTTGTCAAATTTGCTATCAAAAAGAACTCAGTGTTTTAATTAGTTGTTGTTTACACATTGAAGCAGTTACACTTGTCCAGCCAGACATACTATGAGCCCACAGTAATTCTGAAGATGCTCTAAGTATTTTCATAAAATGGAGTATAAGGATTCAAATAAAGATCTGGGAATCTGAAGAACAATGGTTAAGCTCATTCATAAAGCATTAGATAAAGAAAAGGAAATAAGGACATCTCTATGTTAAATAAATGTTTTAGGGAAATAGTTATCCCTTCTATTGTGTATTGTATTGTTCTAATTTTCACGGCCTGGATAAAATTTTTTTGGGGAAAAATAGATCAGGACTCAGTCTCCTCCTCACTTTCCAGTCTCAGGTATCCTGTCTTTTAACCTGGGTGTTGATGTGCGACATATTCAAATCTTTATTTTTAATATCAAAAAGGATACATGTGAAGGAAACCTGGAGAGACAGTTATGGAGTACAACTATGAAATCTGATCTATTGATAATGTTTATGATGTCCTCAAACTTTAAAATCTTCCTATTCTTATGCTTTTGTGTTATGGATTATGTCTTCTTCCTTAACTTTTTATAGACTTAATCTAGAAGAACTTTAAAATGTATCCAAAGACTATTCTATTTTGACATGTGGTTTTCATTTTTTTTGTGCAATTTCCAATATATGTCTAATTTTTCTGATGAATACTTTGCCAAAAGCATTTTTGGAAAATGTTGTGCGCATTTGGCAGGAATTCATATATTTTTTAAGAATTATCAGAGATTAGTTAGCCATGAAACACAGGTATTTTTTTATTATCGAGCATATAAATTTGCTTTGGTCGAAGTTTCACTGCTTGCATATCCCTACTGCAAATATTTATACAATATCATCTGAAATTATAGTTTCCATTTACATCCAACCTGCCAATCAAACATGATTCCACAGACAACAGTAATTAGCTGTGTTACCCAATTAGAAAAGAGAGGAAAATATCTTGTTGGCACTCACAGTAAGTAATACTTGATAGGCAGCTTGAGCATAACTTGTATTTTGAAGGGGATTGTGTTGGAAAAAGAACCAAAGTTTTTCAATAACTGATGAAGAACTGCAGGGGTTTTTTTTTAAGGTTGTGAAGTTAGTAAAAATGAATTTAGGCTGTTCATTGTCATTGATTTTATGCAACCTGAATGCATAGATTGCATTCTTACCTGTATGTTACCACTCTTGTCCTTCTGTGACTCTACAGTAATGGATTACTCTCTCCATATCCCAGAAGAACCTTTTCAAAAAATGAAGTTTGTGATTTTTCCAATGTTACATGAATATCAAAATACAATGGTATGAGATTTTGGGACAAGCTTGATTCAAAAAAAAACAAGGTACAATTAATATGGTGACAGAAACTGTGTGTACCACAAATATGAATAACTTGTTTACTTGTTTTAATCTGAAAGTTTTAGACACAATGCTGGATGTGTAATATAAGATAATTGTAAATTAATCCGAGAGACAAGCAGTTTTTCAAGTTTAAGGTAGTTGGATGTGAACTTACTACTTTTTTCCTAATCCAAAAGTCTGTTGAGGATTCTTTTTTTTTTTCAATTTATTATTCCAAGACTTGTAATCACAATGAATTTAAATATGAGCCATTTGTAAAATGAAATTATTAATTGCATTCTTACCTTTGAAGCAGGATTTTACCATCAGGGAAAAAACCCTTAAAACTAAAACCAGAATACTGAAAAACTAAGAGGATCTTTAAATTTTAAGATGTCTTTCTTCTTAACCTTTTCTGGGGATTTAGACAGAGCAGAAACTTTTATTTACAAAATTTTTGAGACCAGCAGTATTGAGTCATTTATGAGACTTCCTTGTATGCTGTTTTTTTAGTGGAGACATCACAGAGGAACACTTCTTTCTTGCACGTGACTGTGGAACTTACGTGCATTCTTTTCCCTGGCACATCCTGGCAGAGAAATTATTTCCCCAAGTATTTCCCTGGTGATATAAACCACTGGTAATCCTCATAAATATGTGGGTGGTCCTAGGAAAAATAATTAAGAAGAGTGTATTTGTACTTGTTTGCTATCTTAGCACTGAGGGCTGCTGAAGATACCTTTCTGGCTATCAGGAGAGGAGGATTTATTCACAAACACGAAAATCACATTCCCTTAGTTAAGAAATATTGGAACAAAATATTAATTTTATATCAAATCAAGCAGTGTAAGTAAAATAATATTGAGAATTATACCTAGAAAAAAGGAAAGAGCATTTTATATCAGTTCCTACAGAACAGAATGTTGTGGAAATTCTCTTCTGAGTTTAATGAACAAGTAGGTACTTTGGGGTCTAAAATGCTCCATGGGGACCATCAGTGGCTTGCTTGAAAATGTATGAAGACGTTGCACTCTTAATACACTATTCCAGTGTATTTATCAAGTTATTCCTTTTTATCTTGAGGGTTCCACTGAGGGATTCTTAGGCTTATTGAAATCTAGCACCATAAGTATGTTCCTCATTTTAAATATATGAATAGTATTAAAGTATATATAGGTCACACAGAAGTCAAAACAATTGTGGGGGCTTTTCCTCTTAAATAAAAATTTCTGAAGTAATGTTTAAACTAGAGTGCACTTACCAGAAGATTCTCAGAAAAGCTTAACTAGGTTGCCTAAGCATGTAGATATAGACCTCAGTTTAAAGTGCCTTTGAGGGAAGAAAAATAGTGGTCTTATAGCTGAAAAGATACAAAAGCATTTTGGTTTTCAGTGAGCATATTCACACATAACGGTAAAGCACTTTACATAACATGCTTTACATTCACACCTTTCAGCTATTTTGGTTTGACTTTCCCAAGTTCCCCAGGCTGACACACCCCAAATTCATGCATAGCTGCATAAGGTGTAAGTCTGTTGCTGCTTTTACAATGTGCTTTGACAAACCATGAAGAGAGCAAAGTTTTTTTTAACAAAACCTTTAAAATTCCTATTTTAACATCAGGTTCAAACCAGGAATTGAAACCTGACCAAGACACCAATATCTTTGTTTTCTTACTGTTTCCTTATAAGAAGTAGCTTTATCTGTTGTCATAATTGTTATAATTAAGAGCCAGATTTGATTCTTTTTCAAAGGAAAAACTACTGTAATGTTTTACTTATTGCCTGGACAATGCCCTATTAATTCCAGCAGATTCCTTTTGACATTAAAATGGATTTGGACTGAAGGGCAACACCACCTCCATATGTATCCAGACTACATTACAATCTAATCCGTCATGTTATACATTTATAGGTGTCTACCATTCCATTGCTGGATTGCTAAAACACTCAGCCATAAAAAAAATGTCCATATGAAAAGCTGCTTTAAATTTCATTCATTTTTACTTACAAAATGTCTGGTTAGATGAGCGTGAGCTTCTGTGAAAGAAATCCTTTTGAAACATGAATATGTAAGAAACTATGAAAATGGCATAAATAGCAGTTTCTCTGTTACCTTCTCTGTATTCTTTGCTGTTAGGAGCTTTAGAGTCAAGTAATTTGCAAATATCAGTAAAATTCCTTTCAAAGTTTTCTGGTGTTGCATATTACTAAATAAAAACACTAACTTGCTTGTTGGAAAACATGTGCATAGTCGATTTCCCGGCTGATGAAAATGATGGCTCAGCAGACAATAAAGCATCAACTGTGAACTTACTGTACATATGAAAATTATTCATTCGGCAGTATATTTTCAAAAGCACTGTGAATACATGCATGCCCACAGCCTTGTTTATTCCTTAATGGGTTTTCTATGAGTTCCTCCCATTATACATTAGAGAATTGCCCCCTAATTTTCTATCATAAAAATCTGCTTTATTTCCCTGCTTCTTTGTTTATTTCCTAGCATGAAAAGCAACAGCTTATTTGTTAAAGTACTTCTCAGTGAGAGAAAACAGTCCTGAACAGGTTTCTCAGCCTTTGCAGCTGATCTTGTAGTATTGTTTTCCATTTCCTGTAATAAAAATTAATGTATAAAAGTATATGATTTTTTTTGATATTTTTATGGGGCTGGGATTTTTTAAAAATACACTATAAAAAAAAAATCCCATGAAAATACATCCCATTACAGTATGTATGTGCTGTAATGTAGTATAAAGGTATAAAAGTAATATATTTTAGGTTTAAATGTTATACTTGTGAAAGAACATGTACATATATATGTCTTACAATACTAATTCACCCCCAATAAGCCAATAGAAAAGCACGTTCAGTTCAATATTACTATTTATGCTAGACAAACGGGTATATTGCAAAGTTTCACTGAGGGGGTGGGTTTTTTTGGTAAATTCAAGCTAAAAAATTCTCTCAGTTTCTCTTGAGAAATGGTGCTTCCAGTTCATTTGAAATCCCCAAAGTTGCCTTCAGAAATATCTCGTCCTAATCATTGCAAGATGATCGCTTTTTTGCAGTAATTGCCATTGGGCATGGTGAAGCATGAAGGGGAGTGTGGAACATGTAATGTGCTTTGAAAATAACAAGGAGAAAACTTGTGAAACATGCTAATTGTGGGTCACAGGAAATGTAACTGGGAAAAAACAAACATGAGAACAAAAAGAAAGAAAAATTACTTTTTGAACCTGTTGTGAAGAAAAATTAAACATACAGTCACTGAAGTAAGAAAGCATATTACAATGTATAACTTGCCAAACAAAGTTGCAAAATATTGAAAGATTTTCTGTAACCAGAAAACCAATATCCCCCAGCGTATATTTGGGTTTTTTTCACATCATATAAACCAACAGAACCCAATGATAGCCTTTTTTTTTTTGTTCTTGTTTTTAAACTGTTTTTGAGGGGGCAGCAGCAGTAAGAAATAGCAGACAATAGTATAACTTTAAGCGTGCAGTATTATTGAGGAGATGGCAGGGAAAGAATTTTGAGGGATGTACATCTTGGAGAATATTAAAAGCTATAAACTTGTACAGACCAGAAGGAATTCTGTTGAGCTCAGCCAGCCAAAATACAATATTCTGAACAGGAAAGAACTGATACTTTTTAGATGCATAATGTTCTTACAAATGGCCCATGCTGTACTAATAAAACTATCGTCACTGGGAGCTTTTGCAGTGGGAACTGACAGATGAAGCAGAGTTAAGTACTTTTTCAGACAAGCTCCTACAGTAAATCATTAAAGCACACAAACAATCATCCTCCATCAGCCTGTGATTTGTTTTATAGCAATTGCAAATCAAAAACAATGTAAACAAACAAATCCACAACTAATGAACATTCCCCCACTGCTCACTGTAAGTAGATCTACAACTTTAGAAGAACACTTTATCCAACACATTGTCAACTCATTGTAAACACATCTACAACTCATAAACAACTCATTACCCAGTATGTTGTCACCTCATTGCAATTAAAGTTGAATGCTAACTGTACTGCATTTCCCTGAACTGAATCAATTCAGAAGTCTGGAAGAAAATGTCTAGATGTATTAGTCCAATAAGTTTCAGGACTTTTACAAATATCTTCTCGATATAATTGGAGTTTCTCTTGCAGTTTTTAATGTGAAAATTGAATGAAATTGCATCATTTCTTATGCTAGCTCACATCTAAGTTCATTTAATTAGACTTCCCATTTACATATAACTGTTTCTATGGAAATTTTTAAAATGAGAGAAGAAATCCTCAAAAGGTTGTAAAACTCACAAGTTCCATTTGCTTGAACTAGATTTGACAGACCTATTTATTTATTTATTTGTTTGTTTCCTGCACCTTATTTTTAGGGCATATTGGGTATTGATTTGGATACAATTGCTTTTGAATGAACTTCAACTCCTTTGGAAAATAAATTTGCTATTGAAAAGTCAACTTCCCTTGAAAAAAAATTTAAAATAGCCTTTATGCGTGGTAGATATAAATCTGAACATTAGTTCTGTGGCAGCTTCTGAATTCAAGAGTATTACATCGATATTTAGGACACAGCTTATAAGAACTGGAAGTATCTGCCATTGTTTACATGAATCCTTCTGCTGGATTCTGTGCACAAAATCTTCTGCTGCTTTACAAATAATCTGTAAATCCACTGGGACAAGGACTGTCTTTTTTCCTCCATGTTTACATAGTGCTTAGTAAAGAATTATCTAATGCTCTACAGGACTACAGTACTACAGAAACTAATGAACACATAGTAACAAAATGCATGCAGTAGTGGATCACTGCATGATTATAGCCACGTTTTAGAAACAAATTTTTGACTTTCTCTTACACATGATTTCTACCAGGCTTCTTGATTTGTTTTAGAATCGCCATTTTTGGTTACATGATAGAGTGTGATGTTAAGATTAGAGAACCTGGTTTGCAATGATGTTTATTTCACACAGAATCACAAGCTTAATCTTCTCCATGATTTCACAAATAAGATTTTTAAACATGTCATTTTGCAGAATGGATATTATTATTATCTTCTCTGTTAGACTGCTAGAGATCTTTCTTTTACATGCCTTGGTCTCGCATGTCACCTTGGCATCCAAATAGTGCCCAGTAAATAAATAGTTTGACAAGTGCAGAATGTCATAAACCAATAAGACTGTGATAAGTAAAAAATGGACTCCACATACAGAATATGGCTTTTTTTCCTCACTGTTCATTTCTTAGGATGAAAAAATATGAAAAGCTTCAGTCACTTTTCGAGATATGCACAACTCATGACTTTCTTGCTGAAGGAACACCATCAGTAGTTTTAATCGATACTAATAGCAGCTGCTTACAGCAACCCATGCAGCTGTCTCAAAGTTCTTAATGTTGAGGTTTTCTTCTTCAATGTTACTCATCTCTGATGGTAAATAATGGTCTCTCAAAGGTAGAAACGCTGTTATGTTCAAATTTCAATTATCTGCATCCAGTCTGGTCTTAGCAGGTAAGTGTTGTGTTGATGTGATAGATTTGTGGTGAAAGAAAAAGATCAGTAGTTAATAAGCATATTTGCAGAGCTGTCACTGATTAGAAGGTATAGACTTTCTAAAAATAAAGAAAAAATACTCGAAGTTTAATTGTTTCACTTGTGCCTAAGTGAGATAGAGATGGGTATTGAATGGCTGAAATAAAATTCAAGAAAATTAATGACAATTTAGGATAGTCAAAGAATGATAGATTATCTATGTTTATTACACATTTGAACTCACTTTTAAGCAAAATGAGTCCATTTTTGGAATAACCAGGGTAGCACTGAGAGCTGAAAAGACTTTTCTCATCACTTTTCAGTATTTTTCCTAAGTCAGATATGAACTATGCAAATGTAAATATGTAGTGTTTTCTTTCTAATTAGGCTAGGTCTTTTGAACTCTGAAAGTTGTTTATTAAATATAAATGGTTAAGCTGATACGACACCTTAATACAACTGAAAAAAGGGAAAGTACTTAATAAATATTTCAGTTTGAATTTGGAAAGATGTTTCATGTCATATTGACATCTCTTTAAGTTAAGTGTTTTCTAGTCCACAGGTTATGAGAGAGAATTTATTTAAGGCATATCATTACTATAGTTTTCTGGTAAAACATAAAGAAATGGAAACACTCTTTTCCAGTGTAAATTGTATGTAGTGCACTAATTTTTGACCAAATATATTACAAAATATTAAAACGGTTTATCTAAGGATCTGACGTTATATCCAAGACATAAGCCTAAGAGCAGAGTTATATTTCTGTTTAAAATCTGGAATTTAACTCTGCAGTTGTGGTCTGGATGAGGGAGTTCTGTATTTGTTTTATAAAGGAGATAAGGTTAGATTTTCAAAATGGTTAGTTCTGACCCTGACTTATGTTAGGTGATATTATCCTTAGAAAACACCAACAAAATTCGAGTTAACTGTACATAACAGTTTACAAAACAAAATAAAATTTAAAATAAAAAGTAGACCTGTCTTCTTGAGTTATAGTGAATGCAGAAATAGTGATTCATAAATCAAGAGTTTTCTTCTGAAAGATTTAATTTTCATTTTGTGCCACTGAAAATTATCCCGATTAAATTATTATAACTTGTCTTCTGTGTTATATATTCTAAAATAGCCTTAAAAATGAGAGAAAGAAACCAGAATTATAATATGCCTTTCTGAATGCAAAAGATTTAATAAATCCAGGGAAGTGAGCTTCATATTCTTCTCAGAGAGGAGTTAAGTTTTCACTTAACTGCTTTTTCATGACGCTGTCATTTTCTTTTCTCAGCAGGGTTGATAAATATATTGGAAGGAAATTAATCATTTATTTTAAAATTGCACAAGTCTTCAAATACATCTGTGTTTTTACTCTGTCTGTTCTATAAACAGAAAAAAGAAAATAATATTTTTTTAAAGATTGCTTGTGGACAGTATGGCAAAATTAAGAGAAACATTACTCAAGTACCTAAATATTTATACACCAACACCAAACCTGCAACATTAATGGAAAGTTACTCTTTCACTTCAGGAATTTTTTGATCCCATCTCTAATATTTACTATTTTTTTTAGTAGAACTCTAAAGGCTCCATCTTGCTCCTTAAAATTATTTTAAAATTTTTGATCAACTGCAGTGTCTTCCATTAGAACCAGAGTTCCTATCTTTGGCACAGGCTTTTTTTTAAAAAAAGATCTCAGATTAAAATCTGGCTCTTTCGAAAGTTTTGTTGTATTTATAAAGTTTAATTGTATTTCCTTTTTCTAACATAGAAGATCAAAAGCAAATCCAGAAACCCTTAGGACCAGTGATCTTTAGTTTCCCTAACATGTCTCCAAATTACCTCTGTTGTGTTAGAAAAAATATTCACATTTGTTTCCTCTGTAGACTTGATATCATCAGAGACATTGATTTATTTTGAATGTAGAGTCTAAATTACATTTTGAAGTCCCAGAATACCAAGACTATATCAGTACTTAGCAGATAGATACCTCCTTTCTTTCCACTCATTTATGTGAACTGGAAGGCAAACGTGTATACATGGCTTTGTCCTATTTAACAGATTTAACTATTAGAAATCAGATTTATTCCAGCTCCGAGAGACTTAAGTCTCTGTATTGTCCGCATATTCACATTCTAAATTACCATTAGTTTCATCAGAAGTAAACAGAATATTAAAACCAAAGCACATGTCTTTCCTACTAGTCTCTATCATCTTCATCTTACAGTTATAGCTGGTGTTGTAGGAGAATATGTAGTGCATAGAAAAATATACTACTTACATGGGTTCACACTTGTAGTTTATCACCCATTTTGATCCAATTTGTATGCCACAGATCAGGCCCTACCATTGAAAAGTCCCAGCCATAGAACTGCCTGTGGATAGCAAATAAAAACAACTCAGCCGTGCTGGACACATTTTTATCATTCCCGCCAGTGAAAATGAATACATAACAGGTCTGCATAGACTGCTTTGCCACTACAAGAAAGAGAAAGAGTTGAAGACGATATTTCACTGCTTCATCACCACAGCTTCCCAGGAAATGTTTAATTCCTTCTTTCTTCCTAAAATTTTCCCTCCCTTCTGATATTCTGGAGCTTAGGTTATATATGCCTCACTTCTTGCCCTTCAATAACTTGCCCTCCAATAGCAGTTTCCTCAACGCAGTGTTCACAAGCCTGAATATTTCAGGAATGGAATGCTTTTGTTTACATAGGGTATTACAGGCAGAATGGTGAAGTCTGCCATTCTTGCTGGACAGTTCTTCAATATCTATATCATCTATGCCTTTTCTCTGCCGAGTTAATAAGACTTTCAAACATTAAAAGATAATTCTGAAAAAAGTTCCTCTTTCAATATACTGGAAATATAAGAACTTCTTAGGAATATGGCGGCGGTTCCTTAGCCATAAAGACAGGAAGAAAAAAAAACAATTTAAAAAAAGTCATTCGTATTTCTCTCAAATGAGTCTGAAACAAAACCACAGGATCCAGTCTCCGCAGACCACTGAGATCTGAAATCCAATCCTAACTTCAAATTTTTAATATGTTACCAATTAGAAAATACATTCCCAATTGTCATCAACATTTGATCAGATCATAAAATAAATCTCTGCTTAGTAACATCTTCCTTGTCTGCTCTGTTCACACGACCTAGATGTCTCTCCTTATCAGCATATCTGTCACATGACCATTTTCTATGTCGAATGGACAACACAGATACCACCAAATTCCAATTAATTTTAGGGTGAGCATCACACACACAAAGATAAAAAAGGATTCCACCCATTTTCTTGTCCCCTTAAGATAAAGATGGTCTTGGAACAGGTGAGGCAGGGAGAGTGGTCATGAGCATGTATTATTTGCAGCTAGTTAACATGTGAGCCAGGGTATAGATAACAGTAAGTGTGTAGATCAGGATTAAATTAATTGGATGAACAATATGTTTTAACAATTCACACAGGTGGCACCAGTGCTGTGGTCTGTAATCCCACAGCCAATGAGACAGCCATGGCTGCAGGGTTTCCTCAGTTAAAATATGGATGTTAAATTAGGGATGCATCCATGCTGATAGCAGGCACCGGAGGGTTCCAGAACAGACCAGTGGCTGGTGACGGAACCCAAGAAGGAGTTAATAAAGAATGCAGAAGTAATTTAGGTTTTCTTGAAACCAGAAAACCTTGAAAATGTCAATGCTTATAAGTAAAAATAATACTGAAGTAAGATAGTAAATTTTGCCAAAAAATCCAGGATTCCAAATACTGTGGAACTCTAAGCTCTGAATGTAAGTTGCTAGTCATACTGCTGCTCCTTCCTTAAAAATAAAGAAAGCAAAACTATTTCTTCTCTTATATTTATTTTGTGATGTTTAACATTTTCCTGCCATGAACTTGGGTTTGCTGTCTCTCTGTTATTATATTTTCATATTTATCTTTGAAGATATGTGACTTCTGTTTCATCAGTTTTTTGTTACAAATACTCACAGCATCTGCCAGAAGGCAGTGAGGTTTCTTTAACTAGGCTTTGTTTTACCTTTACCATTTTGCCTGCATGTCCTCTTGAGCGTATATTTGGCTTTGTTCTGTACTTAACTTCTAAATTCTTATCTTCATTCATCTCTAGTATAATCATCTGGCGAAGAATCTAGCTATTTCCCATGGGAGATATTGTTTGGATTTTTACATTTTTAAGCAATACCCTGGGATAAGCATTTTTACTATCTCTGTTTAAAGCTGAAATAGATAAAAACAATGTACATAAGTGTATTGGTTTGAACAATAGATATATAGTCCAACTCATATATTCTTTGTATCCCACCCAGAGCTACTTGAACCTTCTGCCTATTCCAGGCTGGCCAAATTTTTGGCCTTTCAAAAATTCTGAGTGAAATCCCGACCTATTGAAACCAATGGCTTAATTCTCAGAATTAAAATTTAATGTTTGTTATATTTTATTTCACATTAAGAGCTTTTAAGTAATCTAAATTACGTCATGATAGTGGCTTTGTGGCATCAGTTCTAAATTCCTTATCAGGATGTATGCTTTATTTGCTTGCAGCAGTGAGTATAATTTAGTCCTAGTTTATACAGCTGGTGTAATTTGGGTACTATGAGATGACATTTTTTCCGGGTTTGTATCACCAGGAAAGATACACAAGTCAACAGATTAGAAGAAAATATTCATGAAGTGGAATTATCTAGATGCTAAAACACCTCTCAGGGAAGGTGGAAGAGATTGGGTAGGCTCAGAATTGCTAATCATTTTACCTATTTGTGAATAGCTCTACAACAAGACCTCAGGAAAACACGTCTCCAATATTTTTTAGGTGAAGTTTTGGGTCAAATAACAAAAGGTGCATACAGTGCTTGCATTATTTGATTTCCATGTTACCTGCTCAGAGTGAATTGTATATGTACAATCTTGTTCTTGCAATCTGAATCTTCAATGTCAAAAAACCCCGAAAACCAGAAAAAACACCCCACAACAAACCGAAAACATTGTGCTTCGAAATTTTGGTTCAGACAGCTGAAACAAAAGGCAGAAGATTGCAGCACTATGTGTAATAACTAAACCTCTTGTTACATGCTGCCATATTAAATATAAAACATTTTCATTTCCTTTGTATAGGAAATTCAATAGGACCCGAAAAAGAGGTCAAGCAAGTACTGTGACTCCCACTATAAAACGTGAGTGGTGCTAATATTCCTTTTTCAACTCTCTTGTGACTGCAAAGAACCAAACAGATAATATATAGCTTTCATAAAACTGAAAGTTTTGTGGAGAATTAACATGAGAATTGTGCAGGCAACTTGCAAACAGAAGGCTGGCCAAGAGCTCAGATTTATGCTATGAAATTTAAATGGTTTTCTCTTGAGGTTTTCTTGAAAGTATAACTGCATGTGGTCATTTTGGTTTACTGGCATATTTTCCTGAGATTCTTTTCAAAATGAAGGAGGGAGGAGGAAGAGAAAAAAGCATGTTCCTTTAAGAGATACACAACTATCAGAACATTAGGAAAGCATATAAACTGCATATCACAAACAGCACAGATGGGAATTTTAAACATTCAGGCACATCCAAATTTGGGCTAAGGAACAGTTAAGAAAACACAGAAAACATAGTCAGGTCAGGGCTGAAAATTCTATTTTATTTTCAATAGAGTGTTTATATGTCATATACTTTATCTCTATAGATTTCAGCTGTTACTTACCAGTGGTAGAAAATTCTAACAATGAAAATTTCAGTTCAAATATAGGTTTGCAGAGATTGTTCTTGTCTGCCTATTTGAGATTCAGATTGTATTCAGACGCAGGTATTTTAGTAGTTGAACTATGTTGTTCCTGGTATACCCAGTACAATTTTAGTAACTCGGAAAGAAGAGATCACAGATTGAAATTAAGGAGGAAGCTTATAAGCAATATAAGCCTATAAGCGGTTCAGGCAGAATTTAATTACACAAAGGGCAGCTGAATTATGGAACACGTTGCTGAAGGCAGCAATAGATGCAAGAATTATAAATCAGTTCAAGAAAGAGCTCAGAGAAAGGAAATCAAAAAGTAAAACAAATCAGCCCTTTTAAAAACATCCCAGGGTTAAATGGGGCAGGCCACAGTGGACTTCACAGTCAAGCCCTTTTCCTTTAAATGTTCCTGTGTTTCCTAAGGAAGAAACTAAATAGTCACTCAATTGATTTTCATAATGGCTGTAGTTTAGTACCAGAAATACATGAGAGCGTCTTTTGTGCTTTACTTAACGCTTAGAGAATTTTGTTGCATTTCCTTTTATTTCAAAATTCATTTGCACTTGCTCTGTTTTACATGACTCTGGTTCTATAAAGCAGCCATGAAGTAAGTGTAAATATGATTTATGCTCCCTTTACACTAGCAAAGTGATGTATAGTGTCCTTAGGGAATGCGAAAATCATACCCAGTGTGTGTGAAACGGACACATAAACTGTTTAATTTTATTTAACAAGCACATTTCTATTTAATGTTTTTTTATATAATTTTAAGACTCAAATTCATTTCTTCTCCTTAAAGTAGACTGACAGAATTGGATTCAGCATCCTCAGTGTATTAGTATTTCATTAATCCATTATATATATGTACATATATAAAATAATATTTTATACCTACCCATCTAAACAGATCACTATAAATAGATCTCTGTTAAATTTTTTAATCTGCAATATTTTCAGTCTTGGAAATATTAAATGTTGAAATAGGTAAGTCAAGAAATAATTACTCAGCATGAGTAAAGTAGGATTGTTTTATATCAAAATGAGCATTTCAAGGATGATTACTTCATAACTGATCAAGTACCCCACCAAACCATTCAGATAATTACAGTGTTGATCTTAAGTTTAATTAAACAGAAATAATTGAATAAAACTCTGCTTTACATGTGATAAAATTAACTACATACAGTCTTATGGAAAATCTGTGTTTGTGCAATTTGAACATATGTTTGCAATAATTTCATGGAAAAAATGGTGAAAAACTAGGTGCATGTATTTTTCTGCAGGTATATTCACACTTTTCTGAATGCTGGCTGTGGGAGACATTGAGGCTAAAACCAATATTAAATGATGCTCTGGGCCTTAGTAGCACTTATTGTTCCGTTGTTTGAAAGTCATCACGGAAAGAAGCCTTTGTGAGTGGTCACAGCAATATTGCCTCACGTCCTTTTTTAAATGCATTACAATGCTATGCCTGAACTCTGGTGTAAGAAAAAGGAATCAGATGCTTGAATAATTAAAAATTAAGGATTTTCCCTTCCCCGCCCCCCCAAAGATTTTAAGGTCTGGCACTATAAAGACTGGAAAACCCATTCTGAGCGTAATAACCTTGTACTGTACATTTCAATGTTATCATCATTGGTACTGATCTCTGTAGTTTCTGTGGCTTTCAGAAACTGGGCTGCACAGTGTCTCAGAAAGCCAGGCTTTTAATTCTATCCATATACAGAGTATGACCCTATACATGTTTGCAATGTAACCGAAGATAAAGAAGTAAAAACATAACTTTAGGACCAGTTCTTTAGAAATGGAGTGCATTTTTCTAGAAAGTATCAAACTACAGAAGTCAAATTTAATTGTCCTGGTTTATTTAGCTTGAAAATCGATTTATTAGTATTTGATACTTAGTTTTAACTCCATTTTACTGAAAAAAATTTAGACGCTTCCCTCCCCCTGCCCCTACCCCCCACCAGAAAAAAAGGTAGTTTTTTACTCCAAAATCTGAGTTGTTTGATTGAAACAAAGAAAATCCTAACTTGTATTAAAATTAAAATGGAAAACCAAATTTAAAGTGGAAGTACATGGCAGTCATATTTTGCCTTATGTCTATGAATTTTTTTTTCACAGTAAAAAGAGATGAAGGATTAAGAAAAACCTGGAAGAATAAATAAAGGAGAAGAAACTGCTGATGCAACCATACATGAGGAATAGCATTGCATTTAGATTTATGCATGGGAGACAAAGAAATCTATATGAGCTCCTGCCTGTATCTTCCCTCCCAGCACTTATGTTAAGAAAAAAAAAGAAAATTAAATGTAATTGCTTTAACATTATTTTACAGAAACACTTTTTCCTTCTCTCCTATTGATTTACAACTTCTCACTTTCCTCAGCCTTGTCAAAATTTCATGCATGCCTCCTAAGGAGAGGAGCAGAAATCATCAGTCTTGTTTTGACTGCCATTTTGTTGTGATCTTAAATGGTCCCTCAACCTTTTTGTCAATATTTGTTGACGGGATCCACAGGCACTCTGAGTGATCCCACTCTTGAGGGTCATAAACCAATGGCAAGCTGGGAAGAGAGGAAAAGAGGGGCCTGCTCCAGGCAAGAATTCCTTAGAAAATATCCAAAAGCTCAGGAGCCATTGACAAAGTGTCAAACATTTCAAATCCTTGATTGTTTCTCTGGTAATGCCATGCTAAGCAGTACTATTAACCTACCCCTAAAGTGGAAACAGATACATGTACCTGTACACACCACACATGCGTGTACGCCCACCTACATACACCAACACAAATAGTCTACAGGGAAATTAAGCAACTCCAATGAAACCATGTCCAGAGAAAGTTCTTGGATAAATTAACAACACAATTACATTACATGACACACCAGAAGATGGATGAAGAAAACTTGGCTGGTATTATATTCTGTTTTCAAATTGCAATTTATTTGAGGGTTTTAATGGATGCCTTATTAAAACATCCCAGAATTGGTCAGGTTTCAGTGTATGTCAGAATAACCCATGATTGATGACACCCTCTGCTGCTTCCCTTGCACATTTGCAGGGAATTTAAGCAAAGAGGGAATGAACAGAGCCTCAGATTCATATTGATCGTGTGAAGGTGCACTGCCTGAGAGCACAGTCTAATAACATTCTCTTAGCTGAACTGCCTCACATCAAGGCATTTATTAGAAGAAGTAAAATATTATATTGCTCAGGATAAAAGAACATTGTACAAACAAAAGAGTAAGGAATGAACAAGAAAGAAAAGGACGGAAAAAGAGGAAGATATAAAAATGTATAACTTTAAGCAAGGTGGTACTATTATCTCCTAAGAGCATATTTTAGACTGCCAAAAGAATGATGAATTTAACAGTTTTCTATGTGTAAATAGAGAAGAATTTTCTGAGAAAAAATTAGGGAGAGCAATTTACTTTCTTTTTTTTTTGGTCCAACTCACTTAGATGAGATCCTGTAATTACATTGCTAGCGATGAGGGTAGAGGTCAGAGCTAAACACAATTAGCATTTCGAACATCAAAATGGATAGCTTGATATTAATCATTTGACCATCCAGTACCTTTCTTCATCACTTTTAGTACTATATACTGTAGTTAATTGATCTGACCATTACCCATTTGATAAGTGAGAAGCACTTGTGCCTAACTGGTGTAAATCTTAAAAAATCTCACACAGCTTTGGAGAACAGCTTCTTGATACGTTGTGGGAATCTAACCCAAATCTAAGAAACATTTCCTCTTGTGTTGTGAGATTTTTAAGTTCCCTTATTAAAACCCAAGAAATTTCCGTGATCTCAAACTTCAAACGCACTGTTGGCTTTCTCCTCCCCAAACACCCCTTCAAAGAAATCCACATAAGTACTTCATCACATCAGCAATGTTTGTTTAACTAATACATTTTTTTCTCATTGTAAATGGAGTCAAGCTGAAGGTAAAATGAGATAATCAACTACAGATGAGGTAGAGTAGAAATATCCTTCCCCCTGGGTACCTCAAAAAACACAATACTCATTACAAATAAAAATACAGGTTGGGCATTAGAGACTAGTTCTTTCAGACGTTGAGTACTTCTCAGTACTGCTACTGTAGCTGTATCCCATTTACTTTGACTTTCTCTTGGCCTGCAGGAAGCATTCAGTACCATCCCTGATCAGATCTCCAAAACACTCCCCAAATATCTATGCTTCGGGCTTGGTTAAGTACTGTCTCATCTCTGTCATAACTGCCTCTGGCTGTTTGCAACTCTGATACTATTGCATTTTCAATTCCAGGTCTAAAAGATTATTTGTTTGACCTGCCTTGCTTGTCATTATTTGAGCTGCTAATTTTATTATTCTGTTAGCACCTTGGGCTGTGTGGTATAAAGTGGTACTATAAAAGTGTAGTTTGATTATATTGGAATCATTCAGCATCACAGGCTCAGCAAACACATACAGCACTCCCACCCGCACTGTTATGACAGCAAAGAAGAGGCAGTAAAGAGGGGGGAGGGAAGATGAAAGCTGTAAGGAGGATAAATAGGAGTAAAAATATCAATGTGGTTGAGGAGCTTTACAAATTCTCAAATTAGAGTTGGATAAATTTCCTGTGAGCGTTTCTGGTTTGTTCTGCAGACAAAACATTTTAAAAGAAATAATAGTAATAAAAATTCTTTAAAAAAACCCAGAAATCTGAAAAACCTTTGCTGACTAGAAACAAAGTAAGAAATATTTATGTCTCTGGTTCTGAGAATTAACTTATAGATAGATGACTAGGACAATTTAGAAACCTTGGTCAGAGCATCAGGTCTTGGTCTGGACTTAGAGAACTCACTATATCTTTACTATTTTTGGTTCAGTGTTCTGACTTCTTTATCCCATAACTTCACCATCTTTTCTCCATCTGTTTTTTGAACACCTCCACTTGGGTGCTTATCTTAAAGAATCAAACCACAAGTTATTTTTGTAAGCTTATTTTAAATATAGGCAAGGTCCTTTAAGATTCCCCAGATTTAGTATTAGTTCATCCTTTGAAGTATTGACTTCAAAATAATTATTGGATTCTCCTCTTTTTGTGTCAGAACTTTTTGTCTTCCCTTTATCCTTGTCTCTTACTTTCTAGGCAGCTGACAAAGCTGATTTTACCTTCTAAAAGGAAAAAAACCTAAATTTTAACTTTTAAAAATTGTAGTCCACACTCTTCCTGATACTGTTTGTTTCACTGGTGGAGAAGCACTAAAAAATGGTTGCTTCATGCTGCAAGAATTTTATAGCATAAGAAAAATGGTTTCAGAAACAGGAGAGTTCATATACTTACACCAGAAAAATTACCCTTGAAATTAACTTTCTGTGACAGTTTCAGATTAGTACAAATTTCACCTGGGCAAGCCATGCATAGGTAACCTTTCCAAATCATGAACCTGATCATGATCCTCAAAACAATTCCATATTGAGAACCATAGTTTTCAAGTATTTTCCAGCTAACAAAATTAAATTTCAGTTATATTTATGTAGTTGAATTATAGCAGAGATGAAATGTTAAGAAATGTTGACTTTCTTATTGAGAAGAATTGAAAATCTCACACTGTGTGCTGCAATAATTTCAATTCTTGCAAGTCACATTTCTTCATTAAAAGCAGTAACTATATCTATTATAGCTAAGATAAATAAACAGATATTTTCTGGCAGTTTAGTGCACAAATGCAACCTCCTAACCCTCACCATCAAAAGGTCAAAAGCTGCAAAACCTAGTCCATTAACCTCTGTAAATGGTTGTGATATTAAAAACTGACTCTCAATATCCAAGGGTCATGATCTAGTGTAATAACCATCAGCAATAAAGAATTATGACTATAGTACATTATCCATCTATAAAATGGCCATTTATGACACCAGCACATTGGCTATGTGTAACAGGAACTGACCACTTCTTTCTAAAAACCCCACATTTTCAATTATAAGATTGGTATATAAGCTGTGGAAACTTATTAAGTTTTAAAACAGAGCACAGAACTACTTCCTGTATATTTAGCAAAACAGAAGAAAACCCCACAGGTTAATGCAGCTTAGTAGAAAATAACAGTTTAAAACATTGTTCTCAGCCCACTGTTCTGTGCAGCAGCACAGACATTCCAGGTTTAATAAGATATCACTTCATTACCAGATATTAATGTACAGGTAGAAGCCTACCACGATGCAGAGGGACTCTTTCAAGACAAGGGTCAGCTACTTCGCGCTTGTACCAACCTTTTCATGCTGTTGAACAGAGCTGCAGCTCTGCAACCAAAGCCAGGGTTTTGTAAAATTTGCTGAGAAAAAAAAAAAACCAAAAAATACCCCCCAGCATCCTATGATTGGTAAAAAGAAGTGGCTCTGAAAAGGAATAGAAAGCAGCATACACCAATCATACTTTTAGTGTTGTAAACATCTTTTTAATCAAAAAATTTTATTTTCAGTGAAAGAAAGTGAAGGAAATGATGATTTAAGAAATATAAAAAACAAATGTGAAACGATATATGATTTTTTTTAGAATGCTAAAAATAACTGCCTGAATAGGTTAAAAAAATCTTTGCTGAGTGATATGTATTTATGTACAAACATATACAGACTTTTTTCATTTGCATGATGTCTGTTTAAATTGCTGAGATGTCTTATCTGTGGAAACTGAGGCCAATGAGTTGTTTAATCAATCACTAAAACTTTGATGATACATTTGCTTGGAAGACCTGCAAAAATCCATCCCACTCTCCCTTTTAGAGAACAGCTGGTCTTCCTAATTAAAATGAAAAAAGTCCATCCATCTTCATTTGCAGCGAAGTCACTCAGACAGGGACAGAACTTCAGCACCCTATTGTAGTTTCACAGGCTGTCTGAAAGGGCCAGAGAGGAAATAGAAAATATCCATTATTTTAATTTTGACAAGAGATACAGAGAAGCCTTTTATTTGTAATTAGATGTGAGAGGTTACAGAGGCTAGAAGCAAGTAACATACTATTTTTGTTTAGTCTTCCTTTTTCTTTTACATTTAACGAATAATTTACCCAGCCATGGAGTCAACAGCTCCTTCTCAGGAATGGAATTAACTACACCTACATCTCCTTGCCATTTTGTTCCAGTCGCTGAAAAATAAGGAAATATGAGGGCAGGAAAACACAATGAGGATTTTAAATGAATCTACATTAAGTGAAGTTTTTCCTAGAGAAAGCATGTTTTTCTTTTATAGTCTCTAGTAATATTAAAATCTCTGCTAGAATAACCCTTATATGCTCTTTCCTTCTTCTTTTCTACCACAGGTATTTCAAATTGTTTTCTTCCTCTATGAAACAGAAGAAACACGAAGAACTAAGCAGGTCTATTTACCTACTGACATATGACTAGATTCAGGATGGCATTGAACACTGGAACACGGAGATACAGCCTCTACTCATAAAGTGGTTACAGTGAAATTTTTCAACAACACTCAGTCTTCTGGAGAACCTACCTTTGGCCATTGTTGCCTGCAAAGATCAGAGAGGTGATAAGAGAAGGTACACTGTGATACCAAACAGATCAAAAATAGGCTATATTTCAACATATTGCCTTACTCTGTATGAACAAGATCACGTGAACAGCAGCTGCTTTTCCCCTTCAGGTCTCTTCACAGTGTAGACCCTAAAGGAGAGGTTTCATTGTGACAGTGGAGGTCAGTTCATCTTCTATTACCCAGCCCTTTGTGCTGAAGGGGAAAAAATGGAGCATAATACACGTTGATTTCAAACAGTGCCCACAAAGGAATTATTTTATTAATGATATTCAATACTAGACATTTTACCAGCTGAACACCTAATTTTTATGGGCTTAACAGCTGCAAAGCTTTGAAGGATGCTTTAGAGCATCTTATCCCTTCTCCTTTTACAACAGGTTCCTGCCAGGCTGGCTCAGCCTATGGTCAGTGTGCCAGATCTCCGTTATGAAGGGATTTAAAACACCACATCAGAATCTGTCTTCTACTACCATGGTTAATAAGACTGCTAAAGAATAACTTTGTTTCAGATATTGTGATCTATCCCACAGATGAGCTTATTTTCACTCATCGTATCCCACCAGATTTTGCCCAACTCAAGTATGCTAAGCAAGGCAGGTACATGTAAATAAAATGCCATGATGCGCATGCACAGTGATGCAGTCACGAACTTCAGTTTAGCATCTTGTACATTTCATATGCAGGTTGGCTTTGTAACTTTAATAGGTTTTAAGCATGTTTTTCTATGAAGTACATGCTAATTTTCACTACTGCATGCCTTATTGTCACTCTTAGTCCTACTGAAATATGGGGGAACAAAAATCTCATCCTTTCATTGTAATATATCAGGGCCTAAAATACACAATATCTACAATTTTTTAACCTGTAAAAAACATGGATTTTCCTTGAATATTTTTCTGTCACATAAATATTATTTCCAAAGTGTTAAACAACTTAATACCTACACATTACTGGTTTTGTTAATTGTTTTTACCAGTTTACCAGTTTTGTAAGCAAGAAAGAATATAGAGTCCTTTGTACGGTCTACCTAGATTAGAAAGTGTTCAGTCATTTAAGATATATGAGTTGCTCATGTTTCTTGCTGTTGATGAGTTGTATGGCTCCATAAGAGAGACCATCCTCATTCTCATGAAGTAGTTTGAGCAGTTGGTGGTAATGTTAAGTTCTTACTCTAGTCCTAGCCTAAACCGACATTGTTGTGTCAGTTGATATTTAAGGATTGTGCTTTCAAAATAAAGACATTTTGGTGGTTATCTATAAAATATCCATTACAATAAAAAACTAATTGCACGTATTGTGCACAAGAAAATTTTTACAAACATAAATGAGTTCACAGTTTTAATTTTCTCAAATTATTTGCAGGAAAATCTTCCCGAGCTTATTACATTCTTAAAAAATATCACATCATGACCACCTAGCACACCTGATTTGTCATGCTAATTATTTACAGAAAAGGTACTCTGTATAGCCATTCCTCTTAGCAGTAAGGTATTCAGGATTTCTATTAAACTTTTCATGTTTTTCTTTATTTAGGTGAAAAGAAGTTTATTTTTATTATAATATTGCAAATTAGGATAGTTATCCTGTAAACACCACTGAAGAAATGGAAACAGAGGAGAACACACCACCAAAACCTCACACACATTTAGTAGTTAGCTGAAACATGATCTGACAGATGGAACAACCACAAATGGCAAATGATTTGAGCATGTATTACTCCATAATGGACCTTCAGCTAGTTATAATAATTATACTGAGCAGACATATTCCATGCCACGCTCTGTCAAGAAAACTCTTCTGATTGTCTCCCCAAATGGCAAGATTAGCCAGTTCTTCCAGGAGGCACAGTTTCATAAGACTTACCTGTTCAGTCATGGTGCAAGCAAAAAAGCTGATCTCGCTAAGGGGTTAAACACAGGTCTGCAAGGTGCATAAATCTTGATGCATTAAGCAAAATGACAAATTTTAAATTATCTCTATGAAGCTATTTTCTCAATTGTTGAAAATATTTTATTTCAGTAACACCTTTCAGATCAAATTTATAAAAAGGATTACTATTATTAATGCACTGCAGAGAGATAAGAGCATTAGAAGACCCCAAACCATCCAAGTCTGAAATACAACTGAATAGGAGAAACAATAGGATCCTTCAATTAAAAAAAAATGTATACATCTTAATCAAGCAATTATTGCAGTTATAAATCCATTATATATTGTTAATGTGGATCATTAATGATTTCAGCTCTAATTTGGCAAGGTCAAGGCTTCATTTGCATTCCTTAAGAAGTTGTTTGCTGTATTTGGCATGTTTTTCTAGGTCTTTATAAAACCAAGCAAAATACTCAGTTGAGATATCCATATTACAGTTATAAAGTAAGTGAGATCACCTTTGCTCATACTGTATACACTTTCTGTATTTGAATTTGGTTTTATTTTAGATAAGCAAAAATGATACCTAAGACAAACAACCATAAAACATTTTACCATAATATGTAAATAAAAAATTATGAAGGTTTTTTATTACTGAACTCTGTCTTTCCTCTCTAAGCAGGCACTTTTAGGCATTTGATTACTTTATATACCATGTGGCAGACAGAAAGCATTTTTATACTGTTTACAGCTGTACTAAACTGGGAGGAAAATCTGCTTTGTCACCTTATGGAGTTTTGATATCTGACTAAGAAGTAATACATATTAAACCACATCCTTGCTCATAGGTACTTGTGCAAGTAATTGTTTCAAGATTCTTCTTCCTTCACACAAAGTCTAGATATGAAACAAACCTTATATGAAATGCTAAGGTCTTGCTCAGGGGAAAATTGCTGTAATATACCACAGAAGATGTACTCAGGAAAGCTGGTATATCCCTAACAGACTCTCTTTTCATCTCCCATCCTGTATTCTATAAGTTGAACACAGCACTTCCTATTTTATTTTATTTGGAGGTACCAAGAGTATCTTGAGCTTTTATGTGTCTATTTTATTGATCCTCTTTGCACTCTTAAAAATAATGGGCTTTTAGAATCCCAGCATTACTAAAATTTATCTTTCTCACTTTCTTGCTCATTCCTTTTTAAGACATACACATTTAGTGGGTAACATTTTACATGATCAGACATGATCTTGTAATTGCTAACACCAAAAAAACCGCAAACCTCTCTATTAGAGTTTGCTTTGTTTGAGAAAGGACACATACACAGTTACACCATCCTTGTTGTTTCCCTGCTACCAGGCTACCCATCAACTATTTTTTTGCAATCTTTGTTGGCACAATGCTGTGTGATAGGAATGTATGTTCACCTCGTGCTGGTCAATTAAAATTCTGCTTTCAGTGAATAAAAAGATTAATTGCTCATTTAACCAAAGCTGGATTCATTCTCTTATTGGGGCAGGGGAGGGGGGAAAGGGGAACGCTGGAGGGCTGAAGGTGGGAAAAGCAAGGGGGCAGAGTGCCAGCTAGGTTGCAGTATTCAGTTACATGTGAAATTATTTGTAATTCTGAGTAATCACTTAGGACAAGCCCTTGCACCATTTTATCTATACGTGACTCTAGGCCAAAGTCAATACTCATAGTAAAATAATGAGATGAAGCTAACTAAGCCCTTTTATTAATGCTCCAAGGAGCAAATCTGATGCTTGAGTTTCTCCCATGGAAACTATCCACTTCTTCCTAAAAATGAATTAAGTGGATCGTGATACTCAGCAGTAACCAAGGTTCCTGCCTCCAAAAAAACAGGAAAAAATTTCTTCTTTTATTTGTGCACTGTATCATACGTTGCCCAGCTGCTGGTGGAAGCATATGAATTTTGCATTACCTGTAGGCTCATTAGAGAAGCCTGTCTCCTAATAGTTTTTCCTGACTTGGAGAGAGGAAAGAAAAATAACACAACAGCAATCCTACAAACCTGAAGGAAAAAAGCAGTACACTGTTTGAGATATATGTTTCCATTCTTACTATGATCAACACTATGAAGTAATTCAACTACCCAAGAAATTTCTCAGCAATATAAGAAATGGAACTTTCACTGGTTTTTTTTGGCACTGTAGTCATGTTATCGCAGTAAACGTCATACTGCAGCACTGGCAATTTTATTTAGAACACCATAAGTATTCTTCGTCCCTGTTTCATTCCTCTGTGATTGCTCATGATGTGAAGTCCTGTTCATCCAGTGACCAGTTGCTTATCCATGGTTTTGTAGTTTTTGATTCTGCCATTCTGTTACAACTTTCTGTGTAGTCTTCAGCATTTCACATCCCGATATGTCTCCAGTTATCCATCAACAGGCATCGGAAAATTCCAGACTCAGCATATATTAGTATATATGATATGCTATCTAATTATTCCATAAAAATAACTGGGACACAAAAATTCTCACAACTATGTTACGCATGATCAAAGGTTTTTAATAAAATACTGGATTTTAGTTCCTTTAAGTACACATATTTTTTCAAGAGACTGTAAGAGAATTAGTGAGCTAAATTCCTCTGGATTTTAATCAGACATTTCCAAAAATCTCGCCTGCTTTTAAGAACAAGAATTACTGTAACACAAGCTGAAATGCTGACATCTCCAGGTGCAAGTTTGCCTTTCAGATGTAAACACAAAACGGCACAAACAGTATAAAAATAATCTTCATAAACTCAGATGAATCTAAAACTATTGAAATATTTCAAACTTCAATATTAACAGCAAAGCTCTGATTCCTCACAATGTGTGGACAATTTTAAACAGGTATATAAAAGACTGAAACTCGTGATAGGCTTCAGTTATCTCCTTCTACTCCTAAAACAGGAAAGGTTAGAGCTAGAAACTTTGATCAAAGTTCTGTAAATTTTGCACAAAAC
Organism: Dromococcyx pavoninus; assembly: GCA_033558185.1. Lineage (NCBI taxonomy): Eukaryota > Metazoa > Chordata > Aves > Cuculiformes > Neomorphidae > Dromococcyx > Dromococcyx pavoninus. Next base: position 4,781,584 of record JAUMJL010000044.1, on the reverse strand, counting down.
TGATAAAATCTGTGATGATTTCTTTTTACTGCTCCATGAGGAACTTCACGTATTGGAAGGCTGAATAATTTTTTTTTAAAAAATGCTAGTTTTCAATATTAAAATATTTCTTAAAAGAGTATCCTCTTTAAGGAAATAACTAAAAATGGATTATTTTGTGATCAAAATAATTTTCCTATTCATTTTATTATTGCTATATTTCATTCATGTAACATTTTATATTCATTTAATCATTTTGTAATAAATCTTGACATGATTGCTATTTTTGAATACTGTGTAATATAGAAGCTTTAATGGAAAGGCTTTATTTACGAGTCAGAAACACTGGTTAAAATGCATGTGAATAAGTTACATGATTTGCAAAAATAATTAAATAATTTTTTGTTCTGTAACAAGTTGTTCTGTGTATAATAATTTGTATCAGTCTTTTCCAGATGATCATCCTTGCAAAGTACAAAGACTCACACATCTCGTGGCACAGATCAAGACGTTTTCACTCAACACCTGCACTGATTTTTGGTGTAGATTCTTCCTGTAGGTCAGGATTACAATCTGTGCTGAGAAGGTCATTTTGTAAGTGATTTAAAATTATTCACAGAGGGATTAGAGAGGACCCAGTAAATCCAAGTGGATCAACTAACTCCATAATTTGAATTTGAGGAAGTGAGGTAAAGAAATCTGAAGGATACAACTTACTCTGTAACTTAGTTGTAGTCTACTCCAATTCTAATCAAATGCTTGCTTAATAAATCAAAAGTAAAAACTACTTCATAACTTTTTGATGTAATTTTTAGTTAATGTGGGTTTTACTGCTTATATATTTAGTTTTACAATTATTTGATCAAAATTTTTATTCTATATACAACTTTTTTCTTACTCCTCACATTATTGAAGATTTCCAGAAAGTTATTTCATAGCATGATAGTTTGTAATAAAAGAAAGGATGAACAGCAGCGTGCCCAAGCAGCTAAGAAGGCCAATGGCATCTTGGCCTGTATCAGAAACAGTGTGGTCAGCAGGACAAGGGAAGTGATTGTGCCCCTGTACTCACTATTGGTGAGGCTGCACCTTGAGTACTCTGTTCAGTTTTGGGCCTCTTACTCCAAGAAGGACATTGAGGTGTTGAAACGCATTCAGAGAGGGGCAATAAGGCCGGTGAAGGGGCTGGAGAGCAAGTCTTATGAGGAGCAGCTGAGGGAACTGGGGGTTTTTAGCCTAGAGAAGAGTCACTGAGGGAACTGGGGTTGTTTAGCCTAGAGACTGAGGAGAGACCTCATCACAGTCTATAACTACCTGAAAGGAGGTTGTAGCGAGGTGGGTGCTGGTCTCTTCTCACAGTGACAGATGACAGGATGAGAGGAATTGGCCCCAAGCTGGGCTAGGGGAGGTTCAGACTGGACATCAGGAAAAATTTCTTCACTGAAAGAGTGGTCAGGCACGGGAACGGCTGCCCAGGGAGGTGATTGAGTCATCATCCCTGAATTTCTCAGGGACATGAATTAGTAAGAGGACAGATACAGCTGGGCTCAATCATCTCAGAGGTCTTTTCCAACCATATAATTCTATGAACTGTTCTGACAAGCATGATGTACTCAGTAACTACACTACACTTTCAGGAAACAAATAAACACTTTTTAAAACTTGCCCATTTCTTACTTACCTTATTAGAAGACTACAAAGAAAACAAGAACTCAGAACAGAACAATAACTTTATCATGCAGCTTAAAGCAAAATCAATAAAAAAGCCCCCACAAAAACAAACAGTGAAGTCTTGCATAGATTACATAGCAAGCCATAACTTTTTGCTTATCCGAGTTCTGCCCGAAGTAGAAATAGTGCTTGATAATTCTTTATAAATTTGTAGGTCCTTATACCCAGGTAAAACACTAAAAATCAGAGAAAAATTTTGCACTTTACTTTAGAGATAACAAGTATGTAACTGCTTGTTCTACCTTGATAACCAGAATTTTCCCAACACAATGCCATTTTTCAGTATTGTTGGAAATTTTCCTTCCCAAGTGTGAACTATATGATTCCCCGGATAGCTTCTGCTGAGGAAGAAATTGTTAAATTGAATCTCAGCAAGTAAGTACTACTGGGCAGTAGTTGATAAAAAAAAAAGAGTTGTCTTTACAAACTGTGTATGGTGAACTAAAATGATTGAACAATCAAATAGAAAATTACAGTTAACTCTGGGAAGCTTTTTATGTGGACCTGGCTTTAGAAAGCCTATTTGCTAAATTGTTATAGACCTACTAACCGCTAAGGGGACACTTGTATAAACCTTCAACAAATGGGTTAAAACTCACAGAAAGGCCTAAAAATGCATCTCTCAATTTAATTTTCTTCCTGGTAAGAAACTTAGAAACAACACAGTTTTGGTGTGAAACCATCTATGTGGGGCAAACGCATCTAGGTCATGCAGAAAACAGTGTGTTGCCATAGCTATCATTAGTGTAATACACTTCACAGCAAGTCCTACTGTGAGCTAAATTCAGGCCCAGTGGGTGCTGCACTATTGACTTCAATGAAGCTGCACCTGCTTATGCCCTATCTGAATCAGTCCTTGTGTGTTCCATAAGAATAATATTTCAGTCACTGCCATTCACTGAACATTGTTTCAACAGCCTCTCAGTGTGAATTCCTGCAATAAATTATCTAATGTGCATTAGCTAGCTATTGCTTCCCATTTTGCTTGTCCTCCCCTCCATCATTCCTCAGAGCAGTCCTCCATCACATTGCAAACTACTGGCAGCGCTGATCCAGTCATTGGGATAGACAGAAGTCATGTCCAATATGAGAGATAAATTTCTCATGCCTTAGAAAACAAATTGTTGACACAAAGTTTGGTCACTTCTACAGCATGCTAGGTGGCACAAATTGCCATTTTTCCCAGTGTTGACCACTTACAGGCTAGTAACCATTTATATAAAAGTTAACAAGAATTTGACAGTCTTCATTTTGAGAAAAAAATACGTTGCATGTCCTTTTCCTGTGTTTATTTTGTAGTTGATAGACTACGTTAGACCTATAAAATCTCTTTTCGGTTAAGGACAATCAAAAAGCATTTAAAGATGTCATCACCTGAGCACAACACTAGGAATATGACTAATGGATGTTTCCTCCATCTGCTGCGTAAGGTGATCCCACCATTTACTTGTTCCTTTAATTGTACTTGATACCTGTAGCTGTTTTCCTAAGTTTGTGATCTTATCTGTTCCACAGTATTTCATTCTTCCTGATTGCTATTTCTACCTTGTCTTGCTTAGTCTCTCTTCAGTCTTGCTTCATCTTGGTCTGCACCTGATCTCTGGTTTGGAACAGATTTTGTCATCTTGTCGTTAAAACTTATAGTGTTTTGTTTCCCATTTTCTTAGTGATATGGAGAAAAACCCTAATCTTTGTAGAAACAGCTATTTATTTCACTCTGCAATGGCTCCCCTAATCTAATGGCAGAACACATGTATGCTTAAGGGAAAAATTCCAGAATTCCCTTTTTGTGCACATATGAGGAATGCTCCACCACTCCGTCGTGGACATAAGATACACGTATAGGAGAACAGTAACACGAACATGGGACTATGCCCACACATATGCACATGTACTAATTACCACATGATGCAACATAGTAAATACTCCATTCCCTCTTTTCTGGGAGATGAAGAAGACTTCAGGTCCCTACAAGTCAATTAACCTTGAAGACTCACTCACATGATACAACACCTGCCAAATACATGGAATCCAGTCCAATGTAGCAGAGGTGGGCAGAAGAATGAGTGGGAGCAGCTGAGTCCCAGCCTGCATAAAAATTATTGGTAGGAAAAAGAGCATTTTTTTCTCTGAGAAAAGCTCTGAGTTTTGCTCTTCTGTTTGCCAGGCAAATGCACAACATAGCTAGCAGACTGTCTTAGAGAAGATATGGCACTTGGCCCCTTCCACATGGGTCTTTAAAGAAAGATAAGCATAAGCTAATTTCCTGAACCCACAATGGCTCTGTGTGAACTTGACTTCTCTGAATGCTTTGTCCAAACGTCAAGATCAATACTTAAAAGCTCAGAAATCCTAAGAAATTAAGCCCAGTATCATGCAAATTTACCATGCCTAAGTCTATGGCTGATCTGAGTTAGAGAACATAAAGATGCAAATACATGGGATTACTGTGTGCTTTTTGAAAACCTCACTTATCTATATCTGCAAAAGAAAAAAATTGATCCTTCAGTATTTGTATTTACTGTGTTGAGAGTTTGTTGGTTTGTTCTTTCTTTTTTTTTTTAAATATATGTATATTCTTAGAAAAATTCTTACACTTTTAGGAATGGCTTTTGGAGCTCTTGTACAAGAGTTCTGTTCTGTTTCTAGAAGCTGTACATGTTCTCTGTCATCTACTGACCTCTGGTACCTATTCTTTCAACTGAGTAAAACAGGGTATCTGCTACAGCATTTATAGTACTGAATGTGAGCAATGAATACTGTGACCTCAAGACTTCCAGCTCTGAAGTTTCTTTGGAGCAACAGGCCTCAATTATGTCTTTTGAGGAGTGTTTTGTTTTCATAGACTTGAAATCCAGAAAAATGAAAAATGTTTGAAAAAAAAAGCCCACGTCAGTGCTTGATGATAGTTTAGTTGCTGACAGTCAGGTGAACTTCTGTAAAAATCATATATTGAAGGTTATCAGCTTAAGACTGATTGTCAGAGTCTGTCATCACAGTATGACACCACAATAATTCTGAGTTTTACCTTAAATTTACGTTATATTTCTTACAGCAGAATACTGGTGCATTGAAATTTATTGGAGGAAAAACGTAATTCAACAGATTACCTCCTTGTGAGGCTATACCATTAAATGATATGTAACTAAAAGCTGCATGATCTTTCAGATATGGTTACTTGTGTAAGTCTGTCAGTTTTAATGTTACTCAGACATTCTGAATTTGAAACATTCAGGAATATGATTATTTACATTTTAAGATGGTTTATCTCTGTGTGGTCACCATGACAACACAGAGGAATGGAAAAACACATAAAAAGACTGCACTTCTCAATAAATGTTTATCATACAATTGCTTGCATTTACAGCTCGGTACAATACTTTTTGTTAAATCAAAACCGGACAGTGCTGTTTAACTTAGCTACAAAAGTACAAAACATCATACTGAATATTGCTTCCTATTCCAGTAATAAGAGCAATAGCACAGAAGAGGAATTGAATTTTTTAGGTCCAATAAATGTTGTCTACTAGATATTATAGGTCAAACTTCTGCAATCTTTGCCTATGGCTTTTATTTTCAGTACTATGACTTTTCTCATTTAGAAATAAGAAACAACTACTGGTAGTCTGGATACCATTAACTTAAAAAATGATGGTTTAAATTGTTTGGTTCTTCTTTGATGAAGTGAAAGCACTAGACCTCTTTCCCAAAGATGTCATTGTAATTCTCCTTCTCTGACAGACAAGAAGGGAAGGAGTAAAGAGGTGTGAGACTCTGTTGCTTTGTTTAAGAGAATTAATTTCTGGTGATGAATTTATTAATCTGTTACTAAATGTTACATTTCATATTTCCATTTTCCATGAATCTTGTCAATACTGTATAACCTCTGTTAAAAATATGAATCACACTGCGAATCTCAGACTTATTTAATGGACTTACATTTTCTTTTTAAAAAATCCCACATCACAAATAATCACAAAAATCCAAAGTATTTTTTAAAATCAGAAAGAAAAATATGATACTATTAAAAGCAGTTTGGTTTTAAAGATATGTATTTCTCACCTTTAAAACATGAAAGTAAATTGAAAAGAACATAAAACTTAACTGTATTCCACTAGCATAAATAAATAACATCTCAAAGAACTAACTCAAACAACGTCAGTGACAAAAGGTTCTGTTAATTTTGCTCTAGATGCAATTGTTAAATCAGTATCTAAAAGTTCCAGAAACAACATGGACCCAAAAGATGCTGCATGAGAAAATTGTTCCAATCTGGTATGACACCATACCTGAGCTGACAACCATTCAGGTGCACAGATCTAGGTCAGATTTGACACAACTGTATTGCAGCCAAAGTAACCAGAACACAGTAAGAAGTAAGACTTTACTTTGTATTTTAAACCACCTTTTCCCATGCTGTGAGAACAAACACTGCAGCCAATAAGGTAAAGGGTTGAGGTGGTGAGGAGGCCTAGTATATATACAGGCTGCTACGACAAGGTTACTGTGGGAAACAAACAAGCAAATAAAACCCCCAAGAAACAAAACTGTATCTTCAGAGTAAGTTTATACTAAAGAAGAGTTTCGCATCATGCAGCTGTAGTGGTTTTGACCCATCAGTCAGAGTTCTAGGGCTGGTGTTGGTGTATATATGATCAAAATAGATCCTGTCAGTCTAATACTAAGAAGTTTAGATTCCATAGAAAAGATGAAGGAGAAAGAGGATCAAGACCGACAAAGGAAATCAACTTGCTTAGACAGTACAACAGATAAATGACGGAGTAAGTAATATAACACAAGTTTTCTGCTGAGTTAGTGACTCGTTAGATCTTGTATGCAGTTCAATGTCCTAGAGTAAAGTTTATGACAAATGCTATGGATCAGTTCAGGAAGAATTTTACTCCCCCTTACTCAATTGCTTTTGCGTTTTTATATGTGGAGATACAAAGCATCAGATCCAAAGCTCTGAATCTTTTCAGTTCAAAGTAGACATATAATACATCTAGATTACCAAAAAATCTCCGGTTCTCATTTCATTTGAGTAGGTCCCTGGACATAATAGAGACTGAATACAAAACATCTGGGCCAACTCCTCGTCATATCGAGATTCTCTCATGCTCTTAAAATCTAGTCCTACATTTACGGTACTATTTTTGGATGCTTTAAAATGCAAAGATGTTTATTTTACAGGACTGTTATATTCTCTTACTAGTCCTAGCAGTTTTGAAGATGAGTGATTGACAGTGATGCTAAAAATTACTGTTCTGCAATAATTCTCTCTTTTTGATATGTCATAGACCAGTTCACAAAGAATGTATCTTTTCTAACAGTGTTTTGGATATCAAATTTGAAAGCTAAAAGTCACTCTTTATATAAAAGGTACATCTGAGGCACCCTTGTGTGGTATTTCATTGCTGCTTCTGTAAAAATATGCTACGACAAAGCTAATTTTTCTGACTTGGAGATGAAGTACCAGTGCATCACTCTTTCCAGTGAAGCTGGCTGCACAAGTTTCACAAACAATTGCAAAGTTTTAAACTTATAGAAACAAGGCTTTGTTTGCAGAGTTCGGTTAGGCTAATATGTTAATGTTATTATCTATTAGGATGGAAATTTTACATATATTTTAAATATGCATCTATACACATATATTATGTATATTATATATACTATTTTGGATCACAGAATTGTTTAAGTTGGGAAAGACCTTTAAGATCAACAAATCCAACTGTAAACCTAGCACCGCTGCTGGGTCTATTTGAAGACACAGAAGAAAATCCAATGATCTTTTTCTGTGTACATACCAGACATACTATTTTAATTTTAATCATGTGGATTCTGAAGTGAAATATGCTTCTAGGTTTATCCTAGGCTCTCCCTGGTGATAAATAATATAAGCTCCCAAATGCATTTTGACCCTTATAGGCTAAAGGCCAAAGCTTCAAAGAAGGGCTTCTAAATATCTTCCAAAGGAGGCCATTTACCACAGTGCCACAACTCATAGCTCAGGTCTGTGTGAACACCTTTGAGAGCAGATGATAGCTAAACAAAAACAGAATATGAGAAAGATCCCTGTTAAAGACCCTTTCAAGCTACTCTTTTAAGAAAAATAGAGGAAATGTCCTAAAATAACTTCCTTCACATAATCAGATCAAGTTAACCAGAATCAGTTTACAAATTTCATCTTTGATTCAGCCTGCTCCTCTTCCCCCAAAAATATGATCCCAAGACACAGAAATCAGTGGTGCTTCTATGTATGAAGCTTGGTAAGACTGAGTGGTTCTAAGTACAGTCATAAAATGTATATTTTTCAGACACTGCCGTGGAGTATAAAGGGGCAGAACAGATGGCAGATGATCCAGAATTACTGGTTACTCCTCATGGTTCTGTCTCTGAATTAACTTCAAGGTAATGTAATCTTCAAGCACTGTAGGGTGAATGGAGCAACCTACTGCTATTCAGCAATTTTATTCCAATGGCAATGAGAAGCCATGACGAGGTGCTAACAACTCATATTAAGTGACACTGTAAATAATCTAGTCCAACTACTTTCTACCAAAAACTTTGAGTACCAGATACCTATTCAGAAATACGCTAAGCTAGAAAAGTGAGTTCCCTTTCTAGAGCTGGAGAATAAGGCACAAAAAGGTGACTTCCTTGCTTCTGAACTTAAGAGTGAGTAAACAGACACAAGAAAAACATATTTCCTGGTTTTACTGTCATTTGCCAATAACTAAGTTCCAGCAAACAAAAATCAACATAGTTTTACTGTACTTGGCTAGTACTTGCAGAAATTTTTAGAAAGAAAAAATATTCACAAATAATCACTCTTTTCATACTGCTTGGAGACAGTAGAAAGAAATACTTTAAAACAAAGGCAACAATTTCTCATTTACGTATTCATGCAAAATTGGATCAGTAACATCTGGAAGTTCTTTTGTTACTGTCTGATAAGTATATGATGGTCTCAAGGTCTAGGTCATCCTCTTGTGCTTACAAAATTGATCTTGACAGAGAGACATCTTGGAGGAACAGATTTTTACATGGACTTAGGTAATTCCTGTTGTCAGTTAGTATTTATTTTCTCCTATTACTTTGATGTATTTAGTGACAGAAAAAGGTACATATTTAAAACTGTTAGAGAATTTTGTTAAGTTTTTTAAGCTTTAAGAATTGATTCAATAACATTTGCATTTTATGTTTAATTTTGAGTTAGTTACCAATTATTTAGAAAAAAACCTTTCAAAAAGAGTTTTTCTAAGATTTTGGAAGACAAAGCAAATTTAAAAAAAGCTTCTGTAGATTCCACCGAGAAATAAAGACAATCTGTAAGCACGTTAAGATTTTCTTTTATTTCTGATTTAGTTGGATAATGAAGTATATTCTTTTTTTTCCTTTTCCTAATGTTGGCTGCAGCAAACCTTTTACAGTACGTTTTGTTGATTGTGGAGTGAGGATGATAGTCTGGAGATGATACAGATCATCTGCATTCACAGTTCAAGGATAAACTCTTTTTAGGCAGGCCTGAAATTCTGCCTATTAGAAAGCCCAACTTTTTATGAGTTCTAGCTCTTACCTGCTGCATCTGCCAGAAGCAATCAGAAGAAAGCCATTCTTTCCTTATTTAGGGAAAAATCCCCTATTTAGCAGTGGGAATGATCTTAATTCCTGCTGTGGAAGTTCAGCCCAAGACCTTCTGACCCAGAACAGAGTACTGCCACCTGAGACCATTGCAAAAGCCAGCTCCTAAAGACAAGACTTCTGTTTGCCACATAAACAGACCTTGAGTATGTTATGTGCTGACAGGTCATTAAGGGATTATTTGGGAAAGAGGGGATTTACATGTAGTCAAATGAAACGAGTATCCTGTTCATTGCCTGTGTCTGTTAAAATGCACTTGTATGCCTCCATTTATGTCAATTTTCTCAAAGAAGCAAGGACCTTTTGTGTTTAGCAACCACTATTTTATTTTTTTAAAATGCAAGCAGGGAATGTAAACAGTATGCAAGGCTTACAGTTAAGCTGCAGCCTTTAGTTTACTGATTGAGGAATCAATCCTGAAGGATGCCGAACCTTCTGGCGCTGATCCAGACCAGCACTTCGGCACATGTCAAACTTAACACAAGGGTCTAGTCCTATGATTAGAGTTAAACATGTGTTTATGTGTTTTCTTGGCCTTCAGCCAGGGTGCTCAGTACTTTGGAGGATCACGTCATCAAATAGATGTGGCACTACCTGCACTTATAAGTGAAGCATGACCCTATCACTCTTAAATCACTTTCCACACATGCTAAATGGTAATACAGACCAGTCAATTTAGGCCATATCCTTCCCACACCTTCCTTTGTCTGAAGTGTTCAAGAGAAAGAAAAATGATTAAAAATACTTTGGTGTTTTCTGCCCATATTTTCTGTCTTGATTCTCGTCAGATCTGATTCAGAATAAAAATGTGGTGATCAGTCTAAATCCCACTGCTTTCTCTGTAGTCTTCACAGTGAAATCTCTAGGTGCGAGTACAGACCCAGACTGCTGTGAAGCCTCAGTACTCTTATACTGTTACTTTGGATGTTAAGAGTTTAAGTACTAGTTTTCCAGCTAGATTGGTGCAAGGTACTACTGTAAGGTCTATTACTGAATGTAAGAGGCTCTCTCTGGTTTAACAGGAAGGGTAAGACCTAACATCTGAAAACAAATGACAGGAATTAAGGTCAATTCAGACAATTTCACAGTGGTTTGGTGCAGGAATGTATTCCAATCTGCAAGAAACTTTGATTTCAGGGTAGTTCCTCTCAAGATTACCTTATCTGAATGAATATTCTATTCAATGTATTCAAGACTCTGATAAAACAGTGATATATAAAGGTAGCCAGTTGACCTAAATACAGGCTTTGATTTAGTCCCTTAAACCCGGTTAAAGTTTTAGCTTTACCCAGAGCCCACTACATTAAGAAACACAGTTGTCATGGTCTTTCTCCAGTTCTACTTCCCCTCTGAAGGTGTTCCCAGCCCCAAGACTAATTAATTCATCAGCTACATTAAATTTGGAAAATACGAATGGCAAGAACAGTATTTCCAGACACAGACAACAGTTTCTTAATACACATTGTCATCTGGGAAAAGCTAAAGATACAGTACTGGTACTGAAGTCTAACATCTTAACCCTAAAATTCATAGTACTTCCTAAAGGTTGTTAAAAATGTCTTTTCTAAGCCATTCTTAATGTATATTATTATTGATTTTCTTATATATTGTGACATTTGCATTTTCAAAGACATGATAAATTTTTTAACTTAATGGATGTGAACATACTGGACATCAGGTTGATTAACTAAGCTGATTAGAAGAAAAACTTGTATTTATTTTGCATTAATTTAATAATTTATTTGCGGCTATAACTCTATTTATAACAAATAGACAAATTCATTTCTGCTAGTCATATGGAAACATTTAAGGACTTCTAAAATAGAAATATTTATTTTAGGAAACATATTCCAACACTGCTGAAAGAGTTTGAGCAAGCTGCTGTGTATATTGCTCTAGATCCTAATGTCAGAAAAGGCTTCTGAAAATTAAAGAGCTGCTGACACCTCATGGCAAATTTTAAAAACCTTTATCAGTGAACACGTACTGAAAACAGTATATTTGTTTACTAATTCTGCATTTTGGAAGAGCAGCTAGGTCAAAATAAACTTGATGACAAAGTGCCAAAGATTCAGGTAGGCAAAATATTGCAGGTTAAAGTGAACTTTCAAGAAAGAAATGTTTTTCTTCTAAGGTTTTCCAGGTTGCAAAAGAGTGGTAAAGAGATACAGAGACAAAACTGCTTTTGTGCACAAATAAGAAGGTTAGCTATTTTATCAGTTTGCACTAGTCATTAATAGAGAGAGGGAGCCTTCTACTACAATATGTATATTCCATTCAATATCATAATCCTCTCATTTGGGAGTTTATATCTCAGCTGTTTCACATCGCGCAGAGCTGCCATTCCACGTAAAAAGTTGTCAGCAAGTTGCACTTTTTAATAGCTCAAAGCTGCTGCAAAGTTCTAAAGCTGTGGAACACAAAACAAAAAGGTATTTTTGCAATGCTTCTGATGTTTTCTCTCCTCCTCCTCCACACCTTTTTCTTGTGCTGTGAAGTATCTTGTGTTCCCTCAGATGATGTTTCCTGACAGAGACACCTTTCAATCTGTCAAGGGCTAAATGTGTGCTGGAAGGTAAGACAAAAATCCAAAATAGAAAAAAATTAGGTCCCAAAGCAGGAACTTAAAATGCTGGAAAACACATTCTTCCAGTGTAAATCTGACAGTTAAAATGTGACATTTTTTTTCAAAACATAGCCTTCAACAGTCTGTCTGGGACTCACCAAGTGATTACAGAATAATTTCAGAAGTTAATGACTAACTTTCTTCAGTAACAAAGAAAGGAGCAAAAAATCCTGTGGTTTTTTAGGATGTCTACGTATGCAAAAGCACTATGGTCAGTTAGACCTGCAATCACTGTAAGAATTGCATTACCTATACCACCTACCCAATAGCTGATTTACTCTTACAGCTACAGATAAAACCTGTTTAAGGGCAAACCGATTCAGGATGCATCCCACCTACAAAACGTAGATAAAATACATGGAACACATGCATTAGATAAAACCATGCTTTAACGAAATAACTGAATACTATTGGAAAAAAACCTTTAAGTTGTCTGATCTATAAATTTCTCAGTGTAAATTAGTTTATCATTTCCTAATATGACAAATTAATGTGTTACATTGGGAAAGGCTTCCGAAAATTGAAGAGCTGCTGAGTTCAAATGAGTTCCAGACAAACCAGACTAATTGTTCAATGTATCTAAGGCTGATGCACCTAGAACCTGTAGAATATAGTTTTCGTATACTGCATGAAAATCCAACCCAGGATTACCTGTATATATATATATCTCATTATTACTATTGCCTTTACTATTATTTCTATGCTGCAATGCCTGGGTACATTGGTCATGAGCAAGAACCACATTGTAGTAGGCATTGTATCCACAACAAAAGATAATTTCTACTTCTGATGGTATTTAAAGAGTGGAAGGTTTTGACACACACTCCATTGGTAAATGAAGATCAACATAAACTTGATCAGCAATGGGGCCAGTTTTTCATGTCCATATCTTTTTACCACATTATCAATGCAGTAACCAACATGGGCCATCTCTGAACACAAGTTTCCAAAAGACACTAAGAGCTGATGGCGTGACACTGACATCTTTTATTAATAAAGTAAAAGATCTCCTTTTAAGCAAAATGGCTTTATATTCTTTAAAAAGATTTCAAGAATTTGACTAAGTATATATTGCAGCAAGACAATTATCAGCTCCAAAAGTACGGCTGCATGTCTCTACATTTTACTGTCTGTTGCTGCTGTCACTATTCACTTCTGTCCTGCAGTCTCTCATCAGGACCCCTCTTCAGAAAGAAAAGTTCACGTTACATCCACCTCGATTTAGACACATGCTGAGCTTTCTTGTCTGAGCAGTATACTTTCTGTGGATCAGGATCAAAGCTTGGCTGAAAATCACTCCTCTCTGCACATACCAGAGCAGCACGCAGGAGCAAGAGGAACAGATTTGACCCACGCCACCCTGAACACAAATGTTTGAGTGCAGTCCTATCCTGGCTACTTTTTGCAGCCTGTAAAAAGTCAGAAATGAATACAAATGAATCCAATGGCCCTTCTCCCAGCTCATCCGCAAGGGATTCTTGCCGAGGCCTATTTGCAGCAACAGACAGAAGCATTCTGTTCTTCAGCTTTGCCCACCAAACTGGAGACTTAAGTAACATGAAGGGTATTGTGCAAAGCCTTCCACATTTGTGTACCTTTCAAATACAGTGAGGAACGAACACCGACATCAAAATTAATCTTGAAATAATGAAAACATTTCTCATCAAGTTTCATTTACACTCTGTCTGAATGCACCTTATTAATTATTAAGAATGAGAAAAGAGCTACACAAAGAGATGGATAAAAATATTGAAAATGTTTAATTCAGAAGCCTTCATAAAATAATTATAGACAGTGCTATACAATCTAATGGCTAAAAAAAAACTATTTAAATTACCAGATTTAGTGAAAATACACCTGAAAAGAACTCTTACAAGCAGTTCAAATCCTTCTGTTCATTCTTTGGAAGTCCTGAAGACAAAAGAAAGGCAATGTTTGATAGTAAACCCTTTTGCCTGGTCTGAAAAATCTTTCCTACTGATTACCCTTTCAATTACTCTCCATCTAGTCTGGGTATATTTATTAATTATATTTCTCTGCTAACTTGGTTAGCCATGAAATGATAATGTTGGCATTTCTCACAACTTTTTTTTTTTATTTAACAATATCTGAGATCTAGATTTCATGAAAAATATCTGTATCTGTAAGAATGAATGAGTAGTCATTAATCGAACCAGCAGTTCCATATGGCACCCCTGAATGTCTATTTACAAAGACAGTACATCCACAAAAGTGAGTGCAAACATGTGTTTGTACACAGACCTTACTCTAGGAATATCATCATGAAGATGAGATAACTGACACTAAACAGCTGTATTTAAGTTTTTCCCTCTCTGGACGTCATCAGAAAGCATATTGTTCCATAGCTTTTTATTCATAATACATTTGGAAAAAGGGTCAGCAATACCTTACTTTCAATCTGTTTAAGCTATCTTTTTTAAAAATAGGAATCCTAGAGCAATCATAAAAGGAGTGTAAAAAAAGAGTTCCTAGATAAAAATCTGACATGACATACCTTCAGAATGAAAGTACTTCTGATCAATAAGTTCTTGTGGGCCAAATTCCCTCTGCTTTTTTGGGGAATCATGAGGGAAGACAGGAATGGTAACCTGAAGTGATTACCATCCTTTTTCACTGATTTTTGTAATAAAAAATTGTTTTGAGTTCTTATAATTTAAAAGGTCTATGCCTACCATGACAGCTACTCAGCTTCACCAGAAGCAGCAACCAGAAGAACAGAAGGTCATTCACTGCTACAGGATCTAGGTAGTTATGATGATGAATGCTGTGGAGTGAGGAATAGTCGTCTCTCGCTGCTTTCAATAAGGAGAAACATAGCAAGCTTTTCTTGGCATCACATAGCTGTCACCTGTGCAGTCTCTTCTGATTAGGATGCACTTATGCCACGCTAAGATATCCGTGGCAAGGACCCATTCATACTATGGCAGTTCCAAGAGGATCTGGGCCTTGATTCAAATCTCCACATAGCTGATTTTTTAAATTTTTTTTCTACCTGTTATTCTGTTGTTCTGGCCTATTTTCTTGAACTTGATGCCCCTGTTTTCATGATCAAACTTGGTTCAATATGTTGAAGATCTCCACATTTTGCATTAGGAGGAGTAACAAACAAGGTAGACATTTCACCTAGAGACCAGTCTATACAGGGAGAATACTTTCCAAAGTCACAGAATTTGGTAGAGACTTAAAGAGCAAGTTCAATTTTACAAGTTTAGAATATCTTCATTTTACTCCCTGGAAGGCTATTAGTGAGAAAACATTTATTCCCTTAGACTTTAGTGTGTGTTTCACTATGGAAACGTTCATTTACTCCAGAACAGCTCAACTTTGCATGACTTTAGCTGGCAAATTCAAAGTCCTACAGTTAACTTTCGAAGCTGCTTCTGTTGACTGAAATCAGGTGGAGAAGTTATCTTTTGTGTGTACGTTTAAAATTTGGAGGATCCAACATTTTACAGCACTACTGTCTAAACCTTGAATTCTAAGGTTTTCAAAGTTTGGGGACTTTTTTGCTTCTCCACATTAAAGATACCTTTATTTAAACTTGTACTACACTCCTCAAAGACTCCAAGGTTTTCTTTCCACATTCAAGAATGCTTGCTTAGCCTATGGAAGAGTTGTTTTTTGTCATCAGATTTCACAGAAAAAAAGACAAGTGCAACTCTAAATAAATGCATTCTGCCTTTGGCATAAATTTATGTAATTTCTGCGTTAACGTAAATTGTCTAAGTCTATTGGTGATGCTTACATGAATTGTATGTATATCTATAATTTACATAAATAAGCTCCTATATAATTTCCTCCAGGTCTGAATGTAAGGAACTATGCCATGTGGGAAAGTCTCCCTTGTAAAGATTGTAATTTCAAAAGATCAAATGACCTGATTAACAGCAAAGTCCCAGTGCTTTTTATATTCACACATGCTGTGGTATGTCCTCAAGGGCCTTTTTCACCTGCACTGTATTTCCAAACTCCAATAGCTTTCTAGCCTGTCACCACAAGCTATGGAATTCCACTGTCTGATTATTTTTTATTTTTCCTTTTTAAACGCTATAGTACTGGCCTGCATTAAATTTTACAGGACTTCACTGTCTTTGGAAGGAAGATGAAGTAATCACAGCTTTTCAGCGCAACAATAATAATTTTCCTCTGTCTGTCTACCATAAAGGCATTTACAAAAGAATTTAAGCTGTGTTTGGAATGTATTATATGAATCCGCTTGCTGTATCCAGTTGCTTTCCCCATATCAACACAATTCCAAGACACTACTAATCCTGGCACTAGGAAGTCAGAGATAAACTAATGCTTAAACTGTTCTAGTAACTGCTACAAGTTATTGTCTTAAGCACACTTCACCTTAAAATCTGCATATTAGAACACTAATTGTCTTCTGCGTATGGCAGAGGATAACATACTGTGGATCAGAATTAAAGTTAAGTGAAGTAATAGATATATTATTAGCAGAAATTTTTACACCTTGGAGAACATTAAACCCTTCTTTCCAGACCATTATATTTTATTTACATGAATTCTGATTACAAAACAGGAAAAATAGTGTAAAATTCCTTCAAAATATTACTAAAGTTTTGTAAAAATGCATTTTAATTATTGTCCATATCTCTGAAGTGTTTTTTCCTAAATATAAAATAAAAATATTTACCATTAGGATTTTAGGTAGCTGTTGAAAATACTGGTAAAAGATGAATTCCTAATGTTATTGTAAAATATCAAACTTGATTGTAAAGATTCCATCGTATCAAACTTGGTTGCAAAAATTCCATTATATCTAACTTGACCGCAAGGATTTCATTCTCCACAAACAAAATAGATACAGTCACTATGCCATCCAATCAAAACTGCTTATTTTCATGTTACGGAACTCCCATAGACCAAACAGATCTAGATTCAGAACAAAAAAGTATTTCCAAGAATTCTTCTGTAATTTATCTGTGGATTGTACACATTCTGAAAATACTGAAAATGCAAAAAACTAAGCACTCAGCTAAACAGCAGTGAGATAGCACATGGTTTAGCTGATAATCATTACTAGGAGTATGGAACTTCTAACAGCCATCATTCCACAAAGTGTTTCAATTTTAAGTCTCCAGAGACCCTATTACAAAGTCAAAATTAATAAAAGGAAAATAAAGGAAGCTATAATGTTGTTTAAAAAAACATGTGAAATGTAACACAAAAGCTGTTAAAATAACATTACTGTCCGACATAAACCTAAAAATACAAGGGAATTCCGAATTAGGGCAGATGCAATAACCTTAACGCAACCCCGTTGTGCCTACCAATAGCATACATATGGTATGTAAACTAACCTGCTGTTCTGAGACCCTCTGCTAAAGGACCATATGTGCTGCAATTGGTAAGCACAGAAGAGCTGCATGAAGGGTGCTTTGTGACTACATTAAGTTTCTTCTTGGTCTTCTTGGGTCACATTAACAACTTTATTATGCCATAACCTGTATTCTTCTGCATCTTTTGTTTCTCCCTGACTTTCCGTTTATTTGGCTGATTTTAGTTTCATTCAGTTTGAACATTAAGATAAAAATGTTGATTATAAGATTTTCTTGCTGAATACTATTTGCCAAAACAATCACATTGGTGAAACTTCCTGTCTCTTAGTTGTAAGAGGTTTTACCTAAATAACTTTCTTAATTCCTATAAAATAAATGGTATGTATCTTGTTGGTTTAGTCCCCTCACTTTAGTGACACACACTTCTACCCAAACTCTAGTGTGTGTCTGGCTCCTTCAACCTGTTCTGTAAATCTGAAAATAAATTCTATTTGTTCTACCAGATTCAGGAACAGGTTTTCCAGTACATGATAAATTCATGCTGCATATTTCACCCCATTGTACTTTTGCACTTTTCACCACTTTGACTATTCTCTAGGTAACTCGGTGCAGATTAACATCACATATTTTCCTGTAAGCAGTAACCTAAACCAAGATATATCTTTTACTCCATTAAATATTAATGCTTATTATTTAAAATCAAAGAGGCTGCATTCCTTTTCCCACTCCGATCTATACCTTTTTTTAATGTCCTGTGAAAATAACATAATAGGTCTAATGTAATACCCTGGAAAGAAAAATGAATACTCCTAGGACACAATCGATGCTTACAAGCTCCGACCAGCATAGCAAAATACAGAGTAAACCACAGAAAAATAATATACATGGTGCATGCTCATAACAGAATATACACAAAATACAATAAGAACTGTGGAACAACAGTCCAAGCTGTCTCAAGGTGTCCAAGGTGTTTAAACATTCCTAGAACAAAACATATTAAAAGCTGTATAGATGAAATAAAGGTCAAAACCATGTGTGGAAACTAATGGAGCATCTAAACAAGGTAACAAAGATTTTATGTCTTTGTGAGTACCTTTTTTCCTTAATAGTAGATGAACTTACATTTAGGATCAGCATTTATAGTTGTTCTCTCACAATTATGGGGTTGAATTGAACATGAGATACAAATCATTGCACAGAGGTGAGCATCGCAGAAGCTTAGGTTCAATTTTCTTGTTAGATAGAAAAGGATGAAGGATTCCTGGCCAGGTGCAAGCTGCTAGGATCCCGTTGACATAATGCTGAATTGAGATAGACCCTAAGCAGTGGAATGGTTTCAGAGAACAAAATATCCTTCCTGAAATGTTTGGTTCTTATCCAGTTTATCCCTGAAATATCTTTCAAATTTACATTCTTCTAATAAAGCCTTTCTACTTATCTGACTACTTTTGAAGGCCCAAAGTAGACCATATCCCCAAAGAATTCCTTGTAGCACAGCATAAGATTTGCAGGATTTTAGTGTTGTATGTGTGGTAAATATGAAACAGGTAACTCTTTATATACGGGAGCAATAACCTTAGGTTCCTTGCAATTTGAGATTTGAAAATAGGATAATCATAGAATCATAGAATGGTTTGGGATGGAAAGGACCTTAAAGATTATCTTGTTCCAACCCACCTGCCATGGGCAGGGACACCTTCCAGTAGACCAGGCTACCCATAGATTCATTTCTTTATTTCTTAAGAAATACTATTTTCTGATGATAAATTGTTGTAGACAGTAACCTAACAGGCACTATGCGCTTTTCAGTCAACTTTCTCCTTATTTTCAAACATTTCTCCTTTCAATCCTATGGCCTATAGCTTAAAAGTGGATAAGCGGCTCTTTCAGATCTGATGCCAACATTAGTCTACAAATTGGCAGATGGTGCCATGAGATGAGGCAGTTAGTTGGCAAGCCCCCCACCCCCTGCCCTGCAACCAATTTAGCTTCTTATGTTGGCATAGATCCTGCCATCCTGAGCCAGTGCCCAAACCAGGCCTTCTAGCATGTGACTCAATATGCTACTGCTTAGCCTTAGGACAGCTAATCATGTATTCTTCCAAAATTGATGTGAATTAATTAGGCTTCATGGGCAGGGTCTGAAGGGCAGAAAGTGCATGGTCTTAGTAAAGCAAAGCAGAAATGCATTCACTAGTGAAACAATGTGCCCTCCCCTTCTGCCCGTGGCTAAGTGCTGGCCTTTATATACCACCTTTCTGTTGAGTAAGAACAGGTTGGATCTACTGGATGCTCAGTGACACGGTATTTGTTTTGTTAATTGGCACCAGCTTTCAGGATTTTTTTTTTCCTGGCAGATTTAGATCTTCTTGGTAATTGTGTATCCCAAAAGAAGGAAGAAGTGGAAAGCCTGATGCTGTGTAAGTACAATTAGCTTTAACTGGAGAAACAGAAGCTGGAGTTAAGACAAGTTTCCTTGCTGAGTTATGGGGAAACTTTTTTAGGAAGTGCTGCTGTGTCAGTGGGAAAGCATTGTAGCTATGGATGCCAGGGATTACTGAAATATAATTCAGTCACATAAAGGCCTAAGCAAAATGAAACAAATCACTTCCCTTCCTAAACATTAGATATTAAACTCTCAGCGTTAGGCCAAAAATGGAAACCCTTTAAACCCGTAGAATGACAGACTCATAAATTTTCTGACAAAAACCTTGCAGTAGGAAGGACTGTCTCCTGGAGCTGGGTTTCTCACTAGGGACCCTGTGTGTACGATGGGATGTTTGCTTCGGTATTTGGAGCTGGGTTTCAGATACTAAAGGTCTGGTTCTCTTCTGGTGTCTCAGATTTTCATTCCAACTTGCCAGCAGACGCCATGTATGCATTAAAACTTCAAGCAGTGGTGAAACAGAAATATTATTGGAAGGCTTTAAATATGGGGAGGGAGAAAACCAGTCTTCCAGTGCCATTTGTTTTGTGAGAGTAAATGAGTGCCTCAGTGGGGATAACTCACTACATGAACAACAAATTTTTTTAAAGTTTCAACTGAAATTTTTTGCTGACAGTTTCTGTTTTGAAGTTTTCAACAGTTCAACCTTGCGTTTATTTTGCTTCCAGTTAGGTTAAAAAAGCAAGCAGCTTGTGTGAGCAGTGCCTCTTACAATCAGCAAAAGTTTTTTTCTGGGTCTTATGACACAACATTTCATGTGGTAGCACTTACATAAAACATTTTCAGGATGGTGTCCATGTAACTAAACAACTGTTCATGTAACTCTGCTACTCTATTCATTGTGTCATCATTTTATAGGGATATACAAAATTGCAGATGGAGAAGAAAAAATTTACATATATTTTCATACAGGAAGTATGCAGGTAAACAAAGCAAATTTGTTATTGCTTCTGGTGAGGCTCAAGGAAGTTTTTTTCATGACTTCAGCTGATTTACAGAAAGAAAGATAAAGATTTTATATAAATAACCATTTATTTGTTTTCCTAGGCCTTTTTTTCTGGTTCCAGAACATACAGAAAAACATATAGAGGTCAAATACAGGAAAGTAATGCTGAACAGTTGGAAGTATTAGCATAGTTTTATTTTCTCTTTGTTTTTTTTCCTGCACGAGGGAACAGCCGGATCAGTAACACAAAGGAGTTATTTGCCTAAGTCTTATTTACTATGTCTAAGTGCTACTCTCCATAACAGCAAGAAAATTGGACAAAAACTCATGGGAATTATTTCTTTTCAAAAACTGCTGAGCCACTTGGATCCTCATAAGTCTATGGGGCTGGATGGAATCCATCCTAGGGTGATGAGAGAGCTGGCAGACAAGTTTGCTAAGCCGCTTTCCATCATTTATCAACAGTCCTGGCTCACTGGAGAGGTCCTGGATGACTGGAAGTTGGCCAATGTGACACCCATCCACAAGAAGGGCCATAGGGATGATCCAGGTAATTACAGACCTGTCAGTCTGACCTCGGTTCCAGGTAAAATTATGGAGCAGATAATCCTGGGTGCAATCATGCGGCACCTGCAGAATAACTGAGAGATCAGGCCCAGCCAGCATGGGATTAGGAGGAGCAGGTCCTGCCTGACCAACCTGATCTCCTTTTATGACCATGTGACTCACCTGGTGGACGAGAGGAGGGCTGTGGATGTGGTATACCTGAACTTCGGCAAGGCCTTTGACACTGTCTCCCACAGCAGACTCTTGGAGAAGCTGGCAGCCCGTGGCTTGGACAGAAGCACTCTGTGCTGGGTTAAGAATTGGTTGGATGGCGGAGCCCAGAGAGTGATAGTGAACGGTGTCTCATCCAGTTGGCGGCCGGTCATTAGTTGTGTCCCCCAGGGATTGGTCCTGTTTAATATCTTTGTTGATGATCTGGATGAGGGGATTGAGTCCATCATTAGCAAGTTTGCAGACAATACCAAGCTGGGAGGAAGTGTCGATCTGCTGGAGGGTAGGAGGGCTCTACGGAGGGACCTTGACAGACTGAAGAGATGGGTTGATTCCAGTGGGATGAAGTTTAATAAGTCCAAGTCCCAGGTTCTACACTTTGGACACAACAACGCCATGCAGTGCTATGGGCTGGGGACAGAGTGGCTGGAGAGTAGTCAAGTGGAAAGAGACTTGGGAGTGATGGTAGACAGGAAACTCAGCATGAGCCAGCAGTGTGCCCAAGTGGCCAAGAAAGCCAAAAGCATCCTTGCCTGCATCACGAATGGTGTGGCCAGCAGGAGTAGAGAAGTTATCATGCCCTTATACTCGGCACTTGTTAGGCTGCACCTTGAGTAATGCATCCAGTTGTGGGCTCCTCAGTTTAAGAAAGATGTTGAGATGCTGGAGTGTGTCCAGAGGAGAGCAACGAAGATGGTGAAGGGGCTGGAGCAAAAGTCCTATGAAGAGCGACTGAGGGAGCTGCGGTTGTTTAGCCTGGAGAAGAGGAGGCTCAGGGGAGACCTTATTGCTCTCTACAGCTACCTAAACGGAGGTTGTAGACAGGTAGGATTTGGTCTCTTCTCTCAGGTGACCAGTGACAGAACAAGAGGACACGGTCTCAAGCTTCATCAGGGGAGGTTCAGGCTCGATATTAGGAAAAAATTTTCACCAAAGGGGTGATTGACCATTGGAATGCGCTGCCCAGGGAGGTGGTGGAGTCCTCGTCCCTGGAGGTGTTTAAAAACAGATTGGATGAGGCCCTTAGTGCCATGGTTTAAATGACAAGTAGGTGTTGGTGTTGGGTCATAGGTTGGACTCGATGATCTCAGAGGTCTTTTCCAACCTTGTGATACTGTGAACTTGTGAAAAAAAAAGAAGCCACAGGAGCATTCCAAAGGTAAAGATCTGAAGCACGACAAAGTGCATCAGGGAAGTTAAAGGCATGTCCACCAGAAAGTTGAGTCAAAGTGTACAGGCTGTATTGGTGTCACACAGTTAAAGTGAAATAGTACAACCGAATTAAATACAAATATAAGGGTGAGGTGGGGGAAGGGAGAAGAGGGAAGCAGCAAGATGGAATCAGGTAAAGGTAGTGGAAAACTCAGTAGCAGGTCTAACACTGAAGCTAAGTCTAAATCATAACATGAAAACACAGCCTAAAGAAAAGGCATACTAGTAACAAGGCCAGAATACAATAATGGTAATTGTATGATAAACTACGCAGATGCATAGATTGGAAATAGATTAAAAGTATCCTTCTATAAGGAATAAACATGACCTCAATATAGAAATATTTTATAAGTGTTTATTAAGTTACATATTAGGTTAGAGGTCAAATTAGGTATACCATTTTAGACTTTTCTGACTATCAGCCAGGTAAAGTTTCACAGGCAATAATTTTCGAGAGAAAGGAGAAAAGGACACTTCTACTTTTCAGAACAAGGTAGTTAATTTAAAAAAAAAATTATTATTTCAATCAATTTTATTTAGTCATCATTGAAAACTGGTTCTGGTTTGAGCTAAAGCACAATTAATTTTCTAACTTCTCAGATAAGACTCGTCCAAGTAACTTCATTTTCTGAAAGTTAACTACGGGTTTTCAGACAGTGTCTATCTCCAGAAGTGGTAATGCTTAAAATTTATATTTATCACTAAAGTATTAGAACTTTGGTATACAGAAAGTTCATTGCTTACATACATCCTTACGGAAACAAAGTCATCCTCAAGTTGGTGGAGTGCTGTAAGTGAAAGGGGTGAAAAAGGGTCAGTCTTGCAAAGAGAAACGGACAAGACAGGTGATCCCAAACTCACCAACAAAGTATTCCATTCCATTTACATCATACGCCATATAAAACTGAGGGATCACAAAGATAAAGTCCTCTTCTCTCATAGCCAACATCTAATATGGACCTCGTCTGTTCTTTTGCCCCTAATCCCAGTTCTGTGCCTTCTAGAGTCCAGTTCCTGAGTCCAGTTTTTCCCTCTGCCACTGAGTACAGCCTGGGACATTTTCCCTGTGTCAGTGGGTCAGCTCAGCAGTATCAGTGGTGATGTACCGTCATTGAGGAAGTGTGCATGATTTTGTATACTTGTATATGTATTATTATTATCTTATTAACATAATTTTCATTATTATTATTGTTTCATTAAAGCTGTTTCAGTTTTAGTTTCCTACCCACAAGTCTCTCTTTCATTTCTCTTTCCCTGTTAGGGTGTAGGGAATTGGGATCACAACTGCCTGCCTTTAGCTGCCAATCAAGTAGGGGTTGGGGCTAAACAGTGACAAAACTTATCCTGCGTCTAATCTTGCCAACACAAATGTTATAGTCAGTGCTTGTTCTAGTGGGATTGAGAAAGCTGAACACAGATCATGCATTTGAAATGGCAATTTTTGCTATAGATAAAGTCCCATTATCTGCAAACGTAGTACTTCATCATTAATGCTAACTGCAGCTGATGAACTAATTTGTAAGCCCAGAATCAGAGCCTATATCCTTGACTTGATCTGTTATCTCATATTGTACATTGGGGTAGATGTTTAGACTCAAAAATATGCCTATTTTCAAGTACTGGAAGTTTAATATCAATAAAATCTCCACAGAACAGGAAAAGTGAAAACCAGTGAAATCAGTAGATCAGTGGTGCTGTGGTATGCCAAAATCTTAATGTGCATGAATAAAAAAAATTGGGGCATCAGATAAACTATAAAGACAACCTTATAGGCAAGTTTATACTTAGTTTTAACATACTCGGTATGTACAGTCATTATCCAACTCATACATTTCTACCCTGGGTTTCTAAGTGAGAAGTGAGTTGGTATACTGATTTGGCAAAAGGATTTTGACATCTTAGTTGGAAGCAGAGGAACAAAAAAACATGCAGTCATAAAGCTATAAGCCCATAAAATCTAAATATCTAATGCCAGCAAGTACAATCTGCTATGGATTGGACTTGTAACACATTGGCTTTATTGTCCAATGTCAGTTTTCAGCAGAATTGCAAAAAAATTTTGGAAATTGGGAGAAAAACAACAAACCTTCATCTTGTATGTGTGACTGCTTTTAAGAATGCATAACAAAGTCAGAATTATTTTACCAGCAAACCCAGAAGCGCAGGTTTCTGAGTCTGCCAGAGGAGACTGTATGTCGAGAAATTCATATTTCATAAGGCAGTGTGGTCTTAGCTGATAGGAGAACTTCCCTTTAGTATTACCAATCACAATACACATCTTATGTTTAGGGAAGTTTCCAAAGCTGGGATGGTGTTTACTCCTGCAAATAGATGATTATGAAATAACTGCATGGTGTCCTACATAATTCGAATTCTTTATGGCATTTTCTTCTCAAATCATTATTAGTTAGAATCAGACTCTTGATCCTTTCAAAACGCCACAAAAAATACTTTAGTAATCTGAAATACGAAAATACTCTTATATATAAAAAATGAAATTATGAGCCAAAGTCAAAAAACTAAAACCTATAAGTGTTTGATCAATAAATAAAAAAATAAGATGGTTCTTCATTAAGTAGCTGTGAATTATGCTTTATCTTGTGAACAAGTTGTCTTCTGATCAACCCTGTTAGTCTGAGTTTTCTTTCTAATATTAGATGTGTTGGATGAATGCTTTTGGAAATTAAAGTCTCCTTTTACTCATGCAGATGACCAAAAGCAATGCAGATGACCTTAAACAATGCAGATGACCTTAAACAATGCAGATGACCTTATACTGCCCAATGGTTTTTGATTGGCTTGTTTTTTGTCTGTGTTTTGGGGTTTTTTTGTTTGTGTTTTTTTTTCTGATACGGTTATGTCACTTCTAGGAAGGGCAAGTGGGGTAAATTCTACAAGTGGTCAAATGCTTGATATCTTCAAACTAAAGAACATCTAATATTGCCAGTTGTGTGGTACTGTGCTTTTATAAGGTGCTTTCCAACTTATGACAAAGTTTAACTAACTGCATTTTAACTACCTCATTAAAGGAATAAAATATATATATCAAAGCCTAACAGCTTTGTAAATACAATTCATAATCTGAAAGATATATTAATGTCTTGGCTTCAAACTGACAGGCTATCAAAAATTTATTTTATTTACATTTTAACCTTTAAAACTATTTGAATCACAGATAAATTTAATGAAGCAGTACTATTTTAATATTTATTTATATATAAAAACAACACAAGAAACAAACAAAATCCAACAGAAAATGGCTTCAAAATATTTAGATACATTAAATGTCTTTTTGATATCTTTTGGTATCTATTTTACTGCTTGGTCTTAGACAAACAAGGGAACTATTAACAAGAACACATTACTGTGCTTGGCAGTATTTCATATGGTATTTGATAATCCATAGGGGCTAATTCTCCTTCTACGTAAATAAAATATATAATTTAATAGGTTGCTTTTATCTTACACATCACAGCAAATCTACAAATCATCACTTAACCTCCTCTATCAATCTTTCAGCTGCCATGTTCTCACAGACATGAATAAACAGAAATTATAATAGTTTAGATTTCGTATTATGAATATGTATTTTCACCTTGCACATGTTAATTGTTGTCCCATCCACAGCAGATTTGAGACTGTCAAACACATTAAAACCACTGATTTGAGCAATGTTTATGACTTCCCAACTTCTTGAGGATATGTAAAACATTATGAAATCAAGTGACTGTGAGTTATGACCCACATACTTCAGCTGTAGATTTCCAAAGTCAAATATGTATTGGAAATGTTATGCTAATACTTCCTTGTTCTTTGTCATGTAACTGCCTGAGAAGATCAACATGACAGGTGTCACATGCCATGTTTTGTGAGCCACAGTACTGCAGTAAAATGAATACAGGGCAATTGATCACCTATTTCTTATTGATGACAATGAAAAACTAACCGCACCATCATCTTTAATTCTGTTTAGACTTTCATATCAATTAATCACAGAACTCACTTAAGCCTTTCCCTCTTCCTTTGGAATTTGGAAAACTTATGGAAGATTCCTTAGTAGGTGTAATTTGACGTAGATCTTACAAGACAAATGACATTCATGTCAGGTTATATTACTTGAGAATCTGGTCCTCATACTGTTTCAAAAAAATGCATAATAGCTTGATGGTGAGATTACAGCCATTTAGTTAGCTAATATTTCTGACAATATTTTTTTTTTTGTGACTGTCTGAAAAAATCAAGCTTTTCATGTAGGCAAGTAGGTGTTGAATGTTTTAATATATGTATAAAGTCAGGAAAAGCAGATAAAAACTTGAATAGCTATATTCTTCATTCAAAACTAAGGTAAAGCAAGGTGTACATGAAATCTCCCAAGACTTATCCTTAAAATTTCTGTTCTGCATATCCTTCAGGCACACACCTGGGGTTATGGATAGTTGCTCAAACAAGTCTCAACATTTAAATCTTGTGATTTTAATTACTTTAATTACTTTAAAAAAATGATTTACTGCTATTGACTTTCAAAAGGTACAGCATTTCATACGTGCTTTCTATTTCAATAACATTCAGAAACACCAGTCAAGATGCTATGTAAATGCAGAACAAGAAAGCTGATCTCAAGCAATAGACATCAGTACAAAATGGTTTCTCTTCCCATTTCTCTTCCCATTACAGCTATTCAGTATCATTATTCTAAGACACTGAGAATTGTGACAATAATATTTTGCAGGTAATCAAATTTAAGTGAATTCCTTTTCTCCACTGGACAACAGAGAGTAAATTAGCAAAGTCTTATCTTTTTTTTTTTGTGTCTCTTTGGTCCAGTAGGTCCTGCTTTCCAGGTCTTTGATCATTCTCATTGCTCTCATCTAGATTGTCCCATGGATCCATCACTTCCTTGACTGCGGTACCAAGCCCAGATATCCTTTTCCAACTGAGTTCTACTAGCACCGAATACAAGTATAGGATTACTTCACATGTCCTGTATATAATTTCTATGGCATTCTCCTTTTTTTGTAGTGCCATGCTGCTCATAAGCCCAGTTTATCACTAACAACGAACACTATATATATAACACAGCTGTTTATTGTCTGTTCTGTAGTTATCAGTTAGCATTCCCGCATAACTCCTCATGTTTCTGAAGACATTCACTTTATTATTTAAAAAAACATCACCGCTTTGTCAAGAGCATTTGGAATTCCAACCCTATTTTCCTATTTACTTCTGATTGCTTAAGAAGCACGCTCTATCACAGATAATTAGCATAGGCATCGGTTGTATCTCAGACCAAAGTTATTGTCTCCACTTTTCTTGAAAAGACATTCAAGCTAATTTGTATATATTCTTTTGTATATTACTTACAACGTAAAATACATGGCACTGTAAGACAGGACTTGCTTTGTTTTGAGGAAGATGTAAGAGGGATAAAGTAGAATTAGGGAAGTTCATGGTGATAAGTTCATAAAACCAATTCTAAGACTAGAGATTCTTAGGGCAAAAGCTGTTGTAATTTATAAATGCATACTGTAGTATGTATGGTCTGCCATAATACCACTGGATTACTGTGTCTGCTCGGTTCCTAGATCTAGGAACAGCCAGTGACAGTTATAGAAAGAGGACTAGAGACATTTTCAGTGTGACCCAGTCTTAAATTTGCAAGTAGGATTTCCTATCCAAACCAAATTCTACTTATTAAATGAGGTATAAATCAAACCTGTTGGTCCTAGTGAAAATGCAAACCAGTGCATATTAAATAGAAACAGAAAAGGTGTCAGAGATGAGAAGAAGCATTTATGATATTATAAAATAAAAAGGTTCTGTCTCTTAATGTTTTCTGGTTTTGCCTCTCCCTTTCCTGCAGAAAAAGAACAAAAGTGAATGCTAACTGGATATTTTTAATCTTGATTTGACTGTGTTTCCCATACTACAGTTTATTTATCTCCAGTAATATATCCCAGGGCCAGATTTTAATGTTATTTTGAAGATGTCTGAGAAAAAAATGGTGATTCTTAATTCACATGGAACAGAGGAACTCAGAAAATACAAAAATTTATAGAAATCCAAAGTAAGAGAGTGTTTCAAGTTGCAAGGCTATATAGAGAAACCTGTGTTCAAATTAAATTTCTCTTAGCAGTAACCATATGATACAAACTAGCAAGTGATTTCAAGTAGCAATGACTCAGATGCATACTATTCAGTTCATGCTACATGTAAACAAAAACTCTGTTTAAAGAACTCAAAGATATACATACCAATAATTTTGCATGATTTATAGTAGTTATAAAAATGCTTAAAAGTTCCTGCAAAAACTTTTAAAGTCAAAGCAAAAGAATTCCACAATTCTTGCTGTGTCTATGGACGAAAAATAAACAACAATGGAAAGCTTCTGTAATTATTGCATATCTGTTTTTTTGAAACTTAATAGGAGCAATATAGCAGAATTTAAACTTTTTACTAGAAATACAAGATCCTGAAGCTGTCATGTTTTGTGGAAACTTCCAATGACTGGCTTCTAGTGAAATCAGAACCATCCTTTCAGGCCCAATGTCATTTGCAGACTGATACACAAGAGACTCTGGTCCTGCAGAGCACTGCTCTTGCTTGAACAATCTGGCTTTGAGCCTGCAGAACAAACCACCTTGCCAACAAAGAAATATCATAGTGACAGCTTTACCTGTGGGCCTGGTGTGATTTGAGTCACATGCTGGAGGAGGAGACATGCCATTGACCAATATTTCTTCTCTTTCTTTTTTAAGAATATTTTTTAATATTAGGAGAATATATTTGAAATGTGATTATATTGTAAAGTACTAGCCCTGATTTGCCACTTTCCTCTTTCCATAGGATTTGATGCCAATTCCAAGTTTTCATGGCCTTTGATGCACTTACTGCAGGTGAACTTCCTTGTGGCCAAAAGGACTCCTTCCCAAATCTTGACTCCTTGCTCTTACATTAGGGTGACTGATAGAACAAGTAGGGTGCAACTGTATCGTCTTGCTGCCGGCATTGTGATTTTTGAATAGTACTATTCCTATAAAAACACAACTTTAAATCCCAGGATATTCTAAAGCCTTAGGAAAGTTAGAAGACAAGATAGAGTTGCAACTGCAGGCTCACAAGGCTTTTAGCCACACTTACTTCAAAACTTATTCAAAGAGAAGAGCAATACATAATTTCTCTTTCTTTTATTCTGACACAGAAGGCAAATTGTGACAGTGCAGAAGTCTGCTCATGTTACAAAAAATCCTTGAAGAGTCATGGTAAATGCCTCTAAATTCAGAGACTGTCCTAGAGACAGTTTCAGACTGACTTTTCTGCCCAAGATGGTTAAGATTTTTCTATATACATATATATATGACATATATATGACATATATCTATATAAAGACTTAATAAAATATCTAACCAAAATTAAAGCATTAATAAATTATTCAATAATATTTAAAGACTGTACATACAAATCAACAAGAACCAAAATATTTTCACTGAGGAACAATAAATTTTAATAGGAAAAGTTTTGGAAAATATCTCATGGACATATTAAGACACAGACTATCATTTCTCCTCCAACTGTAGCACGTGTATATAACTTTTCAGGATGTCTTCAGTATGGGTAGCCAGATTAATTGACAGCTGGAAAACTGTGACAATGCTACAAGTTGGAGATAGGATGATTTTCACACAAAGAGAAGCGACCTCTCTGCTGCAATACCAGTCAACAGAGCAGGAAAGAACCAGTCACATGAACAAACTGAGTGTGCTTTCCAGAAAAGTACAAATCTGCAACCACAGATATCTTGGTTAGTTTTGCATCGTTTATTAAAAAAGACATAGACACAATACCATGAATACAAATCTTAGTTCCAAAGAATCAAACTAAGACTAGGATTTCATCAAACTTAACACTTCCTTTTTAAAAAATAAGTTTGTTGCCCTTAAGGTCCAAAAATAGAAGATAGGAGCTTGCAAGAAGTCTGAAACAATGGCTTTTAATGATTTATATTGCCCCACACATTCCAGTGACATTTTGTATCTGAGATCCAAAAGGCCATGGGAAAAATGTTTCCAAGGAGCACCTTATATAAATATGTGACATCACTTAAAAACTGAAATGTACCTGCCCAAGGCCTGGGCTTCATTGCTGTGCTTCCTGTTCTGTAGGTATAACAATAGACTTGGCTTTTCCTCCTCTGATACTCCAGTGTGGAATAGAGAAGAGAGACCAGGCCAACTAAGAACATGGGATGGTTATAATTATAATCACAAGGAATTAATCATAGAAAAAACACTTCAACTTTGTTCGGTTTATAGAATATGAACAGATGTGTTATGAATCCCATTGTATTTGTTAAATATGAGATTTTCTGTCTCTGTACTTAGCAAGCCATGAGTTGTTATAAAATGTCTGTTGACATGTAGTTAGCTAGGAAGGTTTGAGATTCCATGTGACAAGTCATAACCTAAAAGTCAAAATGGAAATGGGCATGTAAAAAGCAATACCAAAATGTGCTCCCACTACACCTGAACACACTTATATGTATTTATAGGAACACTTAATGAACATTTATTAAACAGAGACACCCAGCTTTAATTGCTGAGTTTACGTATGCAAATCTACTTTGTAACTGTTAATATAGATTTTTGTAAATGTATTATGTCATGTAGAGAAATTATGAAATGTTGGATGCTCTGTGAAACACTGGACGGGTGTGTCTGGTCAATCTAGTTTCCTCCTTCACAGCTTCTTTTCTTCATTTTTATTTTTATTTACTCCCTTGTATCTACTGTCAGCAAAGGCATAGCCATTTCTAATGAGTAAGTTCATTTCCTAGTGTATGTGAAGGAATACCATTTACTAGATAATTCTTTAATAACCACAGTGGTTTATAATATATTTTCAACTAATTTCCTAATCTAATATTCATATCTCATCATTTCAATTTATCTTCAGTGGGAAGGACATGAGAATATATAAAATTGCCTATGATATTATTTTTCTGAAGGCCTGGAATTTCAACACGTCTGAGACTTGCACACACTGCATCAAGATACATTAACTAAAATAGCAATACCTACCTTGAGCCTTGTTACATTGACTTACAGGGCAGTGCCCTTGAGAAAAAGACTGTGAGAAAAACTGAGACCCATACAGTGACAAAAATGAAATAGAACTTTCATCTGGCACTGCTTCTTAGTGCATCAAGTAAACTATTAATGATATAAGTGCCATAGAGTGCTTTGGCAGAGGTTGTTAAACCACTACTCCAAGTGCAGGTCACCCCATATTGCTAAGATTGTTAGTAAAAGAAAAACCAGTTTTCACTATGAAACTTGACATTGCTGGTTTTCAGCCTCAGCTTTTATACTATGTGCTTGCAGCCAGGGCTTCAGCTGGATAAACTAATAATACAAGACTTTACAAGAAAAGTTCTTACTGATGTCAAGAGCACTGTGTGCTCAATAATCCTAGCTTTCTCATCAAATAATGTGAATCTTCTTTCCAATTTGTTTGGATTTTTTTGTTGCATTGCTTTTGGTGTTTTTTCCTAAGAGGATATAATAAAATCATCGAGAAAGTATTCTGTGCTACAAGACTGTAATTTCTAGGAAAAAAATAGTTTCAACTAAGCAAAGCAAGAAGGAAAGAAGAAAAATAGCTGATCAGTTTGATCAACCTCTTTAGTTTCCACGCGTCAGGGTACTAACTACCTATTATGTGATAATTATATAGCACGTGTATCATGTACTTAGAATGAAAAAATAAATATACTGGGATGGATGTCAGTAAGGGAGACTCCCTAGTAGTATGCCTGTTATTATCCTACCTTTGAGTCTTCACCTTATCATTCATAGTGAACCGATAATATCACCATTAGTGCTTCATCATTGTCTGAATTAAATCAGATATCTGGGGTTTATTTCATGTCTTCAGATCTATTTTTCTCTTCCTTGAACACTTTAATTAACAGACACTCTTCATATACATGTTGAGATGGTCTTTCTCCCAAAATTGTTGTTGTGCAATTGTTGAGATCTACTTGAAGCTACAAGTAAAATCATACCACCAATATTATAGAACAGTAAAGATTGCTTTTAAGTTGTTATAAACAATGAATTGCTCAGAAATAGCTAAAATAAAATGTTTACCACGAGGAAATCGTAATTATTAAGGAATTAAGTCTCCATTTCCATATGCTGGTTTTATATTGGCACAGTAC
Organism: Dromococcyx pavoninus; assembly: GCA_033558185.1. Lineage (NCBI taxonomy): Eukaryota > Metazoa > Chordata > Aves > Cuculiformes > Neomorphidae > Dromococcyx > Dromococcyx pavoninus. The sequence continues at coordinate 4,748,686 of JAUMJL010000044.1, read as the reverse complement.
CATCATGCTTGGGAAAGAATGGCTGGAGAGCTGCCTGTCAGAGAAGGACCTGGGGTGTTGGTTTACAACCAGCTGAATATGAGCCAGCAGTGGGCCCAGGTGGCCAAGAGGGCCAATGGCATCTTGGTCTGTATCAGAAACAGCGCAGCCAGCAGGAAGGGGAGGAGATTGTGCACCTGTACTCGGCACTGGTGAGGCTGCACCTCGAGTACTCTGTGCAGTTCTGGGTCCTTCACGGCAAGAAGGACATTGAGGTGCCGAAGAGTGTCCAGAGAAGGACAACGAGCCTGCTGAAGGGGCTGGAGAACAAGTCCTACGAGGAGCGGCTGAGGGAACTGAGGCTGTTTAACTTGGAGAAGAGAAGGCTGAAGGGAGACCTCATCGCTGTCTACAACTGCCTGAAAGGAGATTGTGGCGAGGAGGGTGCTGGTCTCTTCTCACAAGTGACAGATGACAGGACGAGAGGAAATGGCTGTAAGTTGGGCCAGGGGAGGTTCAGATTAGGCATCATGAAAAATTTCTTCACTGAAAGGGTGGTCAGGCAAGGGAATGGCTGCCCAGGGAGGTGGCTGAGTTGCCAACCCTGGAGGTGTTTAAAAGGGCAGGTAGATGACTTTCTTAAGGACGTAGTTTAGTAAGGGGACAGGTATGGTTGGACTTGATGATCTCAGAGGTATTTTCCAGCCAGATGTTTCTATGATTCTATGATTCTAGGATGAGAAGTTAAGAAGAAAACTCAGTAAAATGCATAAACAGACCAGACCACAAGGTAAGTATTGAGTTACTTCAAATAACAGATCAGATTCATTATAAACGGAAAGCTTCCAACCTGTACTAGTTCATAAACTTACAATGAGGCTAACTGTGAATGATAAATAAAAGGGTAGCTAAAATAATTTGGTTACATTCCACTTAAAATTCTACTAAGAATTAAGTAAGCTCAATAATATCAAAATCAGGATCAGGTAAATTTCATTTAACAAGGACTACAAAGAGAAAAAAGCATCTCTTAAAAATCCTGACAATCCTTAAGGTGCTTAAAGATAAGCAAGTGGTGCCATCTTAAGATGCCTGAGGCAATATCTTCCAGCAATTGCACCAGACCTTATCACTTGCCCTGAAAATATGCCCTAACTGTTAGGCCATACCATTAAATAAACCACCATTACCTCCTTTTCTGTCTGAAGATCAAAGAATATATTATACTACTACTTAAGAGCATGAAAAAGTTGTGAAAATTTTCTGGACTGAGCATTCCAAGCAAATGGGAGTGCTTTTCTATTAGGCATGAAAACGGTATGCAAGTCTCACAGAGGATCATCATTTCAGTATTACAGTATCACAGTATCATAAGGTTGGAAAGGACCTCTGAGATCATCAAGTCCAACCTATAACCCAACACTAACACCAATACCAACACTAACACCAACCATCATCTAAACCATGGCATTCAGTGCCTCATCCAGTCTCCTCTTAAACACCTCCAGGGTCGGCGACTCCACCACCTCCCTGGGCAGCGCATTCCAATGGCCAATCACCCTTTCAGTGAAGAACTTTTTCCTAACATCAAGCCTAAACTTTCCCTGATGAAGCTTGAGTCCATGCCCTCTAGTTCTGTCACTGGTCACCCGCCATCTCCTGTTGGCTAGCACTATGAGACTATCAGCAGAGAGCTTTACAGTAGCACATAATCACAAAATTATTTAGGTTGTAAAAGACCTTTAAGATCATCTACTCCAACCATAAACCTAGCACTGACAAGCCCACCACTAAACCACGTCCCAAAGCACCACACCTACATCTCTTTTAAACACCTCCAGGGATGGTGACTCAGCCACTTCCCTGGGCAGCCTTCTCAAATTCTTGACAAACCTTTTGGTGGAGTAAGCTTTCCTAATATTTAGTTTAAACCTCCTCTGGCAGAACTTGAGGCCATTTCCTCTCGTCCTGTCATAGGATGCTTGGGAGAGAAGATCAACACCCGCCTTACTGCAACTCCCTTTCAGGTAATTGTAAAGAACAAAAAGGTCTTTAACTGATACCTGTTCAGTTCTACTCTGACAGTCTTAACTTTTCTAGCATGTTGCAAAACTGACTACACAGAGCTTATTCTGTGATGTGATGATTGTCTAAAATTAGGAATGGAAATAGTTTCCTTGCTTTTAAAATAAAAATGACATTTACTCCATAACTGTATTTGGAATCTTCCTGTTTCTGGCTCTGTTACATTCAGAGTTTCTTGCATCAACGCATTAGCACAGATCAGGGGAAATAGTCAACAAGAAAATTGTATACGGTGGCCATTTTGGGTATGCAGACAGCTAAGTGCTCTTTTCTCTCAGGAGAGACCCACTCATAATTATTTAATGTACTCAGTCACTAGATGTCAAATGATCATGGCTTTCATTCAAAGGCAGTTTGATTTTTAAGTATTTTTTGTTTATTTTACTTAATTGATTCAAGTTTGATAGGGTTTTTTTTAAATGCTTTTAAATCAAAAATCATGTTCTACCAGGACAAATCACTAAACCTCCAAGGAATATTCATACAAAAATTTCCAGTTTATAGACAATTTCTTTGAACAATTGTAGATATTTTTTAAGTGAACTGGTTTAGTGGTCTGAAACTTTATGACATTAATTCTCAACAGCTCCTCAATTTGTTTGCTATCATCTATCTTGGGAACCATAGGCCCTGCATTTAGACTGCTCTTTTTTCTTCCTTGAACCTTGTATTTTGGTCTCAAGTAAATGAGAATAATGCTATGCTGCTTCTGTGTGCTGCCTATTGGAGGCATCATCTCATACTTTCTTTTCCTAAATATTTCCCGGTGACTTACACAAGTAACTTTAGCTCTATAATGTAAAAAACTAGTCCCTGAGACTTTGCATCTTTTTACTGCTCCCATAACTTCAAGCACTCTAAACACTTGTGTTATTTATGCTACTCTCTTGGCTTTTCATAACTATTTGGTAGTGATTGTGTAAGTAGTTGAGTAATTCGATAGGGAATCAGTCCTTCCTCTTATATTATTTAAAGATGAAATGTTATCCAATTTTTTCAAGGGTTTTACCAACACTCATTTTCAATGTCCTTGTATTAGGCAAGGTAATGTAAGGTGCAAGTCCCTCAAGTCTTTATTCAGTTCTGCAGTCATTCCCCATAATTAGGAATTACAGCTCTTTTCAACCATATTTTCATCTGTTTACTATTCAGTCCTTATAGCTGCCCAGAAAAGCTGTCATCCATGGAGAGAGCAAGAAGCCAGAGCTGGCTGCTTAAGTTTTGCCATTGAAGTATTGTTACTTTCCCAGTTTACACTGTAGGAATGAAGCTGGCTGCCAGTGGCTCCTTCTGTCAGCATATGCCTAAGTTTTCCTGGAGAAATTCCAGTACAAACTCTTGCTATGATCCAGATCGTCTGACTCAGCACATCAAGTGTTTTGATTTGGTTTTGTCATTGTGTTCTTCTAAGTCTAGCCAGAGAATATGTTAATATTATCTTAAAGAAGCATTTACCCAGGCCAAAGACTATACTTAATCAGCTTGGAACTCTCTGAGAGACAAACAAAGAGTTTAGGAGTCAACAGATTTCTCTCCTTTGGCTAAAAATGTGAAAGAATATTCCAAGATGTAATCACTTCTTGTCAGATACTCAAATGTATGAGTTTTGCAGTGTAGTATTGATCATGCAAACACTCATGTGTGGTTTGTTTCTATATGTACAGGCAGGAAGAATCCAATCAGATCTTTCAATTTTTTGGTTGCAGTTTAGAATACTATAATTTATCCAAACACATTTTCACATTGATAAACTAAAAAGTTAGGTTATTTATTTAAGGAGTGGCAAGGAAAAAAATGTTATCTTTGAAATAATTTTGCTCCTCTGGTAACATATATAATATGACCATATCTTTTGGCATGATCAGGTACTGCACAGTTAACTATATTATCTTGTTAGGACAGTTATATTCTTTCATATGACAATGACTTGCAATATGTAGTCACTGCCTTCTGGGGAAAGGGAAAAAACCCAGCAATTACTGTGCAGTCTTCGAATCTGCCTGCCAACAGCAGAACAATGATTTCTGAGACACATCAAGAGCTTCTGGCAAGATCAATCTAGTGAGATCCCTCTGATAGAGGAATAATGAGTTGACAAAGACCAATGTTCAGTTGGGCCCAAGCCCAATAAGATGACTGTACAGCATCATCAATATTGTCTGTGTTTGGAACTGACACAATCAGAATGGAATCAATTGTATTTTTCACAGCACTGTCACACATGATTTTTAACTTTGGCTCATAGCACTGCAGAGAAGCTTGCAGGTTTTTGCTAACTTATGGGATGTCATTATTAAGTAGGAACAGTGCACTATAGTAATTTGTGGTTCTGTGTGTTCCATCATATGGTCTCTGTGTCAAGGAGGGAGGAGGAGGAAAAGATGCAGTAGCCAGAGGGGTTTGTATGTTATCACCCTCATTTTACTCTGATTGTTGAAAATACCATGTGATCCTAAAGGTGCAGATTGTTCTTCAGGGAAGGACTAATTTCGGCTGTATATCAAAGCAATTTTACTCATGCATAGGCAAATGTTGCTATTTTAAAGAAGATAACAATGAAAAAATTTTGATTTCTGATAAAAGACTGAGAATACAGATGACCCCATCTGTGAATGTAGATGCTATCCAAGGAGTTGCAATCAGCATTTAAAAAAAAAAATTATTGAAGTGATTTCTTCAGCCTTGCAACTACTAGAGTTAACCGTTCTGTCACAAAAAGCTGTCACCTGTATGTGGTGTGTAATCCACTTACATGACTACACATTTTTGCATATAGTGTAGCTTAGTATACTCCATGGTAAATAACAAATATTACATTAGTTTGTGAGCCAATTGAATTTAGACTGCTAGTTGTGAACTAATATTTTATTAGTTATTTATGACACACCACATTACCATTTAATATTTTTGAGAAAGGAAGAGACAACTAAAAATTCAAGATTCTTCTGTAAATATGTAGTGTCTCCAACAAACTAGAAGACCCCACCTAAAACAATTGCAAAATAGGGCTAAAATGTATTTATACATATTAGAATAATGTAACTATTAGAATCGGAATTATTAGAATAGTGCTTCTATTAGAGTACTGTAACAATCATGAACTTTTAATTTAAACACTCACTGAGATACTTCCAAAGGAAGAAGGAAGCAGCTGGCAATATACAGTTGTATCTTTTATACCCTTTCTTACTTCTCACATAGTATTTTTCTGATTTCCATTCTCCTCTTTTTAAAAGGTTGAAAACTGAAAGATTGTTTAAAGATTCAGATAGTTCAAAGACAAATTTAAGGTTGTATTTTGTGAAAAGTATAACTCAACACATAATCTACTCAGGATTTTTAAATATGGGAGGCCTTCAAAATCTATTCATAGTAAATTACATCTAATGCAAATTTTAATTAGAGGCATAGTTGAAAGATCAGCTTATTTTTGAAACACAAGGCTAAATTTAAACATAATTAAGACAGATATAAAAATATAATATAGAAAATAGTTACGGTAAATATTATTGAAAGTTCTTTTCTTTCATTGGCTGAACATCACAGAAGTTGTTAATTCATGAGAAACATATAGACAAACTCACTTATTTCCCATCTCATCAATTTTTTCCTGTGGATTAGAACTTCACATTTTTATTGGTTAATGAAAGTTTAATGTGACAGGAATTACCTTTTTTCCAATAAAAAAAAAGAATAATAACAGAATTTGTACAACTTTCTATATATTGTATTGTGCAACTTAGCAATCACACCAGTAATGTATTCTGTACTTAACATTCTCATTGTTATTAGTATTTTCCCAACAGCTCTAGGTGAAGTTTTGTCACTTACCGAAGCTTCCTAATGCACAAGAGGCAACAATTTTTTCACTGAAATATGGCCATCGTGCAAACTTTCACCAAAGGAATTAAAGACTTTACTGAAATCTAGCAAACTGGAAATTGACAAAAGTTTTATATCTCCTTTATTTTTTTTAGACCTCATGTGGCCCCAAATGATAACAAATTCATAAATAGTGTTTGCATGTTACAAATAATGCTTTTCTGTTATCAGATAATGCTATGATTAGTAAGTGTCTTTTCTATCATTACCTTGACTTCAACAATAAATAAAAATTTAGATTAGGTCACATTATTTCCTTTAGAGATTTTTTTCTGAGAATTCAGCAGTTCTTGTTTATTCCTTCGTTTTTCACATTTTACTGTAACATAATACAAACCAGTTTTGTTGTGTACATAGAATGTCTCTTCATAATGCTATGGCATACCTATCCTTTATTTCCTTCTGCTGTTCATCAGTTTCTCCCTGTCTCCCCCCTTTTTTTTTGATGTGACACGTTTGAGTTGGTACCCATAGCAACACCCACTAGTAGAGATGAGCCTGTGAAGCCAGTGCAGCCATCCCCATATCTCAGTTCTGACAATGCCACTCATTAATCTAGCAGTATCTGCCTACTCAGATCTACACAGTTTGTCTTCTGGTCTTTCCTCCACACAGCAGAGTAGTCGCCCTGTGCACAAAGATCCAAAAGATTATTTTTAATGATTTTCCATTTGTTTAAAAAAGCTCAGACTGGCAGCTTTCTCTAATCCACTGTCAAAAGCACTGCCACATTAAATTATAGAATGATCACTGTGTGAAGTAGGTTCCTGAATTTCAAAATTCAGCTTAGAGATCTCTACAATTTCCAGCATTTTCTTTTTAATTGTAAAGTAATAAGATGAAATAAAATAAAAGTACAATTTCTTAGTTTTCTCTTTTCTATAACAATGTCCCCAAAACACTTACAATAAAATTATTTTTCTATATCAGGCAATCAAACACTGTTTTGTTTTCTAGTTTGGGGTTGGTTTTTTTTTTGCTAATGAATGACATGCTGTAATTTAAAATCTTGTACATAATTTGGCTTCTTCCATACAGATAGGTCTAAGCCTGAACTACAAGGGAGTTTAGCTGCCATTCCAGCAGAGGTCTTGTGCTGCACACAAGACAAATTACATTCTAAGATTAATCTATGACTGAGATGTTCAAATGAGGCTAAAGGGGTTATGGACACAAATTCCACTGAAATGTAATGGGAATTCTCTCCCTAACCCCCTCCGGTGTTTCTGAAATTACTGCTTCTATATTTAGAGTCAAATCCAGGATGGAATAATTATGTTTTTCTTTCTGTGGGTTACATCTCATACATTTAAATTCCATCAAGTTAAGCCTTTGACGTTTGTCTGCTGACCCATATTTCACATAAATACGAAAATGTTCAATGCAATTAATGGAATTTTTAGACAGTTTACTACCTTTTGGTATATATCGTAATCTCTATATGACTAGGTAGATGCAACTGTTTACAAAAAATCAATTAATTTTGCATTATTCAGGATCAATTCCATTCATTTCCAATGGATCATGCATAGGTTTCTTTTGGCCATTATGGAACTTGATGAGGCTCTTCCGTTAAAATATGTGTTTGTGGTCATATCTGCAGCTCTATCCATTGAAACCAAAAATGCAGACACCCTGGGAAGTCCTGGGAATGGTTAAGGGATTTAAACCCATATACAACCTATCAGGTATGTCAAAGAATCAGATAAATATCTTTCTAAAATATATCCTTGCATTAAGTCTCTATTTATTCCCCAAAGATCTATTCATTTTGGAGAAAGATGTACATAGACCTCCAATGATTTTTTCTATTCAGAATCCTCAGAAAATTTCTATGCTTGCACTAATATGTTCTTTCAAAATGCACAAAATATGCTAGTATATCTTTTTGTCAAAAAAAGCTTACAAAATATTGCCTTCAGGTGATATTGCTGGACGAATATGAAGACCAAGGTTCTCAAATTAAAAATATATTCCTATATTGGTTGGAGGAAGTATCTTTGAGTTCATGGTTCGGCTAGCATGATTCTCAGACCATTTTGGTAAATGAGTAACAAGTAGGAAAATATGAATTCCAGCCTTACTGAACAATTTATTAGCTATAGGATTTTTTGCCATTACTTGTGATATAGATCTAGCACATATATGATCCATTAAATACCTGCTAAATATAAACTTTTCAGATGTTTGAATGTGGAACCTGAATTGTGTATTCAGATGTCGACACCCTAGGAATCAAAGAGCCACATTTTGAACTTGCATCTTCATATGTATCCTTGATTGACTGCACATCATTTCTCAATTTACTGTACAATTGGGACCATACGACTTTAAATCAATCTTAAAACAATCAGAAGTTTGGAAAGGACTTCATATATATAGCTTTTCAGCATTTTACTTCGGAGGTATTAGCTGAATGCTAAGATTTGTCCTGAGAGAGGAGTTGGCATCTCTTCCTAGATAAAGAGAAATCTAAGGCTGATGCGGGACTTGAGTGTTTTTAGCATTATTTAGAGTCATTTATGTGTCTGAAGGGCTAAAAAACCATTGTAGAACATGATCCTTCACAGCTTTAATATATGTTTCCATTAAATTCAGTGTTGTTAGACCTATTTGCATAAATGAAAAATCTTTGATGGAAGCACCATAGCTAGAGATTTAAAATATATATATAGTATCTTCAAATTTTCTGATTGGACAAAAAGGTTTTTGGACAAGATAAACTGAATTATCTCTCTTATCCTTTTTGCTCTTGCTGAATTACTCCCCTGTGAAAGGGCTACTCAGATGGGTAGTGAGGAAGCCCAGAACCTTACAAAGTACTGAAACTTGCTGGAGGTCATGCTGGATCATGCAGTGTATTACAACATATTATTCCTGTGCTGGTTACAGATTGTATAACATGCAGTGTGGAAAACTATGCTCAAGAGTCACTTTGGAAACTAAGTAGGCTCTTCATATAATAAATAACTCTTTATATTAGGTAGAAATTAATTAATTCCAAATTCTGACCAATACAAATTAATTTATCATAATGAATGCTAATAGAATTGATTGCAATTAGACACTGTTGCATTGGGTGAAATATCTCATAATGGTCCCTTTCTTATTAGTAGTAGATTATGTACATATTTCAAAAATGAAAAAAAGGTAAGAATTATGCTAAAAGTGTTTTATGGTGGAGGTACATCAAAAAAACACGACATGAAATTTGGAGCCTAGCTAATGGTACAAATGAACTTTTTGCTCTTTTGAAATCTGGCCTCAAACACTCCCTTGAACATTGAAAAACTGCTTGCTTCTTCCAGAAGAGCCACAGGATATCCAAAACCAGCCTAAAATATTGGAGAGTGCACATCCTCTTTACATTTTTCATATATTCTGATTTACAGCCCTCACGATACTTGATGCTAAATCATGATATAATGAGTACTGAATTACTTAGGCTTTTTCCAATTTCCACAGAAAATGGACTTCATTCAAAACTACGTCTGGTTAATTAAACTTCCCATGTTCTAATTTCATCTAATTATTTTTATAAATTGAGATGTAACTAGAGTGATATCTTAAGGTAGAATTGTGCTATGGTTACACACTTCTACTTAGATGGAGGGAATTGACAAGAATTGCATCATTGTCTCACATTAACCCTAACCTCACTGGCCACTTGAATCAACAAAGTTCTGTAAACTAAAAAGTGAATAAATAATTGTATTTTCAAAATGTCAATCAGGGTGAGGGTTTTTATTTTTTTAACGGGATTGATTTTCCCATAGGCTTTTGAAGAATTAAGTTTCCCCTTGCATCTATCATGAATAGCTATAGCACAGGAAAAACATTTGACACAGTCCATGTTTCTTATTGACAGTTCAGCATATATTTGGTCTCTTTTTCATTTCTGTATAAAAATGAAAATAAATTATAATTTAAATTAAATTTTCTCTGAAGAGCTCTTCTTTTTCAGAAGATCTGCTCTTCCAAATCATGCACAATATGATCTGAAACATTTCCAACATGTGTTCTGCAAAATGGTAAAACTCCTTGCTAAGTTGTTTATTTTTCCGTAATAAACCAAAGCCTAGATCTATTTGTTCATGCTAGCAACATCTGTCACCTCCTGATAATACCTGTCACTCCTTCTTTGGCTTGTTTCCTTAAGCTGTTGCTGATCTCCTTGAGTAAACTCATACCTCTGCTCACCAAAATCTTGTTACATCCAGTCAGCCAGTGTATGTATATACTGTTCTTTCATATACACTGTAAAATAAAGTCTTTCTGAAATCATTGTGGACAGACCAGCAGAGAGCAGATTCTTGCACACTATGCCTTGCAAACAAACAAGACAATCTAACAAAGTATTCAAGCCTACTGGCTGCACTGACTAAGTTGTTTCATGTTAAAAATAAGTACCTAATTCTGGGAAAGCTCTTAGAACTAGAATATTATGCCTGGAAAGTAAGTGTAGAAGCCACTCTGCTGACTAGAAATGCCTGCTTGAGACATATCCTCCTTGGTAATTTAGATGCCCATTTTTAGAGAAGTAGGTAATCCAGAACACCTACTATAACTGCCAAAGCTCAATAAAAACAACAAAAAAAAGAAGTTTTGTTTCATTATGGCCAATAATAAATTATTTTTTTTTTGCTACTTATCTGTTTTTCTAAGAATGTTTTATTTCTACACAATAGTATCATAGAGTGGAAATGAGAAACTCCTTTGCTTTCACTAGCTTTTCTTTAGATCCCTTGAAACTTTATGTCTAACTAAATGCACTCAGCATTTCTTGTGAAGTATCTAGCTCCTTTTAGATACTCTCATACTATTCTAGAATTGCATTATTCTGCAATATAACTACTTTTTGCTGACAGGGAAAGTTTTTGCATAGCAATTCACAAAAAAAGCACAGTTTCATCCATTAGGATTAGTTTAGTAAATCATTATAAAACATTAATCTATTTTTATAGGATATTTAGTTTTCATTGAAAATGTCCTGCTCTAATATTACAGAGGTTTTGCAGAAAGATGGGACAAACAAGTGTTTAAGAGACCTAAAATGTAGAAAATGGTATATAAAACTAATATTCTCCATTAAAAAAGGAAAAAAAAGATGCAATTTGATGTGGCAATAGCAGCTACAACATAAGCTACCTGACCTTACCCTTGCAATAACCCCAACTTTGACCTGCAGGGACATTCTCTCTAGGGATGAGAGGTATGTTATTACATGTTATTTCATTACAAGGCCCCTGCCAAGCAGCAACTGCCAAATGGACTCAATTAAGTGTTTCTTGTGATGTGGATTACTGTCTACTGGGGCGAGTTGATACTAGCAAACATATTTCATTCTCTTAAAGTTTGACTGGATATGAAAACCATGTGTGTTACTCATTCGGTGACACTCCAGTGTATGAGTTATATCTATTTAGAAACCATAACATGCAGAATTTCGTTATGCACTGCAACCTTTCCTCACTCCTTGTCCTTCAGCAGCAAAAGCCTGTCATCACACTCAAGGACTATATAGGCAGACCTAGCCTTCGTAAAATAGGCTTCCAAAAAGAAAAATTGCATCAAACAGTTACTGCATTCTGATGATCAAACCGAGGCTTAACACTGAAAATGAAGTTCAAAAATGCCACAGACACAACTCTGTATGCTTTCTGATTTTTATCTCAGAAAAGTTGTGCTACAGATAAAATACTGAGCACTTACAAGGGCTGGGTTAATTTATTGTTGTTTAAAATAAGTTTTCTACATTAAAATAATGGCTGTGTAAGGCTGTTGGTAAAATTGGAGAACAATGTCTGTCTGTCTCTCTGTGTATATATTCTATATTTATAAATAACAAAAATAAACCATTTTCACTGTGGGTTTTGTATATAATAGTTCTCCAGAAGCTGCCTTCTGAAATGTCTTTTGAAATTTGTCGAAAAATATCTCATTGGCTACAATGTGCTTTTTATCAGACAGCCAGAAGAACATTGAGTAAATTAATAAGCCATTGCCTGCATAAAGAATACATTTTATAGATATAAATACAAATAATAATTTTTATCTAGTTTTTTATATCTACGCATGAAATGTATTTATTCATAATTTATACATTCTACTGTATTTTTTACAAATAAAATTTGGAAAGTAAGCAATCTGCATGAAGACAGATAGAAAAAAGCTAGTCCTAGGTTTGTCATTATCTCTAAAAAAGCCACCGCTTCTTTCTTTGATCTCTGTGAAATGGGAAAGACTAGACAGCATTCTTTTGGTCTTGAAAGTAAAAAAAGGAAACGTTTTAGAGGAAATAAATACCTGTGATGCTTCTTTGTGCTTTGTAAAGAATTAATATAGGCTTTAAACCATAAATATCAGGTAAATCAGAACTATCTTATTTTTCTAACATTGTTTCAAATAAAAGATTTTTTTTGCAAGTTATTACACACCACTTTGAATAGAAGAAATTCTTCCCAGAATGTCTTCTCAAGACTATTGAAATATTTCTATTGTATTAGATGGCTGTAAATAGAATCATAGGAACAGGCAACAGTTTGTGTTGGAAGAGACCTTTAGAAGTCATCTAGTCCAACCGCCCTGCAATAGGAAGGGACATCTTCAACTCCGTTATGTAGCTCAGATCCCCATCCAATCTGACCTTGAATTTTTCCAGGGATGGGGAATCTACCACCTCTCTGGGCAATTTATTCCAGTGTTTCACCAATATAATCATAAAAAATATCTCTCATATCCAGTCTGAATTTGCCCTATTTTATTTTAAAACCATTACCTCTTGTCTCATCGCAACAGACCCTGCCAACAAGTTTGTCCTCATCTTTCTTATAAGCCTCCTTTAGGTACTGAAAGGCTGCAATAATGTTTCCCCAGAGACTTCTCCAAGGTGAAAAACTCCAAGCGTCTCTGCTTTTCTTCTGGCTTTTTCTTTTGTGGCCCTCCTCTGCATGCACTTCAACAGGCTGATAAATTTGCAGTGCTAAGGACTCCAGAGCTGGTTGCAGTTCTCCAGGTGGAGTCTCACCAGAGCAGAGCAGAAGGGCTGAATCCTCTCCCTCAACCTGCTGGCCAAGCTTCTTTTTATGCCACCTAGGACACAGTTGACCTTCTGGGCTGTGAGTGCACATTGCTGGTTCCTGTCTAGCTTTTCATCCACTAATGCTCCAAGACCTTTTTATGTAGGGTAGCTCTCAATTCCTTCATCCTCCAGCCAGTTGGAAAAGGACATCAAGTCCAACCATCAGCTCAAGACCAACATGCCCATTAAACTATGTCCTGGAGTGTGAGTTACTCGGGAGAAGTGACCAGCACCCACTTAAATATAACCTCTTTTCAGGTAGTTGTAGAAAGCAATAAGGTCTTCCCTCAGTCTCCTCTTCTTCAGACTAAACAGTCCCAGTTCCCTCAGTCACTCCTCACAAGACTTGTGCTCTAGACCCTTCATCAACTTCTTGCTCTTCTTTGGACATGTTCCAGTAGCTCAATGTCTTTCTTGTACTAAGAGGCCCCAAATTGAACACAATATTTGAGATGCAGCCTCTCCAGTGCCGAGTACAAGGGTATGATCTCTTCCCTACTCCTGTTGGCCACGCAATTTCTGATAACAGTATGCTTTTGGCCTTCTTGGTCACTTGGGCACACTGCTGGCTCATGTTTAGCTGGCTGTCAAACAGCACCCCCAGCTACTTTTATGTCAGGCAGCTTTCCAGCCACTCTTTCCTATGCCTGTAGCTTTGCATGGGGTTGTTGTGACCGAAGTGCAGGACACAGCACTTGGCCTTGTTAAACATCATACAACTGACCTGGCTTGTTGATCCAGCCAGTCCAGATCCTTCCACAGAGCCTTCCTGTCCTTGAGCAGATCGACACTCCTGCTCAATTTGGTGCCATCTGCAAAGGTACTAAGGGAGTACTCAGTCCAATCATTCAGAACATTGATAAAGATATTAAATAAAACCTAAAACTGAGCCCTGGGGAACACTGAGACCAGTTGCCAACTTGGCCTTGTTGAAGCTCATAAGGTTTAAAGAAGCCCACTTCTCCAGCTTGTCCAGGTCCCTCTGGGTGGCATCTCATCCCTCAGGGGTGTCAATCACACCACTCAGCTTAGTGTCATCTGTAAACTTGCAGACGGTGCACTCAATCCTACAATCTGTGTCATTGATGAAGACATTAAACACACTGGTCCAAATTCACACTCCTGAAGGACACCACTTGTCACTGATGTCCATCGGAAGATAAAGCCATTGACAACTACCCTCTGGATGCTACCATCCAACTAATTTCTCATTCATTGAACGGTTCATCCATGAAATTAATCTTTCTCTAATTTAGAGAGAAGGATATGGAGGGGGACCTTATGAAAGACCATGCAAAAATCCAGACAGATGACATCCATAACTCTTTCCTTGTACTCTGATGTAGTCACTTCATCATAGAAGGCCACTAGGTAGATCAGGTAGGACTTATGCTTGGTGAAGCCATGTTGGTGGTCTCAAATCACCTCCCTGTCCTCCACATGCCTTAGCATAACCTCTAGGAGGATCTGTTCCATGATCTTTCCACGCAGAGAGGTGAGGCTGACAGGTTAGTTAGTACCCAGGGTCCTCCTTTCTACCCTTTCTAAAAATGAGTGCAGTGTTTTCCTTCCTCCAGTCACCAGAGACTTCCCTTGACTTCCATGACTTTTCAAATATCATGGAGAGTGACTTGGCAACCACATCAGCCAATTCACTCAGATTCTGATGTCTCTCACAGGATCACAGTATCACAAGTTTGGAAAAGACCTCTGAGATCATCGAGTCCAATCTATGACCCAACACCAACACCTACTCGTCATTTAAACCATGGCACTAAGGGCCTCATCCAATCTGTTTTTAAACACCTCCAGGGACGAGGACTCCACCACCTCCCTGGGCAGCGCATTCCAATGGCCAATCACCCCTTTGGTGAAAATTTTTTCCTAATATCGAGCCTGAACCTCCCCTGATGAAGCTTGAGACCGTGTCCTCTTGTTCTGTCACTGGTCACCTGAGAGAAGAGACCAACCCCTACCTGTCTACAACCTCTGTTTAGGTAGTTGTAGAGAGCAATAAGGTCTCCCCTGAGCCTCCTCTTCTCCAGGCTAAACAACCGCAGCTCCCTCAGTCGCTCTTCATAGGACTTGTGCTCCAGCCCCTTCACCATCTTCGTTGCTCTCCTCTGGACACACTCCAGCATCTCAACATCTCTCTTAAACTGAGGAGCCCACAACTGGATACATTACTCAAGGTGCAGCCTAACAAGTGCTGAGTATAAGGGCATGATAACTTCTCTACTCCTGCTGGCCACACCATTCGTGATGCAGGCAAGGATGCCTTTGGCTTTCTTGGCCACTTGGGCACACTGCTGGCTCATGCTGAGTTTCCTGTCTACCATCACTCCCAAGTCTCTTACCACTTGACTACTCTCCAGCCACTCTGTCCTCAGCCCATAGCACTGCATGGCGTTGTTGTGTCCAAAGTGTAGAACCTGGGACTTGGACTTATTAAACTTCATCCCACTGGAATCAGCCCATCTCTTCAGTCTGTCAAGGTCCCTCCGTAGAGCCCTCCTACCCTCCAGCAGATCGACACTTCCTCCCAGCTTGGTATTGTCTGCAAACTTGCTAATGATGGACTCAATCCCCTCATCCAGATCATCAACAAAGATATTAAACAGGACCAATCCCTGGGGGACACAACTAATGACCGGCCGCCAACTGGATGAGACACCATTCACTATCACTCTCTGGGTTCCGCCATTCAACCAATTCTTAACCCAGCACAGAGCGCTCCTGTCCAAGCCATGGGCTGCCAGCTTCTCCAGGAGTCTGCTGTGGGAGACAGTGTCAAAGGCCTTGTCGAAGTCCAGGTATACCACATCCACAGCCTTCCTCTCGTCCACCAGGTGAGTCACATGGTCATAAAAGGAGATCAGGTTGGTCAGGCAGGACCTGCTCCTCCTAAACCCATGCTGGCTGGGCCTGATCTCTCAGTTATTCTGCAAGTGCCGCATGATTGCACCCAGGATTATCTGCTCCATAATTTTACCTGGAATCGAGGTCAGATTGACAGGTCTGTAATTACCTGGATCATCCCTATGGCCCCTCTTGTGGATGGGCGTCACATTGGCCAACTTCCAGTCATCCAGGACCTCTCCAGTGAGCCAGGACTGTTGATAAATGATGGAAAGCGGCTTAGCAAACTTGTCTGCCAGCTCTCTCATCACCCTAGGATGGATTCCATCTGCCCCCATAGATTTATGAGGATCCAAGTGGCTCAGCAGGTCTCTAACTTCTTTGTCCTGGATTACAGGGGAGATATATTCCATCCTGACCCCATCCACCACTTCAGAAGGCCAGTTGTCCAGTGAACAATCTGTCTTAGTGTTGGGAACAGAGGTAAAGAAGGCATTAAGTACCTCAGCCTTTTCGTCATCTTTAGTTACTATATTTCCCTCGACATCCAATAAGGTGTGGAGGTTGTTGCTGCCCTTCTTCTGCCATTAATATATTTGTAAAAACACTTCTTGTTGTCCTTAACAGAAGTGGCCAATTTGAGCTCCAGCTGGGCTTTCACTTCCCTAATTTTCTTCCTACACGACTTAACAATAACTTTGAACACAACCTGATTTACCAGCCCTTCTTTCCAAAGTTCATTAGGTCCCATAGATTTAAGCGTGATCTGGTTCCTCAGGTGATCATGAACTGATCTTCTCTTGCATTGGGAGGGACTGAGGAGGCAACGTTATGGTCCACTGATTCAAGAGGTGTAGGAAGAAATGCTGCCAGAGAAGACTGAGACAAAAATTTAGTTGTGTACCTTAAACTTCTCTTTGTCCATTGTTAGCAGCGTGCCAGTCTTGTTCATCAGCGGGTCTATGCTTTCTTTGACCTTCCTTTTCTGGCTAACATACCTTTAGAAGCCCTTCTTATTATTCTTTGTATCCCCTGCAAAGTTCAGCTCCAGTTACACCTTCGTCTTCCTGACCCCATGTCTACACAACTGGGCAGCTTCCCTATACTCTTCACAGGTTACTTGTCCCTGCTTTCACTGCTTGTGCATTTCCTTCTTGCCCTTTAGTTTCACCATCAGGACTCCTCTCATGCATGCTGATCTCTTGCCTTTGTTTTCTGATTTCTTTTACCTGGGGATCATTGCAAATACTTACAGTTCCTCTTTAATTTTAGACGTTGAATTGAAACATTTCTCCTTGAGTCTGACTAATTCTCTTTGAGCACTCACTATACAAACATGAGTTCCAAAAAGTTATCCTTCTGCTTGACTGCCACTGAAAAAAATCTTTTTTTTCTTTTAAACACTACTGCCCAAGTGAGGAAAGACTGGACTCTGCTCCCGTATCACCATCTCGTTCTCCAAAACGGTGTATAATCACAAATCCAACAATGGTTATATTCTTTTTTATTGCATATTTTTCATTATCTCTTATTGATAATATTTTATTTGGTGATGCAAAACTGAACCAGAGGAATCTGTGGTGTCCAGTGGCATCATAGTAATCTAATGCTTGGACTAGGTTTACTGCAAATTCTGGAGAAAAAATGTGAGTTTGAGCAATTTGAGTTTGATCTGATTATTGTAGCTCCTATGACTTCATTCAAAGTAATGTCACAATTCATCACTGAAGTCCTAATATCTTCACAGAGGTCAGAAGCAATAATAAATCTTATGGTTCTAGTATATTTTTGCCCACACTACAAAAACTAGCAACATAATTTCATAGGCTACAAACAGGCAAATCTATGGGATAAAATAACTGCCTCAAAGAAATGTGGAGTGGCAGCTGTTAAGTCATATGGGAAAATTCTGCACTTTTAATGTATAAAATTATTTTCCATTTTCAAAAATTCTAAATTAATTTAAGATATTTTAACAGAATATTGCACAATCATTCTGTCAAATGCAATAACAACTGTCTCTAAAAATTAACTACCAATAATTACAATCATTTAATTCAAAGTGCTGTGCCATATCATGCAGAACACGTGTCATTTATCATTATTGACCTTAGCAGAAACAAGTTTACCCAAATCAATACGGACTCAAGATATCCATTGGAAAAGACAGTAATCATTTACAAATATTGGTATTTTCATATATAACTGTATTAACAAAAAGAAAGGCAGATTGTACATTTCTGCCTACTGGAAACAATTTTCTTCCTTAGCTAAAATTGTAGTATAACATAGGGTTGTCAGAATTGTCCTTTAGTTAATATTATGGGAAAATAGTTTTGTTCAGATGTATTAATTTCTGAAATGGAAGTACTTTGAAAAATGTTAATGTGTGTAACCTTTTGAAAATACTTTCATTGCTTGTTCAAATATTTATGACTGGAATTAAGCATGCAGGATCTTGCTTACAATTACAGATTGGCATTCTCTGTATATTGAATATTTGTGGCAAATTTTTACTTTGTTAGAGCTTGCTTAAACCAAGTAAAATGTAAACTTGTATCTTTCCCTGAAGAGTGCTTTTGTTCACTTTTTCCACATTTCTGAATTTCTGAACAGTATTTCATTATCAAAGCATCAATTAGTTTTCAAGAATCAGTAATATATCAAGTTCAGCGGGTACTATAAATGCATATAACACTGATAGTGTGCATTCTAGATATCTATGCTTGCTCTAAAAAACAAGTGTGCACTCTAAAGGGAAATTAGTATAAGTAATGTTAAGGGAAACAAGTGTTTAGACTCCACAGCTTCCGAGTAACTGTTAGTTACGTTATGTATTCTGAAAGCCAGAGAGAGATATAAGATCAGCTGATTTGTCCTTCTGCATAATATGGGACTTAGAACATTCCTGAATTAATTACTGCATAAATTAGGATGAACTATACAGAAAAACACCCTACCATGGCTAAATGGCTACTTATGCACTTTTTCTATGGGTACCTACACCTGTAAGACGTAATTACAAGCTAGAGTTTAGGTTGAAATTTGACATGTTGACTACTTTTATACTTGTTTATCATATTCATGCAAGCTCATGTTAAATTTGTACTTCCCATGTAGATTTTTTTTATAGGCAAGAAATGGTCAAGTTACACTTTAACCATTTCCTTTAATAAGCTAATTAAAATTACCTCACTGAATCTTCATTTGTAAGGCACTTCCAATAATCATTTGGACATTCTCATGGCCGCTCCGCAAAATCGATTCTGGTTTTCAGAAGTGGTTGAAATTTTCAGTAGCCGCTGGAACAGTATAAAAATCCAGGGAAGTGTGTTGTTACTTCCATTTATCGTTTCATTGTGTACACTACCCTAGGTTACATTAGCCTTTCTGAATATGCTAATGTCTTGGGAGTTCATATCTTAATTAAATGTTTTGTGTATTTTAGCAATATTGAAAAGAAAGACTGTTTTGATTATGGGAGATAGCTTTAATAGTGGCTGTGAAAGATGTTCTTGATTTAAAATGACAGATATTTTTAAGCAGAAAACAGCATTACCTGTCTCTCAACCAAAAGTAGCTAAGTTTGTTTATAATAGAATCATAGAATACACTGGGTTGGAAAGGACTCCTTAAGGTCATCTAGTCCAACCTGCCTCCAACGAGTAAGGACAATACATCAGCTTGCTCAGAGCCTCATCCAACTTGTCCTTGAATGTCTCCAAGAATGGGGCATCTAAACCAAAGTTAGTACAACTTTGTGAAGTAAAACAGGGAGACAACAGAAGCCTCTCTCTAAATGTCTAAGGAATCAGAAGCTAAGCTGTACCAGCTGTGATGTTTCACTCTGGAGCAACTATAATGTTGGGATGTGTTTAATTGCAACATTTGCCTACCTGAGAAAGAATTCAAAAAGACCTGAGAAACCTGAGAGGTAAGTATGAGAGAACACAAACAAAAAGTTGGGTGTCTCTCTTAGAAACTGTAAGAAAGGAAATGAGATGATATTGCTTCTTCTTACAGTGTTCATAGAAATTCTGCAGATATTTCTCTATATGAAAGGACAGCAGTAAAGAGGTAGCTGACTCAGATGACTTCTTCCAAAATAAGTCTGCGAATTATTATGTGTTAGACAATTACATAAGCTACAGGACAACAGGGTTGTTTCTAATTCTGCAGACAGAATTTCCAACAATCTCTGAGGCTAGTACAGTAAAGTAGTACAAATATGCAGTTCCTCAACGTGCACATTTGAAGATGATAAGACAAATGAAATAAATTAGCAAGATTCTGGCCAGTGATCAGTCTGGAGTGAGAAATATGTCTCCTCTCTTTACATGGTTCTTTACTAATTAGGCCATGCTGCCTTTCAGTAAGAGCAAGAATTACTGGCTGAAATAAGAGCAGGACAAAAAGAAATGCTAATTTCAGTTTTTATCAGAATAATGACACATCCTGTGCTTCCAAAGCATAATGAAACAAGCAAGTTTAAAAGAACATGCTGATGATCTTTTGGTAAAGTCATGACAACCTGAACCTGATTGCTAATCCCTATATCCAAATATTTTAATTAATTGACTATGTAAATGTAAAGTCACTATGTCTAAATGGGGAAAGATAAAAATCTAAACCTGGTTTTCTTGTCGTAAAGTGCCTTATTTACTGAGCTCTGAACTTATAATTAATATAGTGAATTATTTTTATGAATGTTCAGCTTCATTTACTAAAATATTTTTGTGTTTTTACATTTTTAAGGCAAATTTCTGTAATTATGCATTTCTAATTTTTATTTTAAAAGCCATAGATTGGTTGCATAAAAATAAATATTTATTGTACTTTCTTTCACTGCGATTTTTTTTTTAATTTCCTTTGCTATCTGCAAAAAAAACTGTAGGTAAGTATAAAGTTCCTCCCTCTTAATTAGTCTTGGGGGTGGGTTCTCATGTATTTGGTGGCACCTGCTGAATTGATGTGTGGCATTACAAACTGCATCTAGTTGTAAACACTCATTACATACTCTGAAATCTAAACCCTTTAATTAAAATATTTGCTAGCTGTTATTCAGAGAAGACAGGAATTGTTATCTTTGTGTTAATTCTTGGAGTATTGTGGAGGTTGAGCCACATTCACTGATTTAAATTCTCACTTGATATTTGTTGCCACCTTGAAAAAAGTTAAAAAATCAACTAAAAAAAGGGTTTATTTCATCTCATGGTAGAAGAATCTGTAGAATGTCTTGGACAAGATTGGGTCAAGATTAAAATCTAGACTTCCTGATACTTAATTATTTAACAGACTGTTTAGATGTGTGTCCCTTAGTCGTGTTTTTGATTATATAATATGAAGTTCATCCGCATAATCAGTGCTGGTAATACAACCATGCTGTTAGTTGTAAGGCATTGTTGTAAGACATTAGTGTAAGATACTACAAGAACATGGAAAATAATAATTGCGTTTGCCTGTATTTATATTTATGAGGGATGTAGCAGTCCTGCTAAATCTGTCTATTCTTTTTTTCAGCATGTTCCATGTTTCCATATTCAATTTCAGTGAAAATGTTAATTCAAATTTGATTATTTCAATAAATTAAATAGGGGAACTTTACTACTTCCCTCTTCATGAGAATTACACATGAAGACATTGGTGTAAACATTAGAGTGTTATGAATTTACCCACCCACAGGATGCTCATTAATGTCTTTTTAATTTAATATTATCAGTGTTACTGTAATAATAAGTCATTTTCTTGTAGCTTGGTAAAGAGGAGCTACGAGTCTCTTAGTATTGTTTCCATCAGGAGAGAACTTCGGAAAGGTTATGCCCACTCACAGCTTAGAAACTGAGGAGTGTAATGGGAAGAAAAGCAGAAGAATGAAAGGCACTAAGAAATGTGCCAGGAAGCATGATAGAGAAGAAAAAAAAAACAGTGGAAACTGAGACTGCTCTAATTAAAGTTGTGGTGTAAAAGGGAATATAAAGATAAAGTCAGGAAGTGAAATGTGTGACAGGAACAAGAAGCTCAGGGCAAGGGCAAGCAAAACACAAAATACAGTGCATAAGTTAAAGCATGTGTGAGAAGAAACAGGGAGGAACTGCTGGATATGGGCATATCTGTAAGAGGGGAGGAGCAGGCAAAAGTTGTATTGCTTGCAATAGGAAATACAAAACAGTTAATTGGGCAAATATCTAGTTAAATATATATTGTGCATATTACCTAAAACTATAATCTGATAATTTTAAAGCATATACAAATAGCACTAATCTACCTAATAACTTTACATCACTTCTAAAAAATTCTGTGTTTCCCAAAAGGTCAGAAGCTTTCTTGTGATTTCTAAAAACTTGGGGTTAGAGGTGCTGTTGCCTTTTTTTTTTTCCTGCAGTAAATTCTCCTTGAATTAACAGTGATTATTAATTTGTGAATGGAAGATTAAAGGAAAATTATCCATATCAGCACAGACACTATTTTCTTTAAAATCCAATTAGAAGAATATAATCTGGATGGTGGATGGTATTTCTTCAGGAAATAGAAGGATGAGCGGTTTTGAAAGATGATGCTGACCTGGTTTATCAAAGGATCGCCAAAATGTATCACTTAGGAACAGCAAAGGATTGTTCTGAAGCAGTTACTTCTTCAATCCCTTCCTTTAAAAACAAAATGCTGTTGCCTTCCATTATTTAGTAATTGCGTACTTGAGAATAGTGAAGAAAAACTGGGGTTGATAAATGGCCCCCGGAGAGGTGTTTCCTTTTTCCTGATAATGCAGTTGAGAACTCATATAGGTAATGATACCAACATTGAATATTTGAATTCTGCACCCTGACTCTTAGCAAGTTCTTTCTGTGGACAATGTATTTTCCACCAAAGTGGAAAAAGTTGCAGCATACTGGCAGCTGCTGAACTGAGTGTAATGTATATGCACTCAATACCGTGTTATGATCTGTATTTCAATTTTTTACTTCTTTAGAAAATAACATGAGGTTTAAATTATAACATGGTTTATTACAGCAGCTAGAGATTGCGGAATATGCACCTAAAATGACATAAATATGACAGATAGCCTCCTCCTTGAAAATGCTGTTACCCTCTTTGCCCAGGAACAGGCAATGGTGATAGCAACATAAATTAGCCACAAATGGCACCATATGTATTTAATACAAATCCATACATTAAAATCTGTCGTGTAAACAATAGGCTACTCTCTGTTCTTCTGTTCCTTTTAAGTTTTCTTGAAACTTTGTTGAATAACTTTCTCTTCATGATTCCTTGAAGAGGCTGAGTTTTTCTATTGATAACACTCTAAGGGAACACCATGAATTTCAAGGAATCAGTAGTGTTATTCAGACAATATTTATTAAACATGGAGCTTTATTAGAAAATATAAGCCTATTGATAATTACATTCAGTCAAAGATCATTGTAATAACAAAATGGTTGAATCAGAAAGCTTTTATTTCGTTATAGAAGGGCACCTATATTGCTTTCCTACAAGCTAAAAAAGACAACTCAGTCAACAATGAAAAAAAATGGAAAATATTATACTATAATTCCTTGCACAGTCATCCCAAAGGCAGAAGTCTGTTGCCTAGCAATTTTGACAGATGATTTACAATTTCCTGGGTGTCACGCATATCATGAGGTCCAATAAAAAAACTCAGGACAGTACATTTTCTAATGTCAGAACTATATTTTCCAGGTACACTGCATTGTTTCTTGGAAGGGTGCATATTGAATTTTTCAAGCAAAATTGTTTTCCTCTTGGGCAAACTGTTTCTTCATTCAGTCTGCCTTAAATAATAATGTTTTGCAGTTTTTTCCTGATGCCCCTGTCTTCCTCATCTTTGAAAGAAAAGAAATCTTCTTTTGGTGTACTCCTTAGAGTTATGTTGACCAGTAACACAATGTAATGAATTTTGAAAACACTGTCAGTCAGAATTGGCTGCATTTAGTAATTTAAAACAAATTCTGTTTCAATGCACTGTGCCTACCACCCAAGGTAATTGGAAAACCAGTTTGAAACACCTTCTAATATGTTTTTTAAAACTGACCAAGGCTGCAGAGGCAGTTTCTTAAACAAAAAATAATTAATGTCTATCTGTCTAGGCTGATCATTACAAGCTGAGAGTCCCTCTTTATTCTTTGTTTTAATGCAAGTGGATTTTTTTCAATAGACTATAACTCCCTTTCATCTTTCTCTTTTCATTGTGTAAATTGGCACTTTTTGTCTTCTAGGCATCTCATTACCATGCCCTGATTCTCCATTGCTTCATAATAAATGTGCCCAACTGATGTACCAGAAGAACTGTAAATACATTTTTCTCTAGCAAAGTTTTTTTCTATAAGCATTATGGCTACAGTGGTTCTAACATGCCAGTAGTTACCTGAATTATCTGAACTCATCATGTCTATTCAACTCATTTTCATTCTTAATCTGTACTGTTTCGTGTTATATAGTGACTCAGATTTTCCAAGGTGATGTAAGTAACTTCTTTGTTAATCTCTAGAGCAGCAGTTAATTAAGAAAGATCCTGAAAGAACTGCATTACATCATCTGAAATTTTAAGTAAAAAGGTAAAAAAAGACACATCTTGGAATGTACAAGAACAAATCTCCAGACAATAAAAGCCCAAAATCTACCTGCCTATTAAACATTGTTTTTATTTCATCTGAAACATGAAACTAAATTTTTTCTGATCCTCAGAGCTATGGTAAAGCTTAATCCAGTGTATTTACAAAATACCTGATAAACATCAAAAGGAAAATAAATTCTTCACTTGTTTTCAGTTTAGAACAATACAATACCATGAGCGTAAGACATATCTTGAGGACCGGTGATTATACGGGTTTGCTTTTTACTGCATTGATGGTCATTGACTCATCACAGCCAGTTATCAATACACAGAAAACGTCCCACTCTATTATTTCATTGCTTAACTAATAACTTTGCTTTCAGAACAAATGCTTGTACCAGTCTAACCCTGACTTCAGAAGCAGATGAATAGCATGTTTCCACTCAATTTTAGAATTCCCTTTTATTGCATAAATATTTTTAAATTTTCCAAGAACAGTTCCTCTGGGTTTTGTTTGTTTGTTTGTTTGTTTGTTTTTCCCTGAAGAGTTTCATACTTTTGTAAGTGAAAATTAGCTGCTGGTTTTGGACTTCCACAGGGCCAAACAGATCTTCTTTTTCTGCCTAGAGCTATCCTCTGCTTCTAAATATATTATTGTTTATGACTACTTTTTCACTAAGTAAAACAGATGAAGAAAGATAATAGAATTAGCAGAAAAGACATAGTGTATAGAAAGGAGGATTAGGGCTTTCTAGAGTCATTGTAGAACTCAAGAGTTTCTTTTATTTCCTTTTTTCATTAAGTTGAAATTGATTCTGTCTGTTTTAAGGTATATCTTTTGATTTTAAAGAGAAGCTAAAAGCAGCTCTTCCCGTAGCATTTTGTAACTGAATGACAGTCATGAAAAAAATTAGTAGCTGTACACTACTGGACTTAAAACACTTCTGAAGTGTTGCTTTCTTTATTCTCATATTTTTAGAAAATAGTTTTGTTATTATAGAATCATAGAATCATCTGGTTGGAAAAGACCTCTGAGATTATCGAGTCCAACTGTACCTGTCCCCTTACTAAACCACATCCCCAAGAAACCCATCTATCCATCTTTTAAACACCTCCACATATGGCGACTTGACCATGTCCCTAGTGTGACAATTACACCAGCTTGGTGTAATCTACAAACTTGCACTCAATCTCACTGTCTATATCAAGAGGTCAGAAAAATATCATGTGCCAACAAAGGCAAAAGAGAAAACTGTGCCAAACTACAGAGAAACTGATTATATAGAGAGTGGTGTTGGTCAATGTATTTTAATAACATTGAGTTTGCAAGTAAACTCTGTAACATTTTTTCAAAATATTTTGCATAATGTCTGTGAATTGGAACTCAAACTCCACATTGCTCTGCAGAGGAGAAAAGGCTTTATTGGTACTTATTACTTCTCATAATTCCTCCACTCTTCTACTGTGAGGTGATACGCAGCATGCAGGAGGGTTTTACGTAACATCTTATAATACTTCTGTTATCAATACCAGTTTCAGCCTTGATAGACTCTGCTTTACAGTATTTGTGTACCAGTCACAAAGCGATTGAATAGCTTAGTGAGTATATTTACAGGATTCAGTGCTAAGCTACAACACAGACCACTGTATTTTGCAGCATCCCTGTGTTTATATGAGTGGGTTTTTGCTGATAAACCATATTGGCAGATTTTTATTTTTACCTGGAGTTCCTTGGACTTAAGATATTTTATTCAGGCTGCAGTGTGTCCTATTATATGAAGGTGAAAAGTAGCAGTGATCAAGTTTTAGACAATGAATATTGGGAGGAAGTCAATTGTCTGGTTAAAAAAAGAAAGCTCAAGAGAATTCTAACCCTAAAATGTAGATTTGTTACTTCACTATATCTCATTGAAAGAGCAAACTATATTAGTCTTTAGATTTACCAGGTGCATTATTTCTTCTGTAGTTTCAAAGGTATCATCGATAATGGGAAAGAACATCTTTAGGTTAGCCCTTGTTTTCTCTTAATGTATACTAGTTAGATCCAGTTAGATCGATGGGGAGAAATACTCTATACTGTATCACACAGGTAAGCTATAAAGTCTTCAGGAACAGGGGATTTCTTTGCACTATTTCTGACCTTGAAGATTACACTGAAAAAATCTTGGTTTCAGATATTTTTAAAAATCTATTGTTACCGAAGATACAATGAGAGGGGAAAGGAATATTAAACAGCGCTCAAAGGAAGATTATAAGGAAATGTGTGTGCGGGTCTGTGTTTGGGAAGGAAAGTAATTTTAAATGCTAAATATTAATTAAAAAGATAAAAAAATTAAATATTTATTTAAAGCACTAAATGGATGACAAAAGAAAATAATGGTTTGCAACTTCAAAGAGCAAAAGTAAGATGTCAGCTATAACTAGCTAGAGATTCTAATAAAAAGGTATAACAGAGGTAGGACATGTAAGGCAGTTAATAATTCCTGAAAAAATATTTCGGGAGAGTTTCCAAATGTTAAAGCAGAATACACAAGGTCAAGGAGACAGTAAGTAGAGTTTCACTGCAATGCATAGGCAGCATCTGCACTAGCAGTGAACTTCTGCTGATGAACCTCTGTGGACTGATTCAAGGAGGCAGGTTTCTGGGACTCGGTCCAACAAAGCACTTATTTTGGACTTAACTTCAAACATGCAAGTCAATGTGCTAGACTTAATTCATAAAAAAGCATTGACTGAATACAGCATTTATCATGACATAGCCTGATAGTTCTTGGTTTCAGTGATGTCCTCCTTCTTCTTCAAGCCCTTAATAAATTTAGATTGCTGCAAATTTTTAAACTCTGACTCCATTGCCTTGATGCACGATAAGTAAATGTATATGGGCTAACAGCCCAAAACCGCAGAGTATCTAAACACCTACTTGAACAGTGTGTGCAGTCTTAGTTCCCAGTATTGAGATATGTATTACCATTAGACAAAAGTACATTAAAAAGCACTAAACTTGATGAGAGCTACCTTTTCAGGTAGAGAAAAACTAGACAGATGAGGACTCTGTGTTTTAAAAAAGAGGTAACAGAAAAGCAGAAGAGTATGATAAATATTCTTTAAATCAAGAGAAAACTGACGACTTTTTTTTTTATATAATGCAAGAGATACTGGCCCTCAATTAGATTAATGGCAACATGTTTAAAACAAGTATTATGAAATGAGGGCATATTGTGTTTAATATAATTGTGGGGATTTTAAACAATAGAATCTACAAAATTTTATTGACCTAGATGCAACCACTGTTTTGTTAATAGTTACTGACAGAAACAGAGAAGTGATACTACTCTGTATTTGCCTGAGCTTATAATCTTTTTGGAAGCATTTGACTGGTTCCTGGCTGCTTTCTGAGACTGTTCTCATACAGAAGGTTCTTTGGTCTGATCTTACATAACTCTTTTCACTCTAGAAGCAATAGAATACAAGCATGCAAATAGTTTTGAGAACCTGGGCCCAGCGACATGAAAACAAGAAAGCACAAGATGATTGAAAGCAGAAACGCCTGAATATACCAAGGATAATAAAACTCAACATACATTTTAACAATCGGCATCTCATTCATTTATACAGATAAGAATCAAGAGGATCGAAGTCTTCAGAGTTACTCACAAGTTAACATGCTCTAAGGAAGTTATATGGCACGGTTGGTTGGAATTCTAAATTTTTTGTGTGTGTCTGATCTTCTGCTTTCTGCAGTAAAAAGAGAAGTTTGCATGAAATTGTTTTTTTTTTTTTTAGTAAACAAGGACACAGCAAGGATCAATAGTCTTAAACCTATCAAGCAAAGTGATTGAAAAACACTTTAGTGATAAGTAACAAATAACACTGGAGAAAGTTGTTTAGGGCAGCTTTAAGATTAGCCTACGCAGTCATTTTAGAAAGGGGATCCATTGCATTCAAGGATTCCTTTCACTGAACCAAGAGCAAACATTTACAAAATGTTTTTTTCCTCAATATTTTTCTTCTTTAAAATGTACCCTGACCGAGTTAAAAATTTATCAGTAACCTTCAATAGTAATGCTGAAAATAAATTATATTCTTCCAAGTGTTCTATTAGCTATGGAATTAAAAGAGCCCAAAGTTCTTTCTCCTTTCAGGAACTAAATTATGCCTGCTTACCAATCCAGTATTTCTAGTTGAGATAGGAACTATTGCATTAAGGACTGCAGACTGATTTTAATTACAGTGGGCAGTCCACCATTAGTATGAGTTGGATTTCCTCCAAAACAGTTGTTCTCTAAAGAGATACATTAATTAATTAACAGTAAATTAATAAAGTGATTGTGAGAGAAAGAAAGCATACAGCAGGAAAAAAAAACCCCACCAAACAAGTGAAAAACCCCATCAAACCACAAAACATAGTGAAAACACTGAGCAGTTTAAACCAGTCGTCAAGACCAGAGAAAATTAAACTACACAATAAAACATAATACCTATTGTGCTTTAAAAGGCAAAGTCTTTCCAATGTAGATATTAAACTAAACATGATCAAACAAAATTCAAAATGTGAAAAACAAGGAATGTAGAAAACATTAATATGCCCTAAAATATAAGCATGTATTCTCTGGTGCTGAGTGGTTAATAATAATAATTACAAATATATACATATAAAATAATAGAATCATAGAATGCTTTGGATCAGAAGGGACTTTAAGGATCAGCTAGTTCCAACAGCCATAGCAGGAACACCTCCCGCTAGACCAGGATGCTCAAGGCCCCATACAACCTGGCCTTGAACACTTCTAGGGAGGGGGCATCTACTACTTCCCTGGACAACCTGTTCCAGTGCCTCACCACCCTCATTGTAAAGAATTTCTTCCTTATGTCTAAGCTAAACCTTTCCCTTCCAATTTAAAGCCATTCCCCCCCTTCTTATCACTACTTGCCTTTGTAAAAATTCCCACTCCAGCTTTCTTGTAGGCCCTTTCAGGTACTGAAAGGCCTCTGTAAAATATCTCTGGAGCCTTCTCTTCTCCAGGCTAAACAACCCTAACTCTCTTAACCTGTCTTCATAGCAGAGGTTCTTCAGTGCTCTGGTCATCTATGTGGTCCTCCTCTGAAGCTATTTCATCAGCTCCATATCCTTCTTAGGTTGGGGATACCAAAACTGGACACAATACTCCAAGTGGGGTCTCACAAGAGTGGAGCAGAGGGGGAGAATCATCTCCCTCAACCTGCTGGCTATAGGTCTTTTGATGCAGCCCAGGATACAGTTGACCTTCTGGGATTTGAATGTACGTTTCCAGCTAATGTTAAGCTTCTCTTCAAATCAGCACCCCCATGTCCTTATTCACAGGGCTTCCCTCAGTCACGTTGTTCACCATCCTGTATTGAAACCAGACCCAGATGTAGGACCTAGCACTTGGCCTTGTTGAAGCTCACGAGGTTCACACAGGCTCACTTCTCCATCTGGTCCAGATCCCTCTGGATGACATCCTGTCCTTCTGGTGTGACAATTGCACCATTCAGCTTGGTGTCATCTGCAAACTTGCTGAGAGTGCACTTGAACTCACAGTCTATATCAATCAATATATTAAACAACACTGGTCCTATTACAGACCCCTGAGGGGTACCGCTTCTCACGATCTCCATCTGGACATCGAGCTATTGACTACTGCTCTCTGAATGTGACCATCCAGCAACTCCTTATCCAACAAACAGTCCACCCATCAAATCATTATCTTTCAATTTAGAGAGAAGGATGTTGTGGGGGACAGTGACAAACGCTTTATAGAAGTCCAGATACATTACATCTTTTGCTTTTCCTGTGTCTGGTCACCCACTGATCTGGTCAGAAAGCCACTAGGTTAGTCAGGTAGGACTTGCCCTTTGTGAAGCCATGCTGGTTATCTCAAATCACCTTCCTGTCCTCCCTGTGCTTTAGTATAAATTCTAGGAGGATCTATTCCATGATCTTCCCAGACGCAGAACAGAATCTGACAGGTTGATAGTTCCCAGGGTCCTCCTTTCCACCCTTTCTAAAAATGAATGTAGTGTTTCCCTGTTTCCCATCACCAGGGACTTCATCTGACTGCCGTAACTTTTCAAATATCATTGAGAGTGACTTGGCAACCACGCCAGCCAATTCCCTGAGGACTCTGGGATGCAAATCATCAGGTGCTACACACTTATATATGCTCAGATTCATCAGGTTTTCATGAACTTGATCTTCTCCTACAGTGGTAGGGGTTTTAACCCCCTGGTCCCCGTCTCGTCCATTGATCCTGGAAGGGTGAGGAGAGCGGTTGCCAGTGAAGATTGAGGCAAAATGTTGTTGAGTACCTCAGCCTTCTCCTCATCTGTGGATACAAGGTCACCATTTTCGTTCATCAAGGTCACCATTTCGTTCATCACCTTCCTTTTCTGGTTGATATTCCTGTAGAAACCCTTCTTGTTATTCTTTCTTCCCTTGCCAAGTTCAGTTCTACTGCGCCTTGGCCTTCCTGACCCTTGTCCCTACATAACCAGACAGTGCCCCTATATGCTCTCCAGGCTACCCATCCCTGCTTGCACTGCCTGTGCCATTCTCTCTTGCTCTTCAGTCTCGACTCAGCCACGGTGGACTCTTCCATTACCTGCCTGGTTTCCTGCATCTGGGGACTGAGTGTTCTTGCACTCTACAAAAAGCATCCTTAAATATTTGCCAGCTGTGTTCTGCTTCCTCGTCCCTGAGGACCATTTCCCAGGGGGTTCTACTGACTAACTCCTTGAAGAGCTGGAATTTTGCTTTCCTAAAATCTAGAGTCCTGGCTATATTCCTCACCTGTCTCATATCCATCAAGACGTTTAACTCCACCAGAGCATGATCACTGCAGCTCAGGCTGCTTCTGATCTCGATGTCAGTATTTGTGCTCACTTGTGTTGGTGACCATCAGGTCCAGTACTGCATCCCCTCCGTAAGCGTGTCTGTTACCTGGGTTAAGAAGTAATCTTCAATGAACTCTAGGAGTCTCCTGGATTGCCTAGAGCTTGCCATGCTACTTATCCAGCAGATGTCAGGGTGGCTGAAGTCCCCAAGTAGGACAAGAGCTTGCGAGCATGAAGCCTGCTGTAGTTGGAGGAAAAAGGCTTCATCAGTAGGCTCCCCTGGATCAGGCAGCCTGTAGTAGACACCTACCACCATGTTCCCTTTGTTGCCCTCGTCTTTTATTCTCATCCATAAGTTTATGACCTGTTTGTGGCTATTCATCAGAGATGGCTCCTTACACTCCATCGGTTTCCTGATACAGAGGGCAATGCCTTTGCCTCTCCTCTCCAGCCTGTCAGTCTGTCCCCTCGGAACAGCCTGTAGCCATCGATAGCCTCACACCAGTCATGGGATTTGTCCCACCAAGTTTCAGTAATGGCAATCAGGTCATAGCTTTCTAGCAGCACGGTACCTTCCGACTCCTCCTGTTTTTTGCCCAAGCTGCGTGCATTTGTGTAGAGGCACTTCATCTGGGATTTTGGCTGTCATCACCTTCTTAGTGGAACGCCTCTTATTTCCCTTACAGCGTTCCATGGAAGTTTCCTTGTTGGCTCCTACTACCTCAGGAGCCCCCAGTTCATCTCTGCAAGACTTCAGCTGTGCTGCAGCATCCCTAGACTGCCCCAGGGCAACAGATGAAGGGCCCATACTAATCCCTTGTCCCTCTAAACGTAGTGCGTCCTCCTGCATCTTGTCATAGGCAAGCCTGATATTATCGCACTCCCCCTTCACATTTAGTTTAAAGTCCTGTCAATGAGCCCTGCAAGCTCCTGAGCAGAGACCTTCCTTCTCCTTTGAGAAAGGTGGCTCTCATTTGATGCCCGTAAGCCTCATACTGTGTAAGTCATCCCATTGTCAAAACTCCCAAAGTTGTTATGGTGACACCAATCATGGAGTCACGTATTAAGAGAGTGGGTCCATCTGTTCCTTCCGATGTCACTGCCTGCAACTTGAAGGAGGGAGAAAAATAACCTGGGCCCCCGATTCCTTCACTAGATATGCCAAGGCCCTGAAGTCTCTTTTAATCACCCCTGGGCTACGTACCGCAGCTTTATCACCTCCCACATGGAAGAGCAGTAGTGGGTAGTAGGACTGTACCAGACTAGGGAGGTTCCTAGTTTTATCCCCAATCCCTAATATAAGTCAACTTAACTTGGAAGCAAATTCACTCAGCACAGGAGAGACTTGGCGTGATTCTAGATGTGCTGCTTTAAGGGAAAAAGCATCTGTTTTTCACGCAGCATAGTCTCTGTTGGTGAAATTAATAAAGTGTATTTTACAACAGTGTATTAATTTGAGCATTTGGGTAAGTGGTAACCTAACTTAAAGATGGCTCAATGAGAAATAATTTTTAAAATGACATTTGAAATGGGATTTTTTGTAAAGTCTATGGGGTGATTTGACTTAAATGAAGTTATCAATATGACCCACCACATAATGCAAGTAACGGATTTCTTCATGTACCTTTGTCTCTGAAGAGAAACACACCTAAGGAATATGTGTTCTCTACCTGAAGTTTTTCTAGAGACAGTTGTCTCTTTGCATCAAAGCACTACTCTTTGACATAGAATTACCTAGGAAGTTCCAGTTGAAGACATTAATAAACTATGGTGCTATTTCAGAATGACAATTATGTTTAAGTTTCATTTTTATTAGCTGGAATAGGATTAAATCCTCAGGGGAAATTCAGAGTAAATACAAGGGCAAGGCAAAAAGCTGGTCAAAATTATCTTCTAGTGCAAGAGCAATGTGAAGAAAAATGGGAAGCCTCATTGGATATTTTGGGAATATGCTTCTACTATCAAAAATATCTGCTAATACAAAAATTGAGCATTGTTATCCTTAAAATATGGAAGATTTTTCTGTGTCTTCAAGGAAGAAACAGGCTAAAATCTGAATAACTTCTGTGACTGCAAGGATCTTCTTCCTATGAGCCTTAATTAAAACCATAAATCATCATCTACTACTGAGCATCATAAGCATACATTTGCAATCTATAAGATTTGGACTCTATATATTGAATTTCTGCTATTGCTAAAGTATTTTTAGAATATTTCAAAACGAAAAATGAAGTGCAGAGAACATAAATGTTATAGTTAAGTAACAGTTCTAACTCCTTTTCATTCCAATTTTCAGTTAGTTCACAACACAAGCAGCAAGACTACTCAAATCTTTTGCAGGCTTTTTGGTGTTTTGGTTTCATGATTCTTTCTTCATGGAGTCTGTACTGTATCAATCCTCCATGAAAGAGCAATAGGGCACTGTGCTCATCAGAAATCTCAGTTCCTTTGGTGAGTTAAAGTGACAGATCAGTAAAAATTTCCATAGCATTTCCTGCAAGATTTGCTGTAGCCAAATCCAGATGGAAATTTGCATTCAAGTAACATAAGATTCCAAGAGTAGCTCAGTCAAATATGTGGGTTTTTTTTTGTTTAGGCCTCTAAGTGAACCATAAAGCGAACTTTCTGAATGATACTTCATTTCAGGGGTGACTTTATACAGCTCTACAGAGGTGACTGCCTGATGTGTACAAGGTACACATCAGTGAGCAAGGTACACGGATTTTTCAAGTTAGTCAGGTATTTTGGCATTTGGGGACATTTAGATGTAGGTGTCAGTCAAAGAGTCATTAAAGGAGATCTAAACACCACTGTGAAATATTAAATTAAATCAAATTACATGCCATTTTTCTTCATTTATTTGAGATCCTCTCATATCATGAGATGGAGATTATAAATAATAGATTAACTGTATTTTTCCTACTGGGGAGACTACATCTTTAATTATCTCTGACATCTTATTTAAATACCAAGTTTGCTGCAACTAAAAATGACAAGAATAATATAGAACTCTCCACCCAGAATATAAAGAACCTAAAAACATGCCGTGCCAAATACTCAAACCTGAAATACATATCTTCAGCAAATCATGCTTTAGTATGGATGTGTTCAAAGCAATGTTGCATCTGTGTGGTGGACTGCATCCAAACCACTCCAGTAGAGGAATTCGTTTAATGAACACTGGGGATGAAAGACTGCCTAAGGCCAACATAAAGCAGGAATGCTACATGACCCTCATTCACTTAGAAATCCTGGTTGGCTGGTGCAACCCAAGAAGTGGGGAAAGATAAACAGGGACATCTCTCTTCACAAAGTTTTGCCGGACTAGAATCCCAATCATCCCACTTACTACACTGGCCCTAGCAAGAGTAATAGCTCTATCATTCTCTGCTGTCTTCAAGAAATGCATACTTTTATATGTCTATTTTATCACACATATAATTTGCTTTTCCCTGTGTCAAAGTGAGAGGATTAAGTCCGACGTTCTAATTTTACTATTTTTGCTCTTTTCTTCTTCGTGTTAACAACGAAGAGCTCCTCTGGGCATTAGAGTTGAAAATCAATTCCTCTGAAATAATTTTAATTTCTCTGCATTTATCATGAAATAAATGAAGCAGAATTTGTCTCATTTGTCTTATACATACAGCAATTAGACAATCATGAAAGTGCATTTATAAGATTTCTCTGAAATTAATCCCAACATAAATAAGTCATATCTAGGCATAACTGACCTGCATATTTTCAAAACTAAAGCAATGAGCTATTATCTAATTCTACTGGTTCATATCTAAAAAATGTTTAATAATATCCAAACATATTTTTCTAGTCTTTCTTCATAACATAATATTTTGTTCAGTGATGTTAATTTTCAAAACATCAGTAATTGCAGACCATTTGTTCTATATTAGGCCTTACTTCTCTCTCAGGACAGTGGTCAGTCATTTCTGTCACCTAGAGAGATCCCAATTCTACTGGGAGATATTAGAAATAATTAAGAAGATTGCTACAGTTCAGTGATAGAGAAGACTTCTATCTTCTCAAAGACAGAAGAAATCTATCTTCTGAAAGGAAAAACACAATGAAAACCAGCTGACAGCTTACTTGATATCTGCAGTTGGATATGACGTCAGTCAGAAAGATAGTACTGATTGATTTTAATAACAAGTACTTCTTCCACAAATGGCAAAGACCATTAATACATTAGAATCATAGCACTGACAATACAGAGAATAAAAAGTGAACTTGCCTTTAAATCCCTTCCTTCTAGGTAAATTGCAGGGCTCTTTGGTTTGAAATATACACCCAGATTAAACTTTCTAAGCATTGTTATTTTTCTTTTTATTATTACCAGGCAAGGTCTTCAGATTCACCAAAAATAAATGAAGTTTTGTTCAGATCTCATGAATTATTTTTTAATAGTAGTTTAAAAGTTTGGCAAGGAACAACAAAATAAAATTTGAGAATTTTTTATAGGCTGCTATATTTAAAGTTTCCATTATGAAATGGAAATGATACTGAAATGAATTTTCACCCAAAGTTACTGAAGTCTTTCTAAAATGTTCCTACTAATTCTTCCCTTTCCCTTTTAGCAAAACAGATAGAAGGAGAGGGGAAAAAAAGGTGGAAAGCAGATAGGAAAAACAGGGCAGAAAATATAAGTAAATTAAGATTACTAGAAACAAAGATAAAGGACAAAGAGTGTTCTTTTTTGATTCCTCATCAACGCAATTACAAACAGTTCCAAGTTAACTCAGAGCATAGAGGAGATGTTCTGACATTTGTAAAATTTCTTTAGGAGAGGCCAGCGTCTTTTTTATCATTGCTTTCATTTTATGATATTTTTCCACTTTCAAAAGACTACATGTAAGAGATGAAATGAAAATTAAAATGTCTACATCTTGTCAAGTATTCCACATAAAATAATTTTGAGTTTCAGTAACTTGTGTGCTCATATAAGGCTGACCACTATTCCATCCTTTTCCAGTGCTGGCAGATCACACCAGAAAGCCACATTTTTACGTTCATGAACTCAGAATGAGTATATGGACTTTTCTTTGTTAAGTAATGTGTAAGACTATTGGAGAATACATGAATGTGACAGCTTTTCACTCAGCAGGTTTCAATCAATCCTATATTTTTAAACAAACTCTTAAATGAATAATATATTTCATATACTGCTTACAGCAGCAAATTACCATCAGCTTGAGAACCAACATTATTTGACAGAATCCCTGGTCAGAAAACCAATATACTACTCTATCAGCTGAAGAAGATAAACTCTCCTTTTCAACACTTTTTTGTCATCTCTCAAATTTACTGTAAATGAAAGAGTGATGTCTGCAATTTTTATCAAGTGTATTTAGGTTTATAGGATAAAACATCATGTTTTAAGCACATAGGTAACTCTGGTTTCACAGTTACGAGAGATACCATCATTAATCTCTTCAGGAAAAGATCGAGAAAAGATTTAGAGAGAGACTAGATTGAAACTTTATATTTATATAGGAAATATTCTCAAACAGACATCAGCTCCTACAGGGCAACGTAAAAGTTGATGTACCGTAAGATTCAGGATCTCCACAGTCTAGTTCTAAGATATTGTATTATACAGATGGTGTTCTCAAGCAACAGTCAGCCTGTTTAGTAAGGGTATAAACAGAATCTTTCTTTCCACTTAGAAAATGACCTGTTGTAGGTCCAAGAGCTTCTGAATGTGATGTGTTATATTTGTTTAAGTTAATACTGTTAGCATCCCTAGTAGGGAGTAGTGGTGTGGCCAGCTTAGACTAGCTTTAAGTAATCTATCAAACAAGCAGCAGGTGTGTGGTAACAGTTGTCAAACTGCAATTTAAGGTACAGGGAACTGTATATTTCAGTGTAATTATAGTTGTAGCTGATATGGAACCACTGGCTCCAGTGAAGCTATGCTGATTTGAACTATCAAAGGTCATTATTCACAATTCCTATATATTAATGTATTCATACCTATACAAAGCTAGGACTCCATAAATAAATGTGTATTTTATGCCTTAGACCACTCAAGAGAGGTGGTTAGTTCTGAGCTTTCAGAATTCTGAAGCTTTTAGTTTATACTATTAGATCAAATAATGGCTTTTGTCAATAGTTAGTAAAACACATATTGTCAGCAAATATGCGTGTATAGTAGGTTTCCTCTATCATCAAGTCTGATGAAGACAAAGCACTTAAATCAGCACATAGCATCCTGAGGTTGTAAGGACAGCTGCTAGCGGAGGTCATAGTTTCTGAATTTTACAAGGCAGCATGTGTGCTGTTACCTCTTGTCCTTTGCAGCAAATTCAAGTTCTAGAGGAATCTGAAAACCCTGAACCAATATTGCTCACAGAGGTATTTTGGTAATCACAGGAAGTTCTGGCTTTTGCCCTCTATGACACATCTTCGAAGAAGCCATCTGTTGCTTGTAGACAGTTAACATTCAGGTGTCAGGAAATACCCATTCTGGGAACAGTCTCTAAATGTAAAGTCACTTTTCCCAGAAAAGTTAGATATTCAGAAAAAGTTTTGTGTAAGGACTAAAGAGTAACGTTAGACAGTCACACACTGGACACTAGGCAACTAAAAAATAGGCAAGACGGTGACTTACTTTAGAGAGAAAATTTGAAAATCATGGTTGCTTTATAGCCTTCTCAGTGACTATGAATGCATTAGAAAATATAGGTGGAAAATAATTTTCTCTTTCACTAAGTAGGTTTTTACAGCAAGAGAAATAAGGCAGAAATAAGGCAGAAATCACAACAAAGAAAGAAAAATAGCGACTTTAGCGAGAAACAAAGGACCATGTTCTGGTCTGGTATAAATCAGATGTTGGATACCTGGCCTGGGGCACCCTGTATAATGTGAGAGAACTTACATTGCATATAGCTTGCTCCATTATTCCTACTGTGTTTGTAGGCAAGCCCAGCGGTAGTCCAACTGCAGTTCTCTGGGGTGTTTTACTCCAGATTCCAAGATTTGAATGCTGAAGTCATACTAGGCAGAAGCAAATCTTGTTTCATAAGATTTTGTATGAAAAAATAGAGTCTACTTTAAAATGTAACTGGCCAAAGAAAAGTTTTTTAGTATATTCAACCAATATTACTTCCCTCCCCTCCACTAGCACAGCATAAAACACAGTAAAAACCACAAAGGCTATGGAGGTAGAAGCAAGAAGTCTTGTGCTAGAAACCCACTCTTTTTTATTACTTTGATTTCACATTCATAAAGACAGCAAACAAGACAACTGTTCTTTACACCATGTTGTTGTGGACTGATTGCAGTAGTCTGAAAGAAAAAATAATTGATTTCAATAATTAATTCCTGCTGACTAAAGTAATTTTGTTGTTTATGCACTCTTCCTAAGGCCAAGTAAAAAAAAGAACCTTAAGCCAGGAGTGCATGAACAGTAACGTTACTTTAGGGAGCAGAAGTCCCCTAACATACTGTTGATTTAGGAAACGTTTTTTTCCCCTAAGGCTATAACAATTTTATTTTATATTCTCTCATGCTGCCTCAGGATGACCCTGAGATACTTTCAGATTTATAAAACAAAGGAAACAAAGTAGCGAATTAGTTGTTTTGACAGCAAAGAACCACAGAGTTTAAAAATATAATTTCTACCAAGTTGATCAAAATTCTCCAAAATGTTGAAATATAATTTGAAAATATGTTGAAGTACTCTAAAATTCATGTGGGAACAGAAATTAAAACATTCTCCGAGAAACATGTTTCATTTATTGTCTTTTTTATAGCACTAGAGTTGTATTAAGTACACAACAAAAAGTCAATTTCCATGATAAATGTTGCAACTTCTTTACTGAAGTTTTCATGGTAGTCACACAAATACCCATCATGCATGCTTCTACCAAGAAAATTCTCACAAGCATTAGTTTTCTTTAAAGATTGTGTGGTTTAGAACATAAATTCTGTGCCAAATTCATATACAGGGTTAGCTTATTTCACACCAAAATAATTTTGCTACTATGTGTCCCACTTTATTTTGTCTTGACTGTATTGCCGTTCATGTTTTTCACTTATGTCAAATTTATTCCTTAAATCTGTTGTAATATCAAAGTTTTGTTTTTAATGTCACTCCTATAAAAATGGTATAACATAAATATAAAGCAATCCTTTATTATTCACATATATTTCACATTAACTCCATACAGCTACAGAACTTGACCTTGTGTGACTCTACCAGTCCCTTTGTGATCAGATTCCTGCTGCATAGATCAGAATAAAATCAAACCTAGACCAGATGTTTTTACTATTAGATAGATTAGCCCACAACTAAAATTAGGAAAACATACTGGATCTGATTTACTATCAGTTTACGATCTGTTGCTGAATAGGGAGCAATGGATAGTAGAGTAGAGGCAAATGGCAATTTATTAATGTGGGCATGGGAGTTCCGTACCCTCACCCCTGACTGCTCTAAAAATGCTGAACGGAGGGCCCTAGTCTGGTGATGAAAACTGGTTTTGACAGTAAAATCTCAGCAAAAACAACATGAAATAATTTACCACCCAATGCAAGAGAAAGTGTTGGTGCTTACCCCCGCAAAAATTGTTTGTGTACAGATAAATAAACACATATAATTTCAAACTTTGAGAGTTTCCTTGAAAAGACAAACTTTCCTGAAGTATTGTGGTCAGTAACTTCCATATGATTCTTGTCATGGCTAATAAGACCCTTCTTTCACACAATGTGAACTGTGTTTCATAAAAACTTTGCATAGGGTATTGCCATTTTGGTATAAGTAAATAACAGCATGAAAAGTTCATGCTCTGAGGCAGACTATTGCAAAGTTTCAGGAATACAGCAGATTTTGTCACAACCTGCACATTAAGAAAATCTTACATTCATATAGCAACTGCAACAAAATATTCTCAGGATGTTTTCATAAAACCTAATCAAGCTCCCCAGAATTCTGTTACATAGGCAAAGATGATCATTGGAGTTCTTCAAAGCTTTTCAGCCAAATATTTTATTCATCAAAATGTAGCTTTATGTGGACTGACCCTGTTTGTGATTTCAAGCTCAATTCATGTCATTGCTCGTGCTGAAAGCTCTGTGTGCTTACGAGAAACTGTGTACTGTTTTCAAAAAGTTGGAACTTCAAGAAAAATAATCAAAATTAAATGAAACTGTCATTGCTGTCATTAGTTTTGAACAAAATAAACCTATGGAATTTTTATTGCATCAGGATAATGACAAGAAAACTAATGGCTGTAAAAGATTATTTTAATTGTTTGATTTGATGAGTGAAGTAAAAACAAAATCATTCACGCGCTCTAAACTACATTTCTGTTTTGTGCATAAGTGAACTGGAGTCTTACATGCGATTTCGTGACATGACCAGTCAGAGGCAAAACAAAGGGTGAAATTAAGTTTTCTTTTAGTGTTTGGTTGCTTTCCTGGCTGGTTTCCTATTGACTCAGAAAACACTACATCCTTCACAGTAGCAAGTATTGGGTCCTGAATGTCTAGTTTTTGGTTTTTTTTCTTTAGGGCACAGCAACATCAAAGTCATTTTCTGTCAGTATTAGGTGGCTGATGAATCATGATTTTTATTATAGTGGTGGCATGAACTGTCCATATGTCATCTCAGGCAAATCACTGCTTTATTAATCATTCCTCCAGTGTGGAGGTGGCACAGGCCTATCTATACTCTACCCAAACAGTCTTTTTCCTCTGGTATTTGGGTTAAATAGCTGAACACAACAAGGGTTGCAAGGTAGCAGTAATGCGTATGGCAAGGTAACTTCAAAATGTACACTGGAGAACTCTGCAGCTGGTGTTTAAAATCTGTCCTAGAGCAGATGGGGAATACTCTCTCAGGAGTACATGTTCATTTCTGAAAGTATGCTGAGCATTCTGAAATGTTACTTCTGTTAGGACTGCTCTAGAGAAAAAAAAGTACTAAATAGAGGCTTTTGCTCTGCAGTTATATCTCCACTTTGTGTTCATCTGTCTACAGACTCCTGCATATTTAAAGCAGTTCAACATATGTGTGCACTGCTGTGCTCTGCACCATGCAATTACATACAGCCTTGCTGGTCTTGGTGAAATAAGGGATCTCCAAAGAGATGCAGCAGTCATTGTCTCTACTCTCAGCAGCAGTCATTGTCTCTACTCTCATAAGCTGTTAGTTTCAAACCACTTCTGTAAAGAAGTTATTTATTTCTTGTATGTGATTCAGTGTATATTCAGCTTGTTGCCGGAGGTTTTTTTAGACTTGCTTCCACTGGAAAGGGAGAAGAGCTAGCTATAGACAAAATTATGATAAAAAAGAAGTTGTGAATCAGTTTTATATTTGTCTCCGTCAGTATTCCTCACAAATTTGGTGTCCCACTAAACCTGCAAACTTGCAGTAGCAACACTGCAACTGTCAACTTGCTGACTCCCACCTAATCTATCACTGGGTCTCTTCATCCCCTTTTTATCACACCTCACCTTGTTCCCTTTATAATCAAGTTCAATGAAAAATGTGAAGGTCATTATAGCTGTATAAGATCGTGTCTACATTTTGCAAATATCTAATCTGCCAGAAAAATGCACATTCATACGTGATGCATTCTTACTGTGATATATAGTGAGAACATTCTACATCTGATTAAATGTACAGAATTTAAAGAATAATAAGTATTAGATGTGAGCACATAAATATTAGAAAGATTTTTGGTATTTGCAAAGCTACAGCAATAAGTGTCTCAGAAACAGACATTGGTATATAGAAGGCTTGAGGAGCTGGAGGGGCTACTAAAGGAGACGGTCTTTAGGTACTTAAAGTACTGTCTGTTCATTCAAAATGAACTAATGAGCAATGCATTTCCTTCCTGTGCAAACTGACTGTTCCTGTTATTATTGTAGGAACTGCAGCATTACTGCTCTGCAGCCTTGCCTTCACGCATCTTCAGAAGTTTAAACAAGGATCAGATAGAGAACTGGAAAGGAGTTTTCTGCTGTTTTTGCTGCTGCTGTTATTTCAAGTGAAGATTCCAACTGATACTTCTCAACTGAGAAACTCAAATTAAGGAGATTTGCTGACTGTTAAAGTTCCATTTCCACATCAGAGGGGGAAGCAGTGTGACATGCTCTGCATCACAGCAGTGCAGTTTTGGCCAAGATCCAAGTGAGCAAGGGCTGACTTAGATCTCAGTGGGTGGTGGCCATTACGTATTTTGGGAGTCTATTTAAAACTGGCATGTGAACTAGTTCTATCAGAGAGGAGAAAGTACAGGTAGTAAAGTCACCCTGTGACATCTGCTGTCCTGCTGTGGATTAACATACAGAAATCGAGTTATCTGAAGCACAGAGTGATTCACAAGAGGGAAATCAAACAAAACAAATTGGAGATAATTTGATGTTGTTAAAATCAGAACTGTTGCACCAAAAATCCCTATGAAGTAGTTGTAAAGGGCTGTTGCTGTGAGTAAGCATTTGGCAAAACAGTAAGACTGCTGCAGACCATGCCCGAATGATTATTCCGACCCTATAAACTCATTGAGTATATTGAGTAAGCATTTTGACAGACAATACTGAAAATGATGACCATTTGTAGTTAAATGGAAATCTAGAAGTCAAATTTGCCTTATATTTCCAGTTCATTAGAAAAATAAAGTTTGACTCAACTAATAGCAGGTGAAATATTTTTATATTTAAAAGTTCATCAGTGTATGATGACCAGAATCATCATCCAATACAAACCCTCTCTGCTATTAACAACAGGATACGGGGCCAGGAAGAAAAATAATGCTTCAAATATTTCTTAATCCAGTTGACATATAACATTTTTTAAGACATAAACCACTCAAATGAAGTCACAGAGACATAAAATAAGCATTTTCTTAATGTAATGCTCACCATCATGTTCTTCACATCTTTTTGAACTTACTGTGAACTTACTGTGAAGTAAACCTGTTAAATCAGATACTCTACAGTGACTACACACTAACAAAAATAATATGGTAAGATAAACTACTGATGATAGATGATACTAACTATTAGGGGAAATATTTTGTTTTACTTGTACACACTTCAACTAACCACAGAAACGCTATTTTTGTACCAATACTTCCCAGAGTCATAATATTATTACTTATAAAATTGTACCCAAGTATTTCATAAAAATCTGTGTTAAAATCAAACCCATTGAACACTTTTATCTTAAAGGAATCCAAGTTCAAGAACCATGGGTGACAACTGCAACATTTACTGTAAGTAAGTATTACATCAAAGCAACTGGAAATAAGAAAATCCTCTGTGGGACAAATTGACTTAATTAATGGTAGAGTGAGAACGAAAAATATATAGCAAAGTGAAAGAAATTATCACAAAAAATTCAGTAATACATTAGTTCTTACAAAAGAATCTCTTGGAGCAGACATGTTTTCTCTATGAAGATAAAAGGTACGAGGTGAGACTATTGGTTGTAATAATAATAACAATGCAACAAAACGTGAATTAGGATAGCTACCATACAGACTATTA
This sequence comes from Dromococcyx pavoninus, assembly GCA_033558185.1. Taxonomy (NCBI): domain Eukaryota; kingdom Metazoa; phylum Chordata; class Aves; order Cuculiformes; family Neomorphidae; genus Dromococcyx; species Dromococcyx pavoninus. The sequence goes on along the minus strand of JAUMJL010000044.1, from coordinate 4,704,872 downwards.
GGGAACACAATGTTAATATAGGAACTGGTAAGTATTTCAAAAGTAAAGATACCATAAAAAGCTGAATGTCAATACATTATTACAAATACAGATCTGCATTTTTTACTGAAAATCAGCAAACGCTGTATTTTATTTAATGACTATCAATAAATAGTTAAGCATAAACACATGGCCAGTTATGACAGAGTCAAAATTTAATTGCAGTCAACAGTGAAATACAACCCCATGGTGAGCAGGGTCATCAGCTGTCCCTAAACAGGACAGATAACTGCCTAAGTAGGCAATAGGAGCTAAAAATCTCTAACCCGATGTTTCTTTCTGATAACAACAGAAATTCTGGAAGAGAAGGCTCTAAGATCTTAAAAGAGGAAATAGGACTACTTGTTCCCAACCCATATGCAGATTCAAAATCTGACTTGCCAGGAGCCTGGATTTACAGAGTTGCAAGTCAAAGGACAAGCAAAATCAACAGCACTGCCATCATTACCTTTGAAAAAGCAAAGCTAGCAAGAATCGGACAAATGCACCAGTACTCTCTAAGTGTGAAGGAACTGTATTTACCTCAAATGGTCTGTTTGTGTAAGAATGTCCAATGGTTATATGGCCTAAGCAGGTTATGTGAACTTCTCTCTGATGTTGCTATTTCCTTTTCCCTGGAGGAAAGGAAGCAGACAGAAATTTGGCTGTGTAGGTCACGTGAAATTTATGAGGATATTTTTTCCTCCTGAAGGTTTTTTTATACTGAAAGAATTCAATTGTACCTAGGAATACAGTTACTGCCTTTAAGATTATAATTTTTTCTTATTTGTTCAGTAGGAATATGTTTGTGCTGCTTGAAGAACAATTTGGATAATTGTTATTAACAAATAGAAACTCATTAATTATTCTACATAAGAAATACATATCTAAATTTTCTGACATAAACCAAAAAAAATTACCTGAAGCAATATTAGAAAAAGGGGCTGTCAAATAATAAACTGTTAAAATACTTTGAAATGTATGATGAAAGTACCACTTCATTTGCAGCTCAAGAATGATTAACACTGCTCTGCGTTGAGCTGTTTGTGAACTCAGTAGTCCATTCCTTTACCAGTTTATGTGCAAGGCATAAATCTGATTCCTGATCAGCTGCTTTTCTTTGATTTCAGTGCAGGGCAAACAAATTCATTCTAAGTCTGTAGGTAATTCTATTAGTAATTGAACAGTTCTCTGGAAGTTGGTAATTCTGCCATTCACAAGTAATGGCACTACAGGGACGAAACTTTATCCATGTCTAGTATCATACATGGAAATAATCATACTGTAAACACCTTGGAGTTCGTGACATTTCAGTTTTGCTTTGCTATGGTCATTGTGCTTCATTCTGATGTCATCAGGACCATTTTAATACTGGTGAAACACTGCAGAAATTAAAGAATGATTAGATTCTTACATATGTATGCAACAATAAATATGTTCTCAGTTAAGGCCTTCAATTTTAAAGTACTGTTTCAGTAGGGCTAAATCTGCTTATAACCTGCAAAAAAAAGCTCTGTTTCCTCAATATTTAATCTTTAGACAATGGGACTTGTGTATCATGTTGGATGCAGCAGTGGAATATAGGCATTTCTTACACATAGGGAAAATGAATGTGAAAAGGAAGAGTTACGTAGGACTTCATTTTCTTTATTCAATTTAGCCTAATTCATAGTATAATCAATTCTGTATTCTGCATCTAAGGTAAGTATATATATATTTACATATAATATATATATTTACACATTAACAATAGATGTCATTTTAAAATTTTATCCTAGCTGATGTTATCAGAAGTTATGGCCATGTTGTTTTGAATTACCAAAGAATTACTAATGAGATTATTTTCTTTAATGCATAACCAAATAAAAGTGAAGATTTTTGTATATAGGAAACTATGAGTGGTCAATGATATTATTCTTCTGAAGCTTTCTCGGTGGCTCATTGGAATGATTAATGTCACAATTTTTAACATTTTGATAATTTAAATGGTATCGTCCAAAACAAATGTAGTTGGTGTTGATTTTTTATTTTCTTTTAAATATTTTTTTTTAATTTCATACCCATCTGACATTTGATTGAATTTTCTTCAGGTTTTCTTCATTAAACACTGCATGAGTATTTTATATTAAACATATTGGTTGTCTGCTGCAATTAGTATTGGCTGTTTGTTCAATAGACTACATTGGCAGTTATCGATGATTCCTAATGCCGTCTTAATACCAATATGTTGCAAATACTAATGGGAGCCATCAATCACAGTTCTGGCTGAAAACTCTTCAGTTAGTCGTAATAAAGAAAAAGTGAAATTCTCTCTTGTTTAACAACTGCAAGACCAAACTTCAATTATGAACCTGTATGTCAAATATTTTGGTAGTGATGAAATAAATTATTCAGTGATTGAAAAGTAAGGGATAGGTTGATTTGTGTTGCAATTATAGGTAAACGTGTTTTTATGGAATTGGGAAGCAAAAGGAAATTGACATTGCAAGAGAGCAAAATACAGATTTGGCCCTTTTAGAAAACTTGGAAATAGAGAGCTCCCTTTAGCAAGTTTGCTCTTGGTGTGGAAAAAGATTCAGAACAATGAAACTTTTCCTCAGTATTTACTTATGTTGTGTTCACAAAAAGCAAATTTTTTGTGTATTTTACAAATCAATTGGACTGGAGCCAAAAAAATCTCAGTAGTACTTATCAATGTACCCTTCTGATGGAAACAGAAACAGTCCTTGAATGTTAGCTAATTGATTGAGCTTGAAGAGACTACGAGAAGAAAAAGAGCCCTACAAGAGTGACTGCTGGTAAACACCCTGAAGGAGAGCGAAAGAAACAAAAAAATGCAAATAGCAATGAGATGACATAGCTCACATTCAGGAATATAATCAAGTATAGTACCAGTCTTAGAATACCACACTTCTTGAGAAGAATCTGTTCACTTGGATTAGTTCTGCAAAACTGGTACACCAGTAAAGACATCAAGTATGTGAAAACAAAGTTTCAAAACCACTCAAACAAAATGAGCATATCAGAAAGACTACAAAAATTTGCAGATTCAAAAATCTCTGAGAAATACAGCTCTCTGGGTTTTTTACTATTTACAGTGCTAGTAGAGAATTTTGAAATTTAGATCAAAGACATTTTTTATCACTATTTGCCATTATGATTGACTGGTATTTATTGTATATGAAGGATAGATTTTACATTTTTTATGTACTTAACACTTCTGAAGGTTTTCTACTGGAATTGATGTCTACATCCTGAACGTGCTAGATGCAGAACACATAAACTATTAATAAATCATTAAGCCTAACCAGTCATAATAGCTCTACTTCTGAATGCGAAAAAAGTGTTTTAAATATCTGAAAATTTCCCCAACAGGATAAAAATCGGGAATTTATCTAGTTGGTCTAATAAAAGATAATGTGACTTGTCTTGCTGGTATCTTTATATTATTGTGTCTACAATAACACCAATAGCACTAGCTAACCATATACAGTGTCATTGTACCTCTCCTGTGAGGATGAAATGGCCAAATATTTCTGCATATTAAATTTTCCTTATATATTTATCTTTTGCCCACTTTAAAAATTAAAATATAAACATTCTGTTAAAAAAAGAAAATCTGTTCTCCCCATCATGCCACACAGTCAAAGCCTGAATCACTTTTGCCCTCTTTGATGTGGTGTGTATATGTATATATAAAATACATTAAAGGTCTTTGTTTTACTCTATCGTGAAGGTAAAAAGCATGCAGTCTCTGTAATTACATTGTCCTTTGCCATCTCTTTAAAAAAGAAAAAGACTGCGTTCAAATTTTCCCCTTGTTTTATTTTCACCCTATTAACAACTGTTACTAGAGCTTTAATTATGCCCCTGTGATTGCAGAGATGCGGCTGACTTGTGTCATTTTCCTCCCAGGGGATGCTTTATAATTACCAGCATCCATCGTGGCTGCCTGTAAGCTGATGCTTTTTTATTACCAGTTCAATAATCACTGCATCCTTGTGAACATCTGCTCTACAAGCCATGCATTGGAGGTCCCAGTGCCTGTCACTCGATGCTCCCTTGCTGTGGTGACCCTTTTGCCCTCACCTTCAGTTTATATCTAATTTGCTTAGCAGAAGCTTCATTGAGATTGCCTCACAGGAATGCAATTAATGCTCCAGATTTGCAAACAAAGAAATTTCCTCCCTTTTCTTCCTTTTTTTTTTGTCTTATTATCTTAATGTCATATCCTATAATTTGTATTCACAGCAGGGTGAATCAATATAAACCCAGTGAAAATATATTATTCCATCAGTTATATAGCTTCATAATGAAAAGTATGGAAGTGGTGAGGATTTTTTTCTCCATGAACATCCATATAGTACTCTCAAATAAAAATATCAAGGGTTTCTGCATAAAATTTCCTGCAATAACAGTTGTAGAAAACAAGGAAATATCTTCTAAACAAAAATTTTTAAATGCAGGAATTTTAAGGGCAGAAAATTACCACATTTTTAAACATATGATTGTTTATAATTTTATATGAAAATACATAAAATCTGAGTGAATGCCTTTTGGTGAAAGAGGATTACTGTTGGTTGCAGATATGGGTCCTATAGATCTCTCCAAAGTAGCTAGGAATACCATCAGCTTGTCTGGTTGTCTGTGTCACTCACGAAGGACAAAGCCTTTTAGCCATGAAGACCTCTGCCAATGTATTGGCCTACCTCATCAGGCCTTCCACAGCAAGACAATACACAACAGACCTTCAAATTAAATGTAGTGAACACTATATGGTGTAAAATCAGTAATGTTAGTGTTTCTTTCTGCGTGTTACTGTAATTTATAGATGTTTCTTTCTGCATGTTACTG